>JAENHJ010000383.1:600000-1200000 GCA_025330945.1 Mucuna pruriens | reverse complement strand
AATAAAAACAATTTTTTATTAATATAAGAGGCAAATAAAATTCAAGTTTAATTTGTAAAAGAGTGGTTCATTGGTAGTCTCCTCCCCAACTTTATGATTAGTTTAGGTGCACTACTTCCAACTGAATTGGTAAAAAATTTAATATTATTTAAAGGTTAAATGATTCCATAAACTTCCATAATTTTGCCAATTTTTCAAATATATTTCTATAATTTAAAAGTATTTGGATATAAAAAATTAGCCAAGAAATAAAAAAAACATTTGAATTATGTTGTGAAACATTTCACATTGTTATTCAATAATGGATTATGGTATCACTTAATGAATATAACATTTTATATGTTACCAAACTAATTAAGCAATGTATGAAAAGTGGAGTTTTTATATGAACAGTGGAAACTAATTAAGTAATGTAAAAAAACTATATTACCGGTATATTAAAATTAAATCCAATAAAAAAAGTAGAATTCAGGATATTGAAAAGGAAATTTGAATTGTTTCCAAGTACTTCCTTTTTTCTCATATTTTTGTATTTTCAAAAGGTGACCTATAAATTGGAGGATACAAATTCGTCACAATTAATTTTCTTTACGACATAAGTCCACTACTATTTTGAAAACAAATTTATAACTTTTTTATGACACACGAGGTTTGTTTATTATTATTTAATATTTATTCCTTAGCGCGTATCATAAGCCCTCCACGGCCCCATGTGTTTCATTATTAGTACATTTGTTTCTTTCTCAAAATCTAATGGGTTGTCGATTCGAAGGGAAAAGGCGTTATTCTTTTTCTCTGATATATATGAATGTACAATTCTAAAGTACGTGAGTAATTTAAATTATTTAAAACAATTTAGGTAAGTTCTACTCATATTGTACAGAAAAGAAATTGACAAAAATGAAGAAATCCAGCATGTGAGGTCTTGACGTCATAGTCCCTAAAAAACCACACATGCCATGTGTGCATAGTAAAATTATTTTAAAGATAAGAAACGATAAAGAAAAGAAAAGACCGGATAATAAAATTTTACTGAATAAAGATCAAATAAGAAACATAAAATAAATTGAAAAAAATATACTTCACTTCGTTATTTACAAAATCTTAAATGCTAAATAATATAAAGCTTTCAAACAAACTTATTTAGATTTACGAAAATAGCTTATAATTTTTATTTAAATTCTTCTTAATTTATTAATAAAATCTTTAAAAAATTATCATTATCAAGACAAACTATTTTAACTCATTTTAGAAAAGATAGATAGTGTAATGTTATCCAATTTACATATCATTATAACTAATTTTCTTGCATGACCATTAAATTTTTTATTTATTAAAATATATATTTTAATTTATAAATAAACTCTTATTAAAGAAGAATTTATTAAATAAATTATTTATACAAACATATTTTTTTTTAGAACATCTATAAAGCAAGTTGTTTAATTATATTATGAGTTTCTTAAAAAAATAATATTTTAACATGTCACATTTGATTTTGAGTTAATTAAAATTGAAAAAATTTATTTATATAAAAACATTTATGTATTGTTTAACATTTGCGTGTATTTGTAAGAAAAAAAATATATAGAAAAAAATATATATAGAATGTTGATTTAAAATAACATTTATGTAAAACTAAATAACATTTGTCTAACTTAACCTATTTTTTTCAAAAAGAAAGAACAACGTGAGTCATTTTAAAACCATGTTACAAAAATATAAATGAAAATATAAAGACACTAATAAAAGTCCAAAACATACCGAAAAAAACTAATTTAATTCTCAAAAATTAAATATTATTAAATTACTCCTTAATTGTTAAGTAACGTCAATTTAATTATAAAAAACTTACTAACATTCGAACTATTTTAACAATGTCAAACATTATTTTAAGCCCAAAAAAATCACCATCTCAAAGACAAAATGTCAAAACAAAACTCGAAAGACAATTGTTAAATAAAAAGCCCGGAACAAACATAAAGCGAAAAGAGGTACATGAATTTAATTTTGATAGTTTACACTTTATACTATATATTAGTCAATTGTTAAATTAAATATATTATATATTATATATTATATATTATATTTTTTCGTAATAGATGAAATTTAAAAAAACAAGAAAAATTACTTTTATTTTATATCAGTGTAATATTATCAATTAATAAAAATATGCCTTTTAAAAATAATTATATAAAAATTAATAAATCTACTGTATAATAGATTTAAAAATATTAAAACGTAATATGTTGATTGTGGAAATTGATTATTTTCATTTTCAATTAAACGGAATTAAATTTAAAAATTAGGGAGAAGAAAAAAGAACGTACCTTAACAGGACTATAGCCACGGTGTGGAACGAGAAGGTCCACCAAATCGGTACCCGCGAAGCAATTCCTCGCAATCTTCATCTTCATCAACCTGTCCTGAATCGGCAACCTCTGCCTCAAAACCCTAACCACCTTTCCAATCTCCTCCTCCGCCTCCTCCTCCCCCGCCACGTCGAACCCGTACGCCGGCGCTGCCGGCCCCTCACCGGTCACCTCCCTCAGCCGCCTCTCCAACTCCTCGCCGCCGTCCTTCCTCAGCGCGTTCAGCTCCACCAAGCCTCCCACCAGCCTCTCGCCGAAGAAAATCTTCGGCACCGTCGCGCTCCCCGTTCTCTCTCTCACCTCCTTCTCTCGCTCCTTATACACGTCAACATTTATCTCCACGAATCGTAACCCTCTCTCTCTGAAGAATCTTCTCACCGCACTACACTCTCTGCAATTCGAGCGCGAGAAGAAGCTGATTCGTACCCGTGGAAACGACGCGTCGTTTTTCTCCGTCACCACGACCTTCAGTCCCGAGAGGTTGAACTCCGTGACGTCGTTTTGTTTCTTTTTAAGAGAGTCTTCGTTGTTTTGGTCGTCGATTGAGTGCTTCAGCGTGGAGATCCCTCGGGAGATCGCGGACGACAGGTCGTTGCCGCGCTGGCGGAGGAATTTCCCGAAGGTGGAGGAAACAACGACGTCGTTTCGAATCGTGGTTGGTGGCACTGGCTTCGGGAGAAGCGAATGAGGCTGCACGATTGAGAGCGTGGTGGGAGTAACGGCCACGTGACCGTTGACGTGGTTTTCGGAGAGAGCGTCGTTTTGAATTTTTCGGGGGGAACTCAACGACGTCGTTTCCGGGTGAGTGTTTGTGTTTGTGTTTGAGTTTGGGTTGCGATCTTCTACTATTACTTCTGAACCCATTGTTTTGTGTTTTCCGAAACAGGGGATGGGAAACGTTGTGTTGCGAGTGAAGTGGGAAATGGGGGTGCGGTTTTTATTGTGGAGATTTGAAAATAAATGTTCTGATTTGGGATTAGAATTTGGGATGTTTACAAAGGTTACTGTGGAGTGGATGATGAACTAGTCAGATAATAGGGACGGAAACAGACAGTTTTTTTTTTTTTTTCTCTTACTTCTTTCTTTCCTTTTTTATTAAATAAAAATTAATGTTTCAAATTAAATTACTTAAGCGGAATAAATTAATTCACTCTGAATTTAATTGCTACATACTATTCTAAGGATTTTTAAACTGGACCGTTTCTGTGGGTATTAAATTACCCGTTCAAATTATTATTGAGAGGTATTTCTACTATCTTATGTAGTTCTCCTGAGTCAGGTAACAATAGTTAAGCTGAAACAAAATATAGCTATTTTTTACTTTTTAATCTTTAATTTTTTTTTAATGGAACACCTTATTTGGTATTGAGCTCGTTAAGATCATTAAAAACAGTAAGATTTTCTTCATCAGATTTTTAACACAACTGCATTTTTTTTATTAGAATTCAAGACTGTTTGTTAAGGTAGAACTATTCCCTGTCAACTGATCCATGATTACATTAGTTACTATTAATTATTTTCAAATCATCTTTAATTAATATTTTTTATTAAATTTATTTTTTAATTAATAATTTTTATTTGCTACTAAATACGTAGATTAATGATGTGAGATTATATATATATATATATATAATTATTAAACAAATTCATAATGGTATTCGCACATGATTGACAACAATACGACATTGTCCATTCTTCATTTGCTGCTTGTAGTTTTGATTATAAAATTTCTTTTTCTATCATCAATAAGAGATCATTATAATATTAAATGAGTTAAATTATAAACCACTAGGATCTAGTGATCTAGCGGTGGAGATTAGAGTAGTATCTACAAAAAATAATTGTTTGAATTTTATTGTTGTCATTTTATTTTTTATTTTATAAAAATAATTAAATTATGATGATTATTGTCTATTTTTTAAAATAAATTATTTAAAAATTTACATTTATAAATAACAATGAATGGAAATCAAATTTATTTTTTAGTAAATTAATACACTTCACATGCACTTTCCTTAAAAATTATAAAATAAAATAAAACTGTCCTTGTTTAAAATATTTTATCATCTTTTTTCTTCCAAGAGGTTTCCGTACTATTTAAGGATAAAATAATCCTTGCAAGGAACATTAAAAGTGATAGTACGTAGATGTCAAGTAAGTTTACCTATATAATAGCTTAATTAAGTTTTTAACTAAATAACACGTCATGATTAATTTCTTTGTTTCTTTTTAAGTCCTTATTTTTATAAAATGGAATAATTTAGCAGTGGGGCTTCTGATAAAAAATCTTGACCAATGTTTATTAAAGCAAAAATGAAAAGAAATTGGTGTGCTGACTTATTTGCTAATCAGAACCTAATTCAAGACTTTGATATTATGACCTTCATTGATTTATGCTGGTTCTTCCAGATGGAGTAGTCTCTGCTTCTTTGTTACGGTTTCTTTTTTAAAAAAAAATTAATTAATTCTTCTGTCTTAAGTTAAGTCTTTATGCCAAAAACCAAAACGAGTTTTATTAATTAACTTTTTGAAACGAATCATCAATCATTTAAAGGAAACGAAATAAAAGCAAAACTAAAAAACAAACCAATGCATTCATCTTTGTCAGTGTCAGAGTGGATTGGAACGCGTAATTGGATGATATATCCAAAGTGTTCCCTCCCAAAAGGGAATGAACGTACACATCATAGCGGCACCACCAACTGATGCTGGCCGGAGACAGCACCTAACGAAACAATACAAGGGCCCTTTGAGAAGGTTTCTTCTCAAGTTACCAAGATGCCCTTTGGGATGATGCATCAAATAAAGAATCTGTTCATGAAATAATATTTATATTTCCAATAATTAAATTGTTGTACCAAATTTGAAAATCAAAATAATCACATTTTCTTGTTTAGTTGAATATGGTTGGAACTTTTTTAATCATCCAATATATGCAAAATATTTATTAGATTTGTGGATTATTAATTTATGGAGAACTTAATTCACAATATTAAGCTCTCTAAACTTTTTTTTTTTCATCTACAAGCTTCAAATTTGAAACTTTTCTTAACTAACTAGAGCTCCCACTGAATCAATATAATTTTTAAAGTCAAATTAAAGTAAATCCAACTATAAGTATATTTAACCTATTTGTTATTTGTATGTTCAAAACAAAATTAAATTAGGTTTAATTGGAATGTATTCAAATTATTTTAATTTTTCTACTCTATTATTGTATAAATCTTAACTTTATGTTATTTTTTTTATAAAACTTCGAGTATTTTTTTTTGTCAAGACTCAATCAGTAATCTTTCGAGATATTGAGATCTATTTAAGGAATTTTTTTATACATTTAGGCCTAAGAATTAAGGATTGAACCCCTCACTGCATAGTTAAATAATAAAATTATTTGTCAATCATATCACATTAAAACTTGACATGTTATTTAATATTTGTATTTTTAGAAAACTTAAAAACAAATTTAACTTATTTATATTATTTGGCCTGCGATTTATGATAAAATTTAACATTGTAAACAAGTTTTTATATATTTTTATTATGATTTGATATTTTATTTAGTAAATGTTGTTTCTTAAATAAAGTTTATCATTAGAGTAATTTATGTACTAGTTTAGAATTTTAGTATTTTTTACACACAATTTTAGTCTTATTTTGCCTAATGAAATTTCATTTGTTTGTAGATAAAAAAGAATATTCATTAAAATTGAAAAAAAAAGACAAAAAATGAAATAATTAAATTAGATTAATTTAAGTTTGATATTATTCTCAAATTAATCTGAATTGAACCAACCACAAGTTTGGTCGTATAGCTGAAAATTTATTCACAAACTAAGAAGCAAGGCACAAGTGTTGCATGCAATTAAGAAGGGTACATTAGTAATGTTACTATCATGGAATGTGGCGAGAATGTAGGGAGATGGAAATGGTTGATTGAGTTGAGAGTGTTGACAGGGGCAAAGGGCCAAAAGGAAAGATACCCAAATTACTTTTGATTTTGGTCCAAGTGGGGACCTTATGTGAAAATTAGGACTCTTTCCATCTTAATTCCTTTTTTCTTAAGCCACAATCAAAGGTCAGCACAAATGTTTGGGGAATTCGCACATTAAAACGTCTCAACTCAATTAACGCTAATGTCATTAAAACAAGTTTATGTTAGCCCCTTCCCTTGCGTCGACCCTTTGAAATTTCTCATTGAGGTATTGTTGTTTTTAATAAAAAATATTATAAAAAATGGTTTTCTGTTTGAATGTATTAATGGCGAAGTAATGTTCAAAATTAATAAGTCTTATTGAACGAGAAAATGTAAAACTTTTATTGTTTTCATGACTAGGGTATTTTTCTGGGAAAATAAAATCGTGGTTTTAACTGAATAAAAACTGACTTGCCATAAAGAATGCTATGTGATTTGTTATCGGTATAAAATGAATTATATTGTCAAAGTATTTATATTAAATTCATTTTTTAACCACTGAAATTGGAGTTTTTGACTTTAGTGCAAGTGCTCAAAGTATTTCCACAATCTTTAGTCTTTTGAATCAAATATAAAACAAATCCTTAATATAAAAGTTAATCTTCTGAAACTTATGTAATTATATATTTAAAATCGAAAGAATCAATTTATTATAAAAATATCTCTAAAAAAATTTATTTCTTATTCTCATTCTTAATTTTTAATTTAATCGTCATAGATGAAATACTAATTAGAATCGTGTGAAGATAAAAGAGTAATTAGAAATAAGATATTCCCCTTTATTTATATAGCATTTACTCTTACTAATATAATTAGTGTATTAAGTACCTAATCAAAACCAAAACAATTATATAAAAAAAAAATTGATATGGAGAGGAATGATACTGAAGTTCTGCTTGAATATACTTTTTATAATAACTTATAGAAGAATAAATAAATAAATAAATCTTTGATTTAAAATTAACTCATATATATGAGATAAAATTGTAAAAGTTAATGAGATAACTTCTATAATTCCAAATATAAGTTTAAAATTTCTTAAGATATAAATAATTTTTATCAAATTAATAAAAGTTTGAAAAAAAAATAACATTTGTCTAAGTTAATTGGAGGAGTTTTTATTTTTAAGAAGAGATGTTAAAAAATCGGGTCGAATGCTATCTAGAGTTAAATATAATTTTGCCTTTGAAAACTATATTACCTATTAAATTATTTTTCAAAAATATTTTTATTAATTATACCTTTAAATTTTAAATATTTTTTATTTTCAAAATTCTAATTATTTAAATCTAACAATAACATCTTAGAAAAATTTAATGTTAAAAACATTTTAATATTGGATGATGATATATAACGTCGTTTATCAGTTTTACACTTTTTGAGCCTTTTGTTTAGTGTATAAATAATTTTTTTAGGTAAAATATATATAATATAATTTCTATGTATTTTACTTGTTAGTATAATTTACCTTATGAATCAATTAGAAATTATATATATATATATATATATATATATATATATATATATATATATATATATATATATATATATATATATATATATATATATAATTTTTAAGATAATTATGATTAAAGTAAAAAAATTGTATAATGCATAACAATTTGTAAGTTGATTACAAACACTATTTATTATATATATATATATTTATTATCAAAGTGAAAAACAAGGAACAAAGCGAAAAACAAGGAAAAAAAATAAAAAAAATTTGTTCCTTGTTTTTCGCTTTGATATGACTCTTAATTAGGATTATATAATGTGATATTAGAGCTCAATCTAAGTTGATAGTATTATTATGGTATGTAGCTAGATTCCAATCCTAAACTTGGTATGAAATTGTTAAAGGTTGATTATTGGCATAATTGCATTATTAATTATCATGATTGTGTCATTATTGTCAACAATTAATTTATTTTGTGCAATTTAATTATCTTTAATTATGGGCAATTTAATCCTCTTTAATTTTGAGTAATTTAATTTCTTAATTTTGACAAATATATATATATATATATATATATATATATATATATATATATATATATATATATATATATATATATATATATATATATATATATATATATATATATATATATCATTTTAATCGACTGCAAGTGAAAAAAAAATCTTGAAAAAATTAGAAAACAAATTGCCTCTTACACTTTAAAGAATTTAAATTTGAAGCTTCTGTACACCATGAACAATTGAAAAGATCTATTATAACCACTTATATTTCTAAAATATCTATTTGAAAATGTGAAAATAATTTTAATTCATCTCAACTTAAAAAGATAAAAAAAATAAAAAAATAAAAACTAATTTAGTTATAAACATAATACATTTGAAGTTTTTGACTAAGTAGCTTTAAATGAGCTTGCCAAGGATTTGTATTCTTATTTTTATCTTCATAAAATCTCTTCACTTTTTTCTTTTTCCGTTTTAATTACCATTTATTAGATGTCTTGCAAATCAATGTACTTAATTATCTCTTTGCATAATTTTAGTAAGTATGCCAATGAATAAATTTAACCTCTTTCTTCCCAACTAAAAGTTCAAATGCAACTGAAGGGTTATGCCAAGGATGTCATATTAATGCAGAGTGAAGTGCGGGTGATTGATTCTTATATATTGATTTAAGGTTAAATATGTTTTTCTTTTCTAAACTTTTTGCAAATTTTACTTTTAATTCTTAAATATAAATTCTTTTAGTTTAATATAAATTCATTTATCAATATTTTTGTTATATGCAGGGTACATATTTTGATAAATTATTGATGCAATACTATCTTATATAGTTATTAATATTTTATATAAAAATTGGTGTATATATATATATATATATATATATATTTATTTATTTATTTATTTATTTTATTTTATTTTTGAAATATCACAAAGAATAAAAGAAGATTAAATAACTTTTAGTTTTATTCTTGATCTTTCTGGTGGCCAATTTATTTTACCTCGCATTCCTTCCATTCTTGACCTTTCAATTATCCTTGTTAAGTTATGACATATTGACGTGGCAAAAAGATGAGTTGTCATGCCATCAACTAGTCTAATGTGCTAAACAAATGTAAATTTTTGTTGGTAAACTATGTTTTTAGTCCCCCATTATTCATGAATTTCACTTTTAAATCTTCAATATGTTTTTTTTACTAGTCTTAATCTCTCATTTTTTTTTATAAAATTCACTTTTACTCCTTCAACAAATTTTTTACTAATTTTAGTTCCTTAACTATTGTTCATCATTGTTTTTTTAGCCTTTTCCATGAAGTATCTTTGTCAAGTGATAATATAGCAACCACATCAGTTGCCATGATCCACCTCGATTCAAAACACACATTTAGGTAATTGTTCCTTAAGTCATAATAAGTAAAATCAAGAAGAATAAGCAAAATCATAAACCACTAACTACACTTCTCAAACAAATGTTAAACTCTTCCATTTTAATCTCACTCCCATGAACCCTTTGCTCCATGGGTAACATCATGCATAGAGAGTCGACACATCGTCGTGATGGTGGCAAAAGAGCAAAGTGATGGCAATGAGTTTCGATGTCGTGATAATTTTTAGGTGGGTTTTTGATTTTGCTTACTATATTTTCTTCTTTGTTAGCACCTTAGAACTGGTAAAACATATCTTGAACCATCAATATTTTACTATAGAACTACTACATCAAACTAATAGTTCACATGACAAGTTGTGTGATTGTCACATAATCACTTAACAATGCTACTTCATAGGAGGAGCTAAAAACAATGATGAACAATAGTTAAGAGATTAATATTGGTTAAAAAATTATTGAATAACTAAAAGTGAATTTCATAAAAAGATGACGGACTAAGATCGGTCTAAAAAATATTGAGGAACTAAAAGTGAATTTCGTGAATAAATGAGGGACCAAAAATATAATTTATAAAAATAATTTACATATAGATGTCATTTCAGATTAGTTAATGACATGGTAACTCATTAGGGTGACACTCTAAATAGATCTATGAACTCAATCAATTAAAATCGAATCAATATAAAAAAATTAGTTTGGTTTTGTTAATGAATTTTATTTATCCAAATCTGATTACTCTGATTTAGTTTTCAAATTGGTGAATATAAAACCTAAAGAAATCGATCCAAACTAAACGTGAGAAATTTTCTTCTCCTTTCATCACTTACCTTTCTCCCTCTATTCATTTTTTCTTGCATAAAGGATGTTGAGAAGAAACTTCACCCATCAAATCGAATTTAGATTGGTATAAAGTTGCACCACCACCCCAGCATATAAGAGCATTGAGAAGAATTACTACATAACACAACCACACCACATAAAATATGAAGCTCCATTCACCACATTCAATCTAGATTCAATTCGAAATGAGACCTTATCAATCGTGTTTCAACATTTTGTCAAATATGAAGCTTCATTCACGAGATCTAATCCGAATGCAACATAACAATTGCATCACCAACTGCATGGCCTTCGTTAACTTGTCTTTTCTTCTTCTTGCTACCTCATATTTCATAAGTTGCTTCTAGTAACAGCTTCTAGGGTACACACAATTGCCCACTTGATCCACTTAGGCCAATTCTGCAGCGTAGCTCCATACCTTTTTTTTTTTAAAAAAAAAATTCTTCTAATTTTTGAGTATTTAGATTTTTTTTAATTAAACCAGACTACCTTATCTGAACCAACCTGATCCACATCAGGCTAGTTTGATTCAGGTTATTAACAAATTTTTGAAGAAATCAAACCAACCAAAATCGATAGAATTTAATTGGTTTGGATTAAAAAACTTCTCAAACCCAAATCGAATTGATTCATGAGTACTTATACAACTCACGTGGCAATCACGATATCACTTAAAGTAGTTCTTGACGGTAGAAACCAGAAATGTTAACAAAGTAATCGCATAAGAAGTAAGATAAATATTTTGATTAGGGACTAAAAGTGAAATTTAAAAAAATTTAAAGATGAAAAACATATTTAACTCTTGCTTTAACCATGGAAAATACCAAAATTTCTTATCTAACTACTTTAATAGAAAGTAATGAGCAAAATAATAAAGGAAAATAGTGACATTTTCGTGGTAACACACAAGTTGATGTGAATTAATGATAACTTTATAAAATAATAAAATTGATAAAAATGATATTAGAACTCATGACTTTCCCTTACTATTTTATCATCTAACTCATTATGTTATTTGAGTTGTAATATAACAATATATAATATATAACATTGTTGCATGAGTTAATTTTATTTTTAAAATATTTATTTAATGTTAAGTATATCTTAAAAATACATAATAAAATTATATAATTTATTATTTAATTTATTTTTTTTATACAATTCACTCTCTTCATGTATAAATTAAAAAATATATATATTTAATAAGAATGTTTTTAACTTTCATTCTTCAATGAGATTATAACTCATTAACCTCAATTTTCTTTCAACAAATAAATCAAGTCATTTAATTTGCTTGAGGGGTAATATAAAAATATATTGTATATAATATCATTGTATGAGTTAATTGTATTTTAAATAATTATTTAATGTTAAATCTAGTTTAAAAATAATAAATAATAAAAATATAATAAATAAATAAATTGCATAATTATTTAATTTATTTTTCATACAATAAATATAATCATATAATAAATATAAACATACAATTAATTACTTTTGTCTTTCATCTCCTTTTTTTATCTCATTTTCTTCTTATATTTCTACCACATCACTAATATTATATTATTTATTTTAATATTTATATTTTAAAATATAATATTTAATTTTTTAAATTTTAATATAAAATTATTAAATATATAATATTGTAATATTAAAATAAATAATATAGAATTGGTGATGTGGTAGAAAAAAAGAGATAAAAAAGAAGATGAAAGACAAAGTGATTGTATGTTTATATTTACTAGTATTTTAACTTGTGCATTGCATAAAATAAATATTTGATTTATATAACTTAAAATTAGAATAAATAATTCTAAATATATAAATTATATTTTAATTAAAATTTATAATAAATAAATATTTTTGAATATGTATTATATTTTAAATTTATAATAAATAACTAATATTATGAAAAAATGATATTACAATCATTGATAATTTTTATTAAAAATATTAAATTTAATTTAGAATTAAAGATATAAAAATAATATATTAAAAGGGACAGGAACTTAAAAAAGTTCTAAAAAATACCCTTGTCGAAAGAAAAGCGGTTAACAATGCTCCCGCAGACAAAAAAAGCTCTTACCAACGATCTCATTCAAAAGTGATAGCTAAAAACGTTTTCATTCAAGATAACTTTTCTAATCTATATGGTGAAAGAATTGCATGAAAAAATAAATTATATAAATAATTATATAATTTATTTATATAATTTTATTATTTATTATTTTTAAATTTCATTTAATATTAAATAAATATTTTAAAAATACAATTAACTCATAAAACAATGTTATATATAATACCTTCTAAACTGAAATTAATTTATGATTTTGGTGGTGAAAGAATAAGAAAAGATTATGAGTTTTAATCTCATATTTACTAATTTAATCATTTTATAAAATTTATCAAGTTATCATATTTTATAAAAGCCTTTTAAGATGCATGTTGGTCAATATAATATCATTTAAATTGGTGAATTAGACGTATCATGTTTTCTTTTTAACGTAACAACTAACCATTAACATTAACATTATTAAAATCAAATGAATGAAGGCATAAACAAATTAAAAATTTTAAATTTTAAGAACTAATAAACACTTAATTCAACCATTTCCAACTAACCTGTAGTTGTTGCAAATGGCGCTGAATGATTCTTTCGCAATCAAAATATGTAAAAGTTTATACCATTTCAAAGTATTTCACTTTGCATCTTTACCCTTTCATTACTAATAGATCCCACATAAAACATAAAGTGCGTTTGTTTATTTATTTATTTTAATCTATCAATTTGTTCAATGATTAATTTTTATAAAAGAAATTGACTAATCCTTTTTAATAAAATTTCATCATTCAATTAAATAATTTTTATAATTTAAATTTTATTTAAAAGGTTCGAATCCAATACTAGTCGATTATTGATAATCAACCAACATAAAATTGTTTGATGATGTGTCTATTTTGAGTATAAAACTCAAATTACAAGTTATTAATCAAAGGATATGTACATAGACTGGGCATCGTGGTAGGTGATATCCACTTTTACTAGGTACATGATCATTAAATTTTTTTAAGACCCATTCGTTTGTTCTTGATGACTATAAACCTAGTCTTCGAGATAGTGATAAACTTTAAGCAGCCTTCTACGCAAAGTATTACGAAGTCAATGCCATTGTATGTTGTGTCATTGTGTTTTGTTACCAAAGTAAAAAATAGTATCATGCACTCACAATGAAAATAATCATAATTTAAGTAGTGATTTTCTTTCTTCTCTTTTTGATACATAAAAGTAGTGTTTTTCTATTCATTGTGATGTGTGAATTAAGTGCATGCTTGAATTGATGAAAATGAAAATGAAAAATAAAATAATATTGATTATTATTCAACACGTAAATTCTATTTATCTTATTTTTTTTTGTAAAAAGAAATCTTTTTCTATATCTTGTTTTTTTTTTATGTTATTAGAGATTCAGAATGTTGGTTTAATCTACTTCAAATTCCTTCAACATCAATGTCTTTGTCAGCATGTTATGTGTTTGTTTCTTCTAAAACGATCAGTAATGTCACCTATACAATAAATTTGGTAAAACTTAAAACCTATTTTCTTTTTTTAACTTGACTTTTATGATTTGGACTTTGTAGAAACTAAAAATTTAATATACTTACATACATTTTTTCTAATCATTTTTTTATAATTATACCTTAACCGTTAAGTTAATTAAGTAAATTATAAATAAATTAATTTATCTAAATTTCTTTATCATACTACCGACTTAATCTATCAAAAGTTTGGATTATATTACTATAAGATATGACATAAGTGATTAATAGTTCGAGTCTTTTAAGCATATAATAAATATTTGATTTTTGTCCATGCTAATAAAGTAACATATGTGAAGAAATGAATTTGTTCTTAATTAATACTCTCTACTTCTTAAAAATTAGTCTCAAGACTTTATTAGAATAAATTAATTTATATTTATCTTATTATACATTTTAGCTTTAGAAAATTACATCTTACTCATTTATATCATACACATTTTTCTTTATTAGTTTGTAGTACAATTATATCCTTTTTACCACTTTTAAATTTTTTCACAATACATATTTTTCTTAATAGTGTTACGACTTTAACTCAATATCCATATAATCAAGTCTTCTCTCGTTTCTATCTATACCTTCTTTTATTTTTCTATATATTCTTACCTAACTTGAATTGTTTGATATAATTTATTATATAATATATATTTTCTATCTTATTAAACTTTATGATAAGACTTTATCTTAACTGACTAATTTTACTGTCAATTTATATAATTTGTTTTTGACATGTTACAGTTCTCTCACTTTTGGTCATCATTACTTTTAAATTTTTATTATATCATTATCTAAATATATGTTGCTATTACTCTTATCATGGTCATATCGTGCAACTTTTATTAATATTTTTAACATTATATTAATTGTTCTTTTTACTTGATATTAAGCTACGACATTATAAGTTTCACCCTTTAAATTTTTATAATAAGATTTGAATCACTTATTTATTCTATATAAATTACACTTATTATTATTATTATTATTATTATTATTATTATTATTATTATTATTATTATTATTATTATTATTATTATTATTTATGACTTGATTAAAAGTTAAAATTATATTACAACTTAGGGAAGTAGTTAATCATCTTAGATTTAAAACATAAACTATGCGTTTTATTCCTCTTACTTTATATGTATATCTACGTGTGTGTTTTTTAGAAACTGAGTACTCAGTACCCAACCTTTATCTTCTTGGGTCAAATTTGGTTAGAATTGCCAGCAGCCCAAGAGTGCATAACGTTTTGGGTGTTGGGCTATATTAGTTTTAGCCCAGGTAATTGTTATATACACCTTCCCTTATTACTAATATACCCCCACTTTGTATTTCT
This sequence comes from Mucuna pruriens, assembly GCA_025330945.1. Classification (NCBI taxonomy): domain Eukaryota; kingdom Viridiplantae; phylum Streptophyta; class Magnoliopsida; order Fabales; family Fabaceae; genus Mucuna; species Mucuna pruriens. The sequence continues at coordinate 1,184,515 of JAENHJ010000383.1, read as the reverse complement.
TTTTCCAGAAATACCCTTTTCCGGAAAGACATGCAAAAGTGTAAACACCATACATTTAAGCACATTTATGCTTAAGCACACTAAAACCCACCAAAATCCGGGTTTAACTCCGAAAGCATATGAACCCAAATTTAACTCCATATACATATGTTTAAGCACACTAAAACCCAACATAGCCATAACATGTAGGTTTTCTCTATTTGATGTTGTCTTATTCTCAATATACTCTCTTATTGCACACCATTTTGATGGGAGATCTTCATAAATAATATTGTTAAAATAAGAAATAACATTCAGGTATTTAAATACTCAGTATATATGGGTGTGTATTATTTAAAGTGACAGATAACTGGATTAATTTTTCTTCACAAAGATTATATCCAAAAAACGGTTCTTTATATTTCAAAGAAAATAAAAAGCATGTAAATAAATGAATGTATCTTACTTCCATTTATAAGCTAAACATACTAAGTAACAATCTATTTTAGATGAATGAGTTCCTTTCCATTTTCTATCCCAAGATTATCTTTGGTGGACTGCAATCAAGAGTAAAACATTAAAATTTTAGAATTATCAAGGTAAATGTTACAAACAATCAACATATAGATCAATCAAATTAATATGCAAACACTTTTTCCATGATAGCTTTAGAAAGGAAAGTGTCTTTGCACATATTTTACTGTAGAGTACTTTAGTATTGTGTGATGATTTCCTAGTTACTCAAAAGTACAATTTCTTTGAATAAGTCAAAGTCCCCTTTAACCTGTTCAAAGTTGATATTCTGTTCTAAATATTCACACAAGAGTATGAAGCACCATATAAAGCACCTTTCCAGCTGCATATTGATTTAACAAGGAAATTACATCAATAACATAATTATGGATAATTGTATCACAATTTCATGCTTGTATTGTTGACTGTGCTAAGGAGATACTAGTGTATTTTGTTGATAGTGGAAGGTGAAAATAAAATATTGGCATTCACTATACACAATACAATGACCAGCAAGCAAACTAGAATATAAACAGCTACAATTGACATTGCATCATACCTTTATTGTTATCTCATGCTAAAATCTTATTGATTGTTAAATTCGAGACTATCCTGCAAAAAATGATTTTCTTTTTGTCAGAAGTAAAATCAAAATATAATAATATTTATATTTTACAATGCTACTTAAAAGTATACAGAAGGGAGGTATATTAATAACAAGAGGGTGTAAATAACAATTGCCTTGACCTATTAGATAACTACTATTTTTCTTAGCTTAAAGTAAAGCTTATTAAATCATGTTATATTGGGTGTATTCCAAAAACTAGTTTGTAAAAAACTAGTTTGTAAAATGTATTGTAAAATTTAATATTGAGAAATTTTAAGGATAAAATTTGTAGAATTAAATATTTACAATTGGTTCGATAACTACTTGATAGTAAGTGAAGTAATAAATCTAATAATAATCATTATGATAAACTTTGATACTAATTTATTTGAATTTGAATTGAACTCGATCTTACAAAACTAATTTGTAAAGTGAAAATTGTATCTCGCTTATATATTATATCTTGATCATATTTATAATTGACGTGTGATATCAAATAACTTATTCAAACAAGTAATTACAATGTCTTTTTAAGTAAAAGATCATTTTAATTTCTGAAATGGAAAAACATAGTCACATTATTATTTGAATTGAAGGAAATTAAAAAATCCTAAAAATGCATATAAACAATTATTTTAGTTGAAAAATTCAAAAAAATATACAACTAAAAATAATAATATTAACATGTTTAAGGATTAAAATAAAAATAAAAGTAAATAGTTGAGTATAGAACTTATTTAATATATTTTTTTAATTTCTCTCTATGGAAGAATTACTGCAATAACGTATTCGAATTTGATCCATCAAAGTTAACTTTAGTGGTTTCTTTTCCGATTGAAAATGAGAAAGAATCCAATGATACCATGTGAAGCAAAATGAGGTTCACTAGCCGTACGGCCATTCCATTAACATGAAGAAAGCACAATTTGTGGGAAGACCAATTTGCATGTGAGCCACTATTAGTACATTGCTAAAGTGGAAACACTTTTAAGTATTTCGGCATAGGCAATTTCACTTTTTTTTTTTAATAACTCGACATAGAATCTGAAATCTTAAAAATGTGATGAATAGTTATATCTTAAAATCATTAATTCAGAATATACTAAAAGTCTATTTTTTATGATATAATTGTCTATTTTAATTGTGAAAATATTAATAAAATATATACATATAAATCATATTAAGAAAAATAAATTTGAATCATAGGATTTTGATTAAATTATAAAATTATATGATTTTTATGGAATTGTCTGACAATTTAATAATTTTCAATTATAATTTTTTATTTATATTATATGATCCATATTTATTTATTTCATATTTTCATTATAAACACTTATTTTACTTTATACAATACTATATATATATTATTATTATTATTAAAAAACGAATATGGTTTCAGTGGTAAAGATTGATAATGAAAATTTGTAAGGATAACTAAGTACTAAACGTAGTATTGAATTATTGACTAAATCAGTATAAATTTCTAGGGCTTTTCTATTATATCTCTTTAACCAAGTGAAGAAAGAGTTCAATTGTGAGAAAACTTTTTGATAAATATTTTTTTTTTCTAAAAATTCTTTCCATCGTTCTATTTCTCATAGGACAAAATATTGCCTTAATTTTCGAAAACTGTTTCTTCAGTTTCTCATCGATTTCAGAATTGTTTTGATAGGATAAAAAAAGTATTTTTGATCTCGTACGATTCAAAAAATAAAAAATAAAAACACAGTTCAATTATACTTTCTTATGTTGTTTATTTTTTATTTGAAAGTTAGTACTTCCTTATGTTGTTATACTTGTGTTTTCAATATTTTATACTAATTTTTTTATTACTAATATTTTAGTATGTATATTACAAAAGAAATGTTTATTTTATATAATTAAAAACTTATAATAAATAATATTTTTGAATATATATCGTATTTTAAATTTATAATAGGAAATTTAAATTAGAATATAAAATTTTTATTTATTAATGTTTTTCTTAAAATATTAAAATTTAATTTAAAAATTAAGAATTGATAAAATTACTTGATACTCAGTAAAATTTAGAGACATTTTAGTCTCTAAATTAAAAGGAAGTAAGGAAGTGTGTGAAGCTTAAAGAAAGGGTGGCATCAATGATTGGCACATAAATAAAAAATGAAAATGGTTATTGGGATTCCACTCACACTGTTGCTAAATTCCAAGAACACAAGAACCATTCATCCACTCAATTCAATTCAACCATCATTCATTATTATTATCTTTTTCTCAAAATATAAAACAAAACACCCACTTTTGTTTCATGCCTTTCTCTGCTTCCCCGTTGGTTGGAGCTCTCTTCCTCGTAGAGAGAGAAACTCAGAATCTATCGGAAAGTACCAAATGCCAAATTTCTAGTGGCACGGCCACAATAACATTCAACACTGTGTACACACATTTACACTAAAAAAGGTACCACCACCACCACCAAGTGTGCACCCAAAGTTGCTAACTTTTATGCCAATAAAGTTTTTTTTTTCTCTCTCTCCAAGTAAACACTGATTTGGGCTTCTTTTGTTGAAGCTGTAGGACTTGTCTTGTTGCTTGCTCTCACCATTTCTAGCCAAAGTTTGAATTTTTGTAAGTGATGTTTGGTGGGTTAGTTTGTGTCTTGTAGTTGAACTGAGCAAGATTTCATTTTTTGGCTGTGTATTTGGGATCTGATTCTTTCTGGCTTTTCTTTTTCTCTAAGAAATTTGAATGATTTTGGCATTGGATGGTCAGTGAATTGGCGCATGTTTTGTTTGTTGGTGCTCAATTTTCACCCCAAGAACACACTTAAGAAACTTTAGTAAGCTCTACTTAAGTGACATGACCAAAGAAGCCATGCCTATTTATTGAGTGTGTCCTCTAGAAACTACTATATTGAGCCCAAGGATTAGAGGTCCATCTGTCCTCAATCGGACGATCCACAGTCCCTCAAGCGTCGCTTGCACTTGCTTGGTAGGACGATCCATAATTGGGCAGTCCAGTTGGAAAATGCTTGTGAAAATCTTTGGGGAAAAGTGATGGCAGCAGAGTCAAACACTGGTTTTCACTTTGATGATATGAGTTCTGCTTTGTACTGGCATGGGGTATCATTTCAGTCTGGTTCTGTTAGTAGCCTGCCTCAGATGGTTCCAATGGGGAATTATTTTGGGTTGAATAGTAATGCCTCTGAGATTATGTATTCTGGGAATTCAAGCATCATTAACAATGTCTGTGACCCTGTCCCAAGTCAACCTGGCAATGCATCTGGTTCATCTCTGCTTCTTGATTCAGTCCCTGGATTGAGGCATGATGAAAGGTTGGCTGTTGAGTGGTCTGTTGATGAACAGTGCAAATTGGAGGAGGGCCTTGTCAAGTAAGTAGTTTATTGTTGGTTGTTTTTATTATTTGAATTTAATTTATATGCACCCTAATAATTTTAAGAGACATCCAATAAGATTTGACCATTTTACTAGGTCATCCTATTCATTAATATAATGTGATAATATCATAATAAGGTAAATTATTATTCATTGATTAATATGATGTGACAATATACTAAATTCCTATACTAACAATATGCTGGTCTGAGTGGTATTGCTGTACTGGGTTTGGATCTCTTGAGCAAAGTTTTAAGTTGGAGTCTTGTAGATAGATAAAACATGGTTGGAAAGAGAGACCTATTAAAGGTGGCCAACTAGATTCCTCGGCAAAGATTAGTCATCATCAGAACCAATGGATACTTCATATCTATAACATGGTTATCCAAAATAGTAAATTCCTATGAAATGCTTTTGTAAAAATATTTTTATACTAACAATGCATATAATTTAAAATCGTAGTTTATGTTTTTTAGTACATTACATTTCTTTGTAAGAAAGATGACATTAATGTTCAATAACTTCTCGTATTGAGGACAAACAAAAATTATTAGAGAGAAAGGAGAAACACAACTAGAGGGAGGACAAGAAATTGTAAAGGAAAGAAAACATTAGATACAATTAGGAACGTGAAAAATCTCCAAGAATGCAGCAATAATGCCTCATCTCTGTGCATATAATCAGAAGTAGTCACTCTCCTTAAACTGTTGTAGAACACCAAGTAGAAGTCAGAGCATAATTATATCCCATAATAGGTTTAGGCCTTAGGGCCATGAACACATTGCTTTTCTTTCTGTATGTTCATAACATTATATCCCTTTAAGTTATGTTTTATTTTGTTAATATACTCATCATCTTTAATAATACTTCCTTTTATTTTTACTTTTTTTCAAATAATAACTTTATATGCTTGCAATGTACACTGTATTTTGTTTCTATTTTGAACCTTAATTTAGAGAATGCTTCAGATACAATAAGTCAACTGTTGTAATTCTACAAGTCACAACTTATCTGTCATGTGATGATATCAAGGGATATTATGGGGTTGCTGTTCACATTTCAGATCTTAGATCAGCAAAATTTAAGAGTCTTATTAGGGAATAAGACAGATTGTCTTCTTGCTACCCATTTTGTTTTCTGAAACTGCATCTTTCCTTATATAATTTCTTTTTCAAGTTCCAAATGTGATGACCCAAAATCGACTTCTAAATTCCTGCTTCAAATACTGCAAAGTCTTCTTTTCATTTTCTTTTTCTTTTGTTTACATTTGGTTAGTCTTATGCTTTTCTCTTCATTTAGGAGTGCTTAGATTAGAATGGTTGTGCTATTGTCACACAGTATATATATATGCTTGTGCTGATTTGCTCTTTCTCTTTTTATGGTTTATATTGCATAACCCATGCTTTCTTTCTTTTTTCTTCCTTTATCATGGCTAGATATGCTGATGAGCCAAATATCACGAAGTATGTCAAAATTGCTGCTACATTGCATGATAAAACTGTTCGTGATGTTGCTTTGAGGTGTACGTGGATGACTGTAAGCTCTTTGTCTTCTAATGATGTCTCTGATCTTCATATTCTAATACTGCCTATGAATGAAAAACATGCTGTAAGGCTGTACACTTTATTAAACAAATCCTCTTTGTAACTCCAATTTGTTCTCTACTTTACAATATAGTTCTTATAATTTTTTATAAGCCTTGTAGTATAGTGTTTGTGTTGCATTTTCTTAGGGAATAGTTCTGTCTAGGTTAATCTGAATTTGGGCATTGGTTTTACTTTCTTCCATTGAGACAAGGGATGTATGTGTTCATCTACGTGTAAATAAGATTGAAATTACTATAAGAATCTCTTAATCAAATTTTTCTATGAAGTGAAATTTTTACAAAGTGTTGGAAAACTGCCTTAATTGCAGCCACTCCTAGCTACCTTAGTTGTGCTCTTTTTGGGAGTTGCCTTAATTGTAGCCTCAAGGGTGGTGATTTAGTCCCACGTCAACTAAAGATATGGAAAAATTAGAGTATATAAGCGGGGGATAGCCTTATCTTATAAATTGATTTTGTGGAGTTGAATTAGGCCCATACACATACTTTAAGGCAATCTATTTTTAATTAGATCGATTTTACAAGTTATATCTGTGATAGGTCTAATTTTTTTGTTTAGTTAAATAAAGTTTTATCTGTTGTAGCTTATAGCCTTGTCACTAAAACTGCTTGTAATTTCAAACAAGTTACACATAGCTAGCAATAGAGCGATAGCTCTTCTGGGGTTTGGTTGCATTATGCAATTAGAATTGAGATTTCCAAACAGCATGGCTATGACAGTCTCTATCTGCACTGTTTCTGCTATATCATATCATTCACTGTGCACCTTATTTCAAATTCCCTAAAGATCCTATATATTTATTGCCTTAAGTCTGTTTATTTTCCCTGAAACACTTCTCATTCTCAATTATAGTTATCTTCTATGGGAAAGGTAGTGTATATGACTACTCTTAATGTTCTGCTTATGGTTATTTCAAGAGAGTTGCCATTTATGATATGCATAGACCAGGCACCTTTGCTTCATTCATCATGTTTTCATGTTCCTTCTTGTTGTTGTTGTTTTTTAAAATTTTTTGTGGAAGATGTCTTATCTTCTTCCTTATCATTCTTTTCCTTATTTCTCTCTGTTTTAATTTTTCTCTTTATATAGAAACATTTTATAGGAATCTGATATTTTATCCAGGATGAGAAAACAGGTAAACAAGACCCTATACAGGTCATGCTACATAGATCAAATTGATCTCTCAATTAAATAAACTGAGTTAAATTGCCTTGCTTGTTTTTATCCTATTTAAAAGTGAACAAAAATTATGTTTATGTTCTATATTAACTTTTATCCAGAAAAAACGTTATATGCACTATGTGAACATAATGTATTTGTATTGAATATAAAACTTGGGTACTTATGTAAATAGTAGTATATTAAAATCTATATATAGGAACTTAAAAGCACTGTTTAAACCATTTTTCAGAGGAAGAGAAGGAAACCAGAACAACCCATGGCAAAGACGGTCAACAACAGGAGGGTATGTGAAATTTAGGAAGCTGATTTATGTTTCTTATATTTTAGTGTTTCCAACATACGAAACTATGCTTGCACCTCCATTGGAGAAATCTTTCCATAGAATCATAAGCAAATATCATACAGAAGCTACGAAGTAAAGAAAGCCTTGTGGTAATATCTATAATTTTGTTTTTAGAGCAAATGCTTCTTAGGTTTATCTATTTATGTGATACAAATAGAAGAATGCTGGTGATGAATACTGATTCTTGTCTAGGATGTTCCTGTTAACTTACAAGTTGTTATGTTGCAAACCATAGACAGGACTCATGTTTTTATAATATTGAACCAATTAATATCTTTAGTCTTTACAATCTACTGTTGATTGATGAAGCATTATTCTAAAATCACGCTTCTTCAGGATAAGATAGTGAAGTCATCATCAAAGCAATATTTGCAGTCAACTCCAACCCCAAGCATGACCACATATTCTCTTATATCAAACCATATGGACAAAAGTCAAGGGCTACTATGTCATGATGGTAAGTATATTAATTTCTTGTTTATAGTGATATAAACTGTATCATAACTTCATAAGTTCTCATCATTGCAAGTGCAACACTAATATCTTTGATTTTTGAAGTTCCTATTTGATTTGGTCAAGGACAAACTAAAAACATAAACTATTAGGTGGAAGCCCAAAAATGGTTTTTATTTTTATAGGTTTAACATGCCCCTTCATGTGAGATCCCTTCGTGCTTGAAGCATTAACAATGCACGAGGCCACTCTACTGTTTGATAAAATTTAATTTAATTATGAAGAAAGAAACAAATTCTAAGTACTTGGTCAGAGAAACTCTAATACACTGTCAAGAAACACTTCTCCAAAAGTTTAAGCTATTAGCCGGAAGCTTAGAAATGATTTGTACTTGTTTAACAAGTTTCAACTTTAATTTTAAATTGTTTGATTTGACTGGCAGTATGAGAGTATTTATATTTTATAAGCAGTAAACAAATCTCTGCAGAGGAATATGTTTGGTGCATTTTGTGATTTTTTTTACTCTATTATTTCAAGCTTGCTGAATTTCTGAAAACATGAAAAAGATGGCATAAGATACTGAAATATTAGGATGCAAGAAATTGCACACTAAATGTACAAATTGGTCAGCACATTGGCTACTAATGTGTATTGTTTTTACTAATGTGTTATTCCCCTTTTGTCTTCAATTTATGAGGAGGTTTGGTACATTGTCTTCCTCCACTTTTTAACTCATCATATACTCTGCATTCTATTATAGAAGTGCTGATAACATGGCAGTTAATATACAATTTGGTCCTTGAAAGTGGCAACTTGTGTGACTTTGGTTTCTGAGAGTTTTCGTCTATACAAATTAGTCCTTCAAGGCTGAAATTAAATTGTTTACAAGTTGACAACTTTGTAGGGTAAACTTGGTAGAAAGTTGACACTTTGGGGAACAATTTTATATAGACATGCACTTTCAAGGACCAAATTGTGTATTTTAACTCAATCGTTGGAGGAGAACCTACTTGAATGTTGATTTCCCCCTAAAGTATATGTGATCAAATTGAACATATATAGCTTTTCTGAAGTGGTAAAGAGAGAGTAAGAATAACCTAATGTTTTTCAACTAAGGAGGAAGAAACTATGCAGGTTTCTGACTATGAAGAAAGCAGGTTTTTCTCCAACAAAATGTTTGATGAAGAGGAAAGAAGTTATGTTGAGGGTTTTGCATTTTAGAATTATATGCCTTGGTTGACAGGTGCTTGCCCTATAAACCCTCCTAATGAGCTCTGGTTTTAATACCAGATATTCACTTGTATGCATGCATGTTTTTCTTTTATTTTTTGTTTTACAATATAATATTTTCCCCTAATTGTTATTAATTCTACCGTAGTCCTAATGTGAAAAAATCATGATGTGTTTCTAAAATGAAAATAACTAAATATTTGGTCCAATTTTTTTCCCCCTATTCAGTGGCATTGTGCCCTGCTTGTCAGGATTTGGTATTTGTGGATGGACCATAATGCCAGTTTTATTGACAAAATGTTTTTCCTTTCTTATCTTTCTGCATACCAAGTGGTTTTCTAGGCATCTTTGATTATGTCAACCCATATTTTGGGGATTTCTTTTTCTTTTCTTTTTCCTTTCTTCTAATTTATTTGTTCTAGAAACTACATATTTTAGAGCACTATTTAGTATCATTTTTCTATTTTTGAAATTAAAACTTATAAAGAATTTTTGAGTGCATATTAAGGTTGTTTGAAATTTGAGACACTTAATTAAGTTTATGAAATGCAAATACATCAGTATCAAATATAAGAACTGTAAATGTTACTATAGCCATGTCTTTTGCGTATGCTAGGGTGTAAGTTAGTTTAGTTAAAGTTCTGTTACAGTTAGATGAATTATTCAGCTTATCTATTTTAATTTTTCTCCATTTTTTCTTAGTTACCTAACTCTTGTTACTTTATATACTTTTGTCAATAAAGTAGATCTTATTGTGTTTCTTTGTGACAGTGACACCAGTGTCCTTATTTTGTCAATTACCTTCTTTTTTTTCCCCTCCATTTTTACTGTCAGGGATTTGTGGTCCTGTGAGGCAACTCTTGGAGCAAAATGCTCAAGCTTTTAGTCAAATTTCTGCCAATTTATCTACACTGAAGGTGAATATGTCAAATTTAATTTTTATTGGTGTTTGTTTGTAAGAAGATGGAAAATCTACATAGCTGTTGCTAACGAATGATTTAATGGTTAAAAGTTAACTATAAGTGACATTGCACTAACCTAGCAGTTTCTTGTTGATGCTTAATTGATATCTTATATAGGAAATGTTGGACATAGAAGAAAAGTATTTATTCACCTATAATATTAGATGTTATCAGTCACTGCGTCCATGGATACAAAATGATTGAATTGTCTTTGTTAACTTCTTAATGAATTGGATGCTTTTACGAATTTCCAAGTATGCCTCTGATTTATCTTGCACACTTATTGCATCAGTTACTGTCTTTAGACTCACTTTTCCAGTAGCATAACCTTATTCTGCATTCTTTGATCTGAGAGTGATTCAGCATATACTTTGTTTAAGTGGTCAAAGTCAAACCATCTGAACCTTGGCCAAAATTGTTGTAACTTACATTACAACCACAATATGACAAGCTCCAGTTTGTTATAAGTTAGCGTGGAAAAACTTCAAAATGAGTCATAATTAATGATGATCTGATTTGATTAACAATTTTGTAGGTAAAAAAATTCACACTTTCTTTTTTCCCCTTCTATGATTTAAATTCTTTCTGTGCATTGTCATGTTCTCATCATATTATTCATATATAAATTAGTTTTTGTCCTCAAGCTGTGATAATGATCATGTTCTTTTACATACAGTTTCAGGAGAACATCGATCTCTTTTGTCAAACAAGGCACAATATTAATACCATTCTTAACAAGTACGTGAGTTTTACAAATAAGTTTATTATTAATATCATCCAAGTCCATTTTGTTTAGGTCTTGATTTGATGTGTATTGCCTTTTGAAGTTTGCTTTTTATGTTTGTGCAGCATGAGACAGATGCCTGGCATAATGAGCCAAATGCCCCCTTTTTCTGTTTCTATTAACGAGGACCTTGCAAGTAGTATTTTCCCCAATAAAACTGAGGTATGCTATTGGGTAATTGTTTCATGCTCTATTGAAATTAGGCTAAGATATTATTTTGGTTTCTTATCTAAATTTTTTGTTTCAGTTTGTTCCTCTAAAAAATTCTTTAGTCCCTTAAAGTGTTTCTGGACGATCAAAATAGTCTTTTTGTCAGTCTTCTGCATTAACTATGTTAATTTTGATTGATGTGGCAAATGTCTATATTATGTGATATTTTTCAAAATGACTGACAGAAGGATCAGCTTGTCCAACAGAGATATGAGACCAAAGTGAAACTTTTTAAATTTAGGAACCTAAATTGAAACAAAAAGTCAAAAGAAGGACAAAATTATATTTTAGCAAAGTGAAACTTTTTAAATTTAGTAACCTAAATTGAAACAAAGTCAAAAGAAGGACCAAATTATATTTTAGCCTTGAAATTATACAATCATGCTTCCATGTGTTTTGTTAATCCCATTGTCCACGTACAAATAGCAATAGTTTGAACATATAGAAAAAATAAATAAAGAAAGAAAACAAAGAAATCATGAAGGATGGAGTTTCTAACAGAATTACAAATTGGGTGGATTTTTTACTCGTGATCAGAAAGTAATGTTAGTTGTTAATGTACATTTTTCAGAAAGGTTTGTTTTGGTTAAACTTGATTATTACATATACCCATCATAGTACTTACTTGTGATCAGAGAGTAATGTTAGTTGTTAATGTGCATTTTTCAGAAAGGTTTGTTTTGGTTGAACTTGATTATTACATATACCCATCATAGTATTTAGTCGTGATCAGAGAGTAATGTTAGTTGTTAATGTGCATTTTTCAGAAAGGTTTGTTTTGGTTAAACTTGATTATTACATATACCCATCATAGTACTTGTATTTTGTAAAGCAAAAAGCATTGATCTTTTCATGTCTTGATGTGATAATATAGAAGCCACACAATAAGAACCAAATGCAGTTTGGTTTAGTTTGACTGGTTTGGTTTGAAAATATTGAAGATAATTTTGAAATGGAATAAAAATGAATTTCTGTTTAGGGGAATTGCTATCACTACTATATAGCCAGAGCTTCTTTTTTGACTATTCTCGTAATTCTTATTTTGATTGAAGATGAACAAAATATCCATTATAGATTGTGGCTCTACATCTTATACCTGACCTTTTTTCTTGTTCAATTTTGGTTCAAAGTACATATTTTTCAGTTAGATTTGTGACTGAAGTACAAAGGCATGTATAAAAATTGATTAATTTATTTATTACCAATTGAAGGCACCAAATTACTGACCCCATCAAGATTGCCAACACAAAGTGCACTAGTCTAGCGGGAGATGTTGACATTTTTGTATGGAAATCTTAGCTGCAATTTTTTTGGTGCTACACATAATTGAGGATATCACAATATCTCAGGTCTTTCCAGAGTTTCTAATCCATCATTGATCTTACTGCTCTCGTTTATTTTACTTTGTTTGAAGGAAAATTTGCACTCTTGTTGTAATAAACTAAACATTTTCATTGCCAGAAAAAGAAAAAAAAAAGGGAAAAAGATAGGAAAGCAATTGGTAATGGTTTAAGCTTATTTACCCCTCATTTGGTTCTAGTTAGCCATGGTTATTAACTGTTTTGTAATTTGTATGTGGAAATCATTATTTGCATCTCTTCTTAGTTGTACATGAGGGGAACAAATTGAGTCATTTGCATTTTGTTGAACTACCTGGCAGCTAACATGTTCTGCCTTGAAGGGTCAACCATTTAAATGACACCCATTTTGGATGTTATATATATGGTTTTCACATGCTTATTTATTTATTGTTCTTTTTTGTATTTGTTGCTATAAACAGTAACTCTTTGATGAACAATATGATTAAGGACAATGGTTAGAAAAAAAATATACATAAATACTGGTGAGTACTTAAACATATAGTCACGAGTTTGATCTCAAGTTTGTGTGTATAAAAAAAATTTGCAAAAAAGAGCTCAATCTCTTAAATAAATTTTGAAAAATTAATTATGGACGATTGGTATACATTGGATTAAAAAAATAACCCTTATAAAGACGTAAGAACCGAAAACTTTTCACTGAGAATTCAATTTTCAGAAGATAATTTTTTTAACATGGTTTCAGAATTTAAAATTTTTTATACATTTCAAAAACTAGTTTGTGTTTCAGTGGCTTTATTATATGCAGTGTTGCATACGTGGCTTTGCAGTGTCCTTTGGTGTTGCAATGTTGCAGACATGATTGATCAAACCAGCGGGGCATCGTTTCATTAAGGAAAACTTTGGAAATTTATGTTTGAAATTATATAATTAGAATTTTGAAAACTTGTTTCTAGAATATATAAAAAAAATGAAATTTGAAATTTAAGTTCTAAAATTATGAAAAAGAATTTGACTTCTGAAAATTAAAATCTGGAAGTTAATTCTTTATTTAGTTCTGAAATTTAAATTTCAGAAATTAATTTTTTATTGTTTCAGAATCTAAATTTGAACAACTAAATTAAACTCGTGTACAAGAATATTATTAAAATAAAAATTGTCAAAAAAAAAATAAAAATTAGGGGAAAGGGTGAAGTGTGGTTAAAAAAAGTTGCAAAATCAAACAAGTAAATTCTTTATTTGGGCTAACTTAATAAAATGTAAAAATTAATAAATTTATTATATAAAATAAATTGTGACCGAAAGAAGTATAAAATTATTTTACACTAAGATATTGTGATCTGTCACATTTTTAATTATAGTTGTTTGATGTGTTGTATTTAGTCTATAAATTAGGAAGTATTTTAGTTATGGATTTTTGCATTAATTGTTTAGGTCTTTATTTCTATTCATTTTATTCTTTTTGTCAATTCTACGACTTTCAAGACAAGCAGGAGTATTAAGACCTCTTGGAGGGAAAAATAAAATAATTTTGGGTCAGAGCCAAATGGCATGAGCGTGTCATCCATTCATACGTTTGTGTGGATCAATATACTTATGGAGTGGGGACATATGTGCAAATGAGTTGCACACTTGTGCTACTTAAGGTGAATGAGTGGTGGAGGGACTGAATAACATATGCATGCGAATGGGTGACACGCCCTTGCCACTTATCAATCTTTTTTTTATGAGTGTTCCAAGCCAAGAGAACTTGAGCATACAAAGAAAGATATTCCCGCAAAAAGAAATAGAGCTCTTGAAGACTGAAAATAGAAGAAATATTTAAATAAAAAATAATCACAAAGTCAAACGAATGCATTCTTCGACAATGATGTCAAAAACTTGATAGGTGAAAACTGTAAGTATACGATTGTTGTCAAGTAATAATATGTATGATCGTATTCATAGGGATTGTGTATTTGATTTTGTAAATATTGTTATTTAAAAGAGATTTAAATTGGAAGAATTTGATTGATTGAGAAAAGAATGATATAAAATAAAATCTATTGGAAATTTAAATTCATTAGAAACAGGTAATCAAATAAAATTGTAGAAATTTAATATTGAAAATTTTCAAGAATTGAGATTCAAATTAAGACTTCCTATTCTTACTTAATATTCTTATCTTAATGTTCTAATTGGTTATCTTTGAAGAATTAACCTAAAGTAACCTCCATTTCCTTTTGAAATATGGAGGTGTATCTAATTAAATTGACTTCTATTTTCGTGGTAGTTATGTTCTATTAAATTCATTAAGTTCTTTGTTAGTTCATTGATTCATTGAAGGATTAAATCTACTTTCATGATTTAAAAACCTAAGTTCCCTTTTTAGGGTTTCAACGATTAAGTTCATCTTTCAATTCTTTCCTAGGCTTATAAGATTATGAAAAATAGAGTAACTATTCACATATGTCCATGAGTAATCCCAAAAAAAATTATAAAAGGAAATAAAAATTAAAAACAAATTAAAAGAGAAAAAGCCAAAAAGAATCGTCGCCCTCGCTCTCCCTTTCGAAAAACACCATTTCCCCGCATCAATGCTCTCATTTTTGCCAATTAAAGAATCTAACTCTGTAAGTCTCAAAACGCAAGTTAAATGGCACGCCTGTGCCATTTGTGATCCTTTAGTGAAGTCATGTAAGCACATTGATACACATGGACATGTGAATGGATGGCACACCCATGCCATTTGTCTCTGACCCAAAAATTGCTTCATTTTTCCTTCAAAGAGGTACTTAATATCCAACTTGTCTTGAAAGTCTAGTATGTACTAAGAAAACTTTACTTAATTCTAAATATTATTAAGAAATATTACTTTTGTACACATAAAAATACTCCTAAGACAATAGATTAAACAAAAAAAGATAAAATGCAATAAAATAACAAAAATAAGACCTAAACAATTATTAATACAAAAAATAATAACTAAAATTCATCCAAACTAAGAGTAAATGCAACGCACCAAATAACTATAATTAAAAATGTGGCTATCAGCTAGAGATGTTGACCCAGTTGATGACTTAGTTAGGAAGCAGTTTGTTATATGCACATTAGAATATAAATAGTGTATTTGAACACATTTAGTGTAAGAAGAAATTCATAACTCAGTCTATTACTTCTTCATTTTCAGCGTTCTTTAGTTTTTCTCTGCACTTTGATGGTACCAGAGCTGAAAAGAGCTCTGCTGCGCCATTGGAAAACATGCCACGAAACAATTAAGGAAACAACAACATGAATATGTTTTAGATAATCACAGAATACAGGAGGCATCTACTACTTGCATCCAGGAGAAAATCCTGCAGCAACTCTGGTAAACAAGTTGTTATACTTTATTTTTTAAAGTGAAGTTGTAAAAACTAATCCTAAAATGGTGTATGAAGAAGCAAATACTAATTGTGAAATTATGTATGAGGAGCCAAATACTTATTGTCTCACAGGGTTTGTTGTGTATAAAGGAAGTTCCTACGGTGCAACATTCAAGAAATCTTTTCTACTATATGGCATTGAAACTCAAAACAAAAGAATTAATAAATACAGCTTTTTACAATTCAAAGAAATATCAATGTATCTTGGATATTGATAGACAGATAAAGAGAAGCATATAATATTTTAAAAAAATGTTGCTCCAATAGAAGATTAAGACATAATGGCTAGTGAAGCCTTGACATCTGAACCTTCATTTCCTTGCACAATTTCTCCAATTCCTTTACTCTCTGTTCCATTCTCTCAAGGTTTAGTCTTACATCTTTTTTCTCTTCCAAGAAGCTATCTGTCTTGTCATAGTACAAAATGATTTGGGAAGGGTTCATGGTTTCACTTTCCTCAATGGCTAAGTCACTTGATGGAATTTTGGTTTGTTTAGAAATAAGAGCCTGCATTGCAATCGTTGGAGGTATTCTGGGGTTCTTTGCAAGGTCTTTACAAACTCCAAAGCTGAGTTTATTGTAATTAAGACATCTACACAATCTTGACCTCTTCTCAAATGCCAGCATTGGATGAGACTGCAGTTCATAATTAGTTCCAGAAATGGGAGAATTTAATATTATCGTGGAAGTCAAAACATGACAGTATGGAAATGTAACAAAACCTTGCTATGTATAATTCTATCAACAACATTAGAAACAAGAGATATAAAAAAAATATATATATATATATATATATATTTAAGAAAAACGACAATGAGAGAAAATAGAATATATATTGTTTGAGTAATCTTTGGACCATTATATATAATACATTTATGATTTTAAATATTATATAAATAATGATTTATGATTGAATAATTATATAATTTTTTTTAAAGAATTAGCACATGATTATTAAATTCTATGAATAAAAGTTGAAAAACACAAAAATAGAGAGAAAATTTGTAAAAAAAAAAAATAAATTAAAAGTAAGATGACATTTTTATAATTATTAATATCATTAACATGGAATGCAAATATAGCAGGAGAGAACTTTTAGGAAAAAAAAAAAAAAACTAAATTCAATAGTGTAGCCAAATTTCTTTTTAGCATCCTGAGCAGGCAAGTTTATTATCTAAAATTGGTTTTGCACTTAAAAGTTGTGTGGATAGCAGGACAAGAACAAAATATATATATATATATATATATATATATATATATATATATATATATATATATATATATATATATATATATATATATATATATATATATATATATATATATATATATTATAATAATGCCAAAATTTGGCAAAAAGTTCCAGATAATAAGAACAAAAAAATTTATAGTAATGCCAACGTTTGGCCAAGGTCACTTACCATCTGGTCGGGGCACTTTTTCTTATCTTCTATTTTTGATGAGTTTTAGAAATTCACAATTCTTATGGTTCTCTAGAAAGACAATAATGTATAACAGCTGCAATAGACACTAGGATCCCCCAAGTAAAAGATTAGGTAGTTTGCATGAATTTTATTGTCATCACTGTGCATACAAAAAAGAAAAAAATATATTTTTAAATTCTTATACTTTCCCTCAAACGTAATTAAAGTTTAAATTTACATGTTTTTTAAACTTGTGAACCAAATTTATGAATATAAAGCTCTATGATCTTGACTACATTTGACCTAAAGTCTAAAGGCTAAAAACTCCTTTTTCTAAAAAAATAGCTGCAATAGAAAAAGGGTATCTGATATTCACCTGAAGATAGATGTCAATGGCTCTGTACACCCCATCAAAGCAATCCCTAGCACAATCAGGCAAACATTCTGCAACTGCAAGAAATTTAGTGACCTTGAGGTTCTGATCAGGGGATATCTCTATCAAATACTTGTCAACTAATGTACCAACTTTTTTCAACTTCTGTACAACACACACCCCATAAGAGCCATCATTTACATAAACAAATTGTTTAATCAATCTTATCACAAAGGTTACATCATAATAAAGTCCCATGTGATGCCCAGAGACTAGTAGATCATCCAAAGTTGCTTGCTCAAGCACTCCACCAATCAACCTCTCAATTTCAGTTCTGCAATCTCTGCTCATCCCAAACCTTGACACAATCCTTAACACCCAAAAAAGGCCTCTACAAGAAAATCTCTTGTTACCAACAAATATGACCCCATAAACAGCTGTTTCTGCAAGACCAGCATACTCAATACCATTTTTGCAATTAACCTCTCTTGGTGAAGTCACTGTTTTCAGATAATGAAGCAGAAATCTTGTGAGAATTGAGTTGTTGTTATCTGTTTTGTAAGCTCCAACAGTCTTCAGAATTTTCTCAATGATCTTTGGGGGTAAAGTAGCCAAATCCTCAAACCACCATGCTTTGTTTGGCAAAGTTGACTTTACAGTCTTGGGAGTAACTTGTGCTGAATAGGAAAATCTCTTGGCAGAATTGCTCTCAGGAGATGATGGGGATGATGGAGATGAGGAGGTGAAGAGGTTCACCTCAGAATTTTGGTCCATTTTTGCTAAGAGTGCACAAATAATCTTCTCTAATAGACCATAGCTATCAGCATATGTGTAAAATAGCTCACAATTCTTGAGACTTACAAGTGTTTCATTCCATGTCCAGTAATTGATTCCCTCAAAAAAGGTTTCTGTTTGTTGCAAGAGGTTGTTGCTGAAGAACTCCTCAGTCATTCCAAGATAAATGGCACAGCAATGGAGGATAAGCACATTAGACACAGTGATGGAGATTTTGCCATGGTTGTAACAGAATCTTGAAACCAGCTCAAACCCTTCTGGCCCTCCAGGGAAATCGTTGATTTCAATGCTCCGGGGCTTGCTATGGCACTTTCTCTTTTCATGGTTCAACATTTTCTTCATTCTTCCACAGTATTTTGATATGAACTTCTGCAAAATAAAATGAACTAGGTTGATTGATTACATTGAATTTTGCTTCATTTTTCTCTGAATCTAACAACGTTAGGAGAATGAATAACTAAGAAAAGAGAACACTAATGAATTTCTAGTGTACCTTGTCCAAAAGGAATATTTCCTCATCATTAATGTGGATTTGCAAGTCACAGAGCTTCGGCATAGCTGCTACTTCTGCATTGGGCGGAAAACAGATGAAATTATATTTTGGAGAAAATGGAAATGATTTATATACATGATAATCAGATAAATAAATATTAACCATTAGATCTTATTATAAATCTTCAAAATTAAACAAATAAGTCATGTGAGATTATTAAGAATTTAATTTCTATACATTTAAAAAATTTTATACAATCAACTAATATAAAATCTTAGTTAATTAAAAATAATTATTAAAAAATCAACAAATTTACACTATAGTGTGATTGGTAACTGAACAACTTTTTATATTATCAATACATATACAATTTATTTTTTAAAATTAATCATATATAGACAGGTCTTTAAGAAAATATAATTTTAACTATTCATATATAATTATATTTTTTTTTTTTTTGCTAAAAACAGAATATCTCCAAGTCGAGTCATGAGATTAATGTTTCCAAGAAGTAGAATAATATTTAAGTGACAACTCCTCTCTCCAAAAATATTGTTCTATTTGCATAACTAAAAATTATATTATTCATGTATAATTCCACCACCCAATTTTGGTCCTTTCATTTATATATATACACACACTATATATAGTATATAGCCAGGTTATATGAAAATCTTACCCAACCCTCCTGGCCAATGTGGTGCTTCATTGATTAAACAGAAGAGGGTGCTTCATCGAATCTTACCCTCACATCTTAAGAACCAATCAAATTATGAACAAGGTTTCGGCTATAATTACCCAATACCGAGTCACCTATTTAATAATTATTCCGACCCCATTTGTTTCTTGTCTCTTGTTTATTCTCAATATAATAACCGTGCGTCCAAAGTTTCAATTATGGTGTTATGGTTTAGGTAGATTCCATGAAAGTTTTGAAGCATTTGTAAAGTTTTGACGCGGGGAGTGTGTGTGGCTTAATTGTCCTATTGTGTGAACAAGTTGTCCTATGTAGCAAAATAAGATAGATTTTAAAGCAAAATGACAAAGAGTTTTGCTGATGAAAACAACTTGCTGGGGCAACGAATGGCAATGAAGTATGTGAGGGTTTCTCTGACAGGGTCTACAGGTCAAGAAGTGTAACAAAGCATGTTGTTAAATAGTTTTCAGTTCTGTCACGTATGCATGCCTTGGCTTTGGAGTTTGGATTTATCTGAGTCATGTATAGTCCTCAACATGTGAAGATGGACATTACTGCTGGACCCCGGGGATCCATTATTATTTCTAATAGAGAGAGAGAATATCATTTTTTATATTAAAAATACTAATATATAACATACACTTTTTTGGGGGGCATATGTTATTATTTTTTTTTACAAAACATGAAGGTCAATTTTATTTGAGTTAATAAAGATTATTAGAGATGAAACAACTCTTTATCAAATATTTAATATAATTATATACATATAATTTAAACTTGAGACTATTAATTAAATTAAAATAATATATTAGTTATTCTATTATTTCTTTATTGCCGCATATGTATGATATAAGACGACAATAATTTAAAATATTTTTCTCAAATTTTGTCCCTAGATATACTAAGTTTAAGTTTAGGGTTGTGATTAGAATAACTTTACGCGTAATTTTAAATAACAATATTTTCTTAAGAAAAAAATATTAAATTTAATTTTATGTATTATCAAAATTTACTTTTATATTTAATAAGATTTGATTATTTTATCATATTATCTAATTCATTAATATTATGTAATAATAAGCTGAATTTTCATTTAATGTCTATATAAAAATATTGTAGTAAGATGAATTTATGTATCAAAAGTATATATTTATTAGAAGTGACAAAGTGAGTTGTCGAACCTAGCAGGCCAAGGAAAAAAACAAGTTCGTTCAATCCAACTCGATTTTAATATGGGTCGTTATTTTGTTAGTTTGGTCCAACCTAGTGACATATAGGGCTGAGCCATTACAAACTTCTTTTTTTGTTTAAAATGTTTAACTTTTAAAAGAATTTTTTTTAAAAAAATACTAGGCTAAATGAGATTGATTTTATTCGAGTCAGCTTTTTTGGGTTAGACTGGCCTATCGAGTTTGGTCATTATAACCCGATTCTATATGAGCCAACTTTTTAAAACCCAACTCGGTCTGTCGAGGTAGACCTAGTTTGTCACCTCTAATATTCATTGATTAATGACATTTTTTTCTATGGTAGTTTTGATGTGATGCACTAGAGAATAAAGTGTAATTATGATCATTAATAAAAAGATTAATTATTGAAATTATAATTAATTTTTAAATTTTGTAATATATATATATATATATATAATTTTATCCCAATTTTTAACTATTGATTTTTTAATAAACAATTATCTATACATTTTATTCTCTAAAATACACTTTTTACTTGAGAAGATCTAATTAGTCTAATAATACTTTGTTTTGTTATATTATTAAAAATTAATAAATTTACTATATTTATACATGAGTACTTCTACTAGATAAATTGTTCCTATTTTTATGAATGTAATGATGTCTTAAATTATCATGTCAAATCATTGGATTATATTCATTGTACATACATTATTTCTTCTATGTAACTTAAACACTTTATTTTTTAATATATAAAAGTTTAAAAATTTAATGAACATAAACTAATAATATAAAATAATTTATACTGACATCCAATAATAAATCTCCATTAATACAATTTTTTAAGATAATAGTTATAAAAGTGATGTAATGATCAAAATATAAAATTGTTTTTATAACATGAGTGTATAAGGTTCACCATGTAAGGTAAAAGAAAATAACTAACTTGAGTGAAGATTTTGTAATAATATTATATATCAAGTTGGTATTGGTTGGCCCGCTTAGCAGCCGTTAGAAAATTGGTTTCACATGAATGTATGGTATTGTCTGCCCACATCCATTGGGTGGGGAACTAGGGTTCCTGTTTCATCATTCATATTTATATATAAATTTATTGAAATATTCCTAATACTTGAGAGAACGTGAAAAGTGGCCCCTTCGGATCATGGTTTTAATTGAAATCTTACATTATTGAGTGGATAAATTTTCAGGGTAATTTTCGACTACCAAGTATTTCTGGTTTTGCTGGTTTCTGCCATGGATATTTGGTTCCAATTTTTTCTTAAATTCTAACTCTTAAACTTAATAATTTGTCTATTTCAACATATTTTTTAACACCTTCATTTCAACATATTTTTTTATTAATTAAAATTTATTAAATTATGAATAGAATTTATTAAATAAGAAATGAAACTCAAGTAATTTTATAATTTTTAATAAATTTCAATCAATAATAAAAAAATATATTAAAGTATATTACAAACATTTTTTCTATAGATGATATATCTCAACATTTTGTCCTATAAAAGAGATGGTAATTCTACGGGTACCCTTTTAGTAAGACCCAGCCCACGAAGAATATGAAGTAACACAAACCAGAGCCCCAAGCAAACAAATTTCTAAGCACTCTCTCACATCAAACCCAAAGAGTAAAGCTACCATGATATTGAATCCCAGTTACAAATTGCAGTTCTTTGTTCCGTTGATATATTGAGGGGGAAGAAGTTAATAATACACCCTTTAATATTTTTTAATATATAAAATATTATTAAAATTCATGTAAATCTAGTTCATTTGGATACAAGTTGCATCCTTAACGAGATCCACAGAAATTCTATCAAATTAGATATAATATGCATGTGAGAGAGTATTAAAAAATATATTATTAGTGATTTTTTTTCTAAAAATAAAAACTCATTAGAGTAGGCATTGTGAATGGAGAAAGTGTGCAATGATTCAAGAGTGTTATATCTAACTAGAAATATAATTCACCCAACTAAAATAAACAAGTTAACCATAGCATTTATGAGAAAATATTTGGGTATTATCGAACGAATAAGTAAATGGATTTAGTGATATTAAATTCGAGTCTTCTAAATGGTTTACACATGTTATTAGATATTTAAATTATTAACTAAAATACTCTTTTATAATTGTATACATAACTAAATATTAGTGATAATTATATTTTTTATTAAAAATTGTAATAGGACGATTTTGTTTTTTTAATTTTTAATTAAATAAATTAAATTTATCAAATATTATAATTATGTAATTTTGTTCTAATAAATTTTAGTTATTTGAATTGAATCTCTTAACCTTAGCAGTGAATATCATATCATTTATTAGGTTAAATATCAATGTCACCACATATGCTATATTAAATGTTAATGTCGCATTAATAAAAATATATTAAACATCTAATAAAATATTAACGAAGGAAATAAAATTATACTTTTACGATATTTTAAATATTTAATTCACAAAGGAAATAAAATTATACTTTTACGATATTTTAAATATTTAATTCACATAATTAGAATTTAAATGATAAAAATCTCATCATTATAATATTTGAGAGACTTAATTAATTCAATTAGAAGTTGAAGAACTAAAATTAGTAATAATTAAAGGAATAAAAGTATAATTAAACCTAAATATTGTTATATATAATTTATTAATAATAATTATTTAATAATTATATATATTGTTGTGGACTGGGCCGAGGCCCATTTCATTCAAGCTTAATATGGATCGAAACCCATATGAAGAGACAAAAGTAAATAAATAACACAGGATAGCACCAAGAAACGACCTTTGGCATCCTGTGACCTGAAACCATAAATATATTTTTATTCATAAGATAGTAAAAAGTATATAACACTGAAAGTAGGAAGTTACTGAAACCATAATCCTGTATGTCACCAACACATGTACGCTTATTTATTTTAATATTTTATTTTGTGAAATCTTTGTTAATTATTCAAGTGTAGCTACTCAAGCACTCTAAACTGAGGGATTCTGATAATGGACTTACCACTTCAATACACCAAGAATTTTTTATGATAAATATTTACACTATTAGTATATATATTATTTATTCATATAAATATATGAATTTGGTTCTTTTTAAATGAAAAGACGTTCTTTAGACAATAAAATACAATAATAATTATTGATTGAATTAATTTTTTACATTAGTATTTAAATTCAATTAAGAATAAACTAACTGTAAAAATAGTTTACAATGTAATTTTAATTATAAATTATTATTTATAAAATATTTGTTGACTTTTAGCCGATGTTTTAATTGAAACTGTGACGAGACAACGAATCTAAGAAAACTTTTAGATGAAAAGTATGGAGTCATTACTAAACTTTTTTTTTCTTTATAACACTGGAATAACTTATTTAAAAAAATTAATTTTGAAAATTAAATTTTATGTTTGAGATCGATTTTGTCTAAGGAAGATATTAACATGTCTTACTATTATTTCTAATTAAATGTATAAAATTAAATTAATTTTAAAAATATTTATTTTATTTTTTAAAATAAAAAAAGAATTAAATTTACATGAACATAATATATATTTTAGATGAAAAGTAATTTATGAAAATTAAATTTGTTTCAACGTTTGATTTATGCTCTGATGTATCTTTTGGTGCATTATAAAACTTAAAATCATACATTCTTTAGAAAATGTTTGTGTTGGTTGATTTAAATTAAACATTATTTTTTTGAAAATATCAAAAGAGTAGTTGATTTATTGGTTTTGAAAAATGCAGAGATTATCAAATCGTCATGTTTCATGTGTTTCCAAAATTAAATACAAAATTTTTGTAATAATCAAACACGAAGTAAATTTAAAATGATTATTATTAATAATTATTAAATCATATTTTTGTAATAGAATTTTTTTGTAGAAGACCAAAAAGTAAAAAATTATTAAATCGTCATATTTCATTATGTTCACCAAAACACAAATTCTTATAATAACCAAATAGAAAATAAATTAAAATAATTATCAGTAATAATTCATTTTAATGTTTTTAACAAAATTTATTATCTTTTTAAAATCAGAAAAGTTAAAAGATAATCAAGTCATCATGCTTCGAGCATTCTCCAAAATACATATCCTCGTAATAATTAAATAAGAATTGAATTTAAAATTAATTATTATCACTAATAATACATTTTTATTTTTTAGAAAAATATTTCTATAAATAAGAAAGTTAGAGATTATCAACTTATTATATTTCTGGCCGTTCTCAAAACACAAATGCTGACAATAATTAAATAAGTAGTGGGTATAAAATTATTATTATTGACAATTTATTTTTATTTTTTAGGAAAATATTTTTAAAAATAAGAGAAGTTAGAGAATAAGTAATCATGATTCAAGCGTTTTTTTCATAATAATCTAATAATAAGTGAATCTGAAATGATTATAATTAACAATTCATTTTTAATAAAGTAAATTTATTTACTGATGTTGAAAAGATTAGTATATATTGTTTAAAATAAACAGATGGAATATATATATATATATATATATATATATATATATATATATATATATATATATATATATAAAAAAAAGCTTTTCTTAAAAACAACGTAAGGTATGCTAATACAAAATATGATCAACTAAATATTATAATAGTTCATATATATTGTTTTGTATATATTTTAATTTATTATTAATATTTACAAATTTATTAAAACCCAATTGATCCTTATATTCTCCTTAGAGCCAATCACATGTAATCCCAATTCCCAAAATAAAGATAAACATAAAGTTGAGATCAAATAAAATAATTTCAATCCATGCCTCGTTTCAAATAAAGATAATAACAAAAATACAAAAAAATTCAAAATCCTTTTTTATCAACTAGCTAGGGGATTATTGAAATAGTTTTCAAAAGTGGAAATCAATCATGTTCTTGTTAGTAATGAAGAGAAGAGAGATAGAAAGGAAAAATAGAAAGCAACTCATAAATAAATTTGATAAATAATATAAAAAAAGAGAAATAAAAAAATAAAATAAAAGATAAATATGTATATGTTTTTGTATAAACCCTCCTATGGTCAGAGGATAGTGTATATATATTATAGAGCATTCAAGTGAGTTTTGCTTCAAGAGGAAAAATGGTGTGTTCTTATAGAGTTTAAAGCATATAATGAGTGTGGGAAGTTTCCTGCATTGTATGTTAGTGGATGTGGGAGTTTCCTCCATCATGCGTTAGTGGGTGTGGGAGGTTTCCTCCATCATGTGTGACTGGGTTTAGACAATTACTAACATTAACCAAGTTATAGTGTACTCGGCCAAAAAGTGGGACAAATCTACAACCTCTCCGCCTTGAGCCAAAGAAGTGATAAGGCTTAAGAGGCCAAGTAAGAAGCACATATTTGATGTATTGCCCAACCTAAAACCGTGAAGGTGTAACTCTTAGATTATTCTTAGGTTGTTGAGTCGTGATAGATGTCGGTTTGTGTTGTACCTCTTGGGTTCAATGTGACTGTTTAAGTGACCAAGTTGGCCTGTGATGCGTCTCAAGGGTCATGCTAGGACTGACTATGGATAGGTCAACTTACAATGTGCCTCATGGGTCATGTGGTGACTACCTCTTCAATAGGTAGGTCGGCCTGGGACGTGTCTCAAAGGGTCATGCCAAGACCTCTTATGGGCAAGTCAGCTTGTCATGTACCTCACAAGTTACATGGTGACTCATTCTATGGTAACCAAGTTAGCCTCTGAGACACCTTAAAAGTCACGTTAGGACTGCCTATGGGTTGGTCAACCTACCACACACCTTACAGGTTATGCGGTGACAACATCTTCAGTAGTCAAGTTGGCCAGTAACACACTTCAAAGGATGCCAAGACTACCTAGGTAGGTCAATCTACCACACACCTAACTAGCTATGTAGTGACTACCTCTTCAGTAGTCAGGTTGGTATGTGATGTGCCTCAAGAATTATGGAAAGACCACGTATAGGCATATCAACTTGCCTGTGGATTGTCCAAAAATAATTGATTACAAAGCATCAGCATACACGATCAAACCTTAAAAAAAAAGAAAAATATATGCAAATTTATAACACGATTATGAAGTTGGTTAGTTGATGATCCTCACTATATTAGTATCTTAGTCTTTATTAAAATCGTGATATTTGATCCATGTGGTTATTTTTTGTTTTATATGAAATAAAAATAAAATCATTAAATTAAGAATATTAATTATTAAATAGTGTCATAAAAATAGCGCAACTGGGTAAATGTGTTAGTATGCATTAATGGTGAATTCCTTTATATAAAAAAAAAACTCGGTGAATTATTTTAAATTATTTGTTTAAAAGTTGTGCTAAACAAATTGTTATAGTGATTTGTTGTAGTATCATGCTCTATATTTTTTCTTGGTTTTAGATTTAAGATATTATTGACTCATTAATTGCTAAATTTACAAAGTTTAATAGCGCGCTTAAATGCCAAAAGGCAAAACGCAGACGCACGGAAGTGGAAAATCCACCACGAGGTTCATGAGGAATTTGAAAAGGAGTGAAGTTACCAGAAGAGGTGTCGGAGATGGTGAAAGCAGAAGAAAAATGGTAATTGTTCTTACAAAATTCTAATCGTATAGTGGGAGAGAGATTTTCTCTATCATTTATTAATGGGTGTAGATGGTTACTTATATTATATTGACATAAGTCATAATTTATTCGATAAAAAAAGTAAAGTAGATTAAAAGTAGAAACATTAAAAATATATTTTATTTATTTATTTTATTTTATTTTGTAGTACTAACTCATGTGGATCAAGTTCTGACTCATATGAGTCAAGTCCTAACTCATGTGAGTCAAGTAGGGTTTGTTTTTTTTTTTTTTTTTTTTTAAAAATTAAAAATAGTTTTTAAAAATAGAAATCAAACATGTTCTTATTGGAAGGAAGAGATAGAAAGGAAAAAATAAAAAAACAACTAATAAATTTGATAAACAATATAAGAAAAGAGAAATAAAAAGATGAGATCAAAAATAAAATAAAAGATAAATATGTATATTTATAATAATGAGAAAGAATCCAACGAAATTGAAAGGAAAGGATATTGTGTCATATTTATTAATACAATAAAAAAGGGACTTGTTAAAACCTTTTTTTTTTTTGAATAAATAGCATGATGACATGTGGACGTTGACGTGATAAAAAAAAATAGTTTAAAAATATAACAAAATTACACATAAAGAGTAGAACATGAGACCTTCTATATAATTTGAAAAATTATAATCCTAAACCAAAAGACTTATTTGGTTTATAATATAAAATATATATCATATATAATATTATTGTATGATTAATGTGAATATTTATTTTTGTTTAATTTTTAATTTTATTATTTTAGTTTAGAAAGAAAATATTTATTATTTAATTTAAATATTATAAAATAATAATATTCAATATTAAAAAATAATATTAAATTATATAAGTAATTTTTAAATTTATAAATCAATTAAATTATGTATATTTTAAATTAAATTAAATTGTTAAAATTTAATTTTATTTATATATTAGTATAATTTAATAAATAAACAACTTATTATTTACCTTTTTTAAAGGTAGGTTAAGTCACTCGTTAGGGATTTATGCTTAGTCTAGCCCATTTAGTAAGAAGGTTCAAGATTTTTATAAAATTTTTTTAATTAAATAGGTCAATCCACGTTCTTTAAAAAAAAACTTACTAATTCTGAGAAATTAACTTATTTATCAATAATATTATTTTTAATAAAAAATATTAATACTAATATAATATATAATATTATAATTATTTTAAGAAAATTATAAAACTAGTCATGGACGGATCTTTAAAATAGTCAGTTTTTGTTGAAAAATTTTGTCAATTATATTATTTATAATGATTATTTTAAAAATTAATCAATATTAAGTGAATAGTATATAAACTCAAATAATTCCTTGTTAATATAAGAAAACATATGTATTAGTATAATAAATAATAATAAAGAATAATTAAGAGGGTGATTTTTAGTAATTAACCATGTAAAAATCTACGTTACTACGGTGCACAAAAACTAAAGTATGAATTAAGTTAACCTACAAGTCTGACTACTTTAGAGATGAATAGAGTTTCATTAAAACAGGTACAAAACCTGCATATGCTTACTGCTGCCAACAATTTGCAACTTTGTGAGTTCGTGACTAGTGGACGAATCTCATGGGTCTCATGCAATTCATGTTCAACAAATCACACCCCGCATACGTACCGAATGATAAAAAGAGATCAAAGAAAGCTTTGAAATAAAGTTTCATCATTTAGAACTCTAAAAGAATTCACGTACTAAAATTTGTATCTTTTTTTATTATTCGACATTCAATCCACGTTCTAGTTTTAACCCCAAATCAAGGCTAAAAGTCAATCACGTATACAGACGGGAGGATTCAAGAAAAGAAAAGCTTCATGATTTAGAATGCAATATGTACATGGCAAACCACATTGCTCGCCATCAGAAACACGTGATATAATAAATTTAGTAATTTTCATAAGAAAAATAGTGGCATACTTGTAGCGGAGAAATCATAATTA
This sequence comes from Mucuna pruriens, assembly GCA_025330945.1. Lineage (NCBI taxonomy): Eukaryota > Viridiplantae > Streptophyta > Magnoliopsida > Fabales > Fabaceae > Mucuna > Mucuna pruriens. Next base: position 1,154,985 of record JAENHJ010000383.1, on the reverse strand, counting down.
AAATCTCTAATTTTTATGATTAGGGTTCATACAAATTATTCCTAGAGAATCAAACAATTTCATAACATGTTTTGATAGCACATGTAAATTGTAGTTTTTTAGGGTTAATAATAGAAAACTAATAGATCTTAGAAATTAATGATTCTCACTATATTTTTAAGAAAGAAGCACGTATCTTTGTCTATATAAAGAATTTTTCAAATTTCTTGGTATGTCTTGGTTTACTTGAGAGATGAAGAAACCCAAGATTTCTCTTCCTTTAACTCTTCTTTTCTACTCTTTCTTCTCTTCTGATGGTATAGAGTTGAGATAATATTTTTTTGTTAGGAAAGGGACCTTATTTCATGTTAGTGGGAATTAACCCCTTTAATCAACTACTCCCAACAAATAGGAGTTACTTTGAGAAACTACTCTACTTAACTCATTTACAATTTAGCCTCTAATTATTAATTATTTATTTATTATTTCAGATAAGTCACATGTCTCTCACATGAGATATTAATATCTTACATTCTAATGTTCAAGTTGGTAGGTTGGAAGTGACAATAGAGGGTATAGGCTCATTGAAGACATGAAGAAGACTAAGAATTTTGCCTAAATATTAATCCATAAGGCCATTCTAGGGATTGACAAATCCCATAAAGCAACTAAGTTTCATTAGTGTAAAGAACTTGTGTCTGATGCCAAACTTCTTCATAAGTCTCGTGAGCACAAAATATTTTTCTTTAGAGAACTAAATGGTGGATTTTAGAACACTACACAATTGGGCATCAATCTTGTTCTAGTGAGAAAGATCGAGCTTTGAGATAGAATTAACTTTTGTAGTTAGGTGATCTACATAGTTTTAACCCTTAAGCCAAAGTTTGATGTCAAAAGCCCTAATGTCATACTTGGCCCTATGTAACTTGTCATTAAAGAGTGGGGAAAAGACATTATTGGTAAAAGTAAGAGGATCAATCTTAGGAGTGATAGAAGACACCATTAGTTTGTCTAAAAGGGAGATAACAACTTGTTATTGTAACAAAATAAAAGGAAAAACATAATGTAAGGGGGCTTAGAATGGGTAAATAAAGCACAATATGTGGTAAAACACAACAGAGCGAGCACAATAACATTAACAACAACTAGAAAGAGTGGCAGACAACAACAAAGGCAAAGGTGTGACAAGGCCAAGGTAGAGGAAAAAATAGTGCTAAAAAACAATAGGATAATAGTGCTACCTAAAAATCAAAGAAATACAATTTCTTGGAAAGAAAAACCTAGCGCTAATGGATAATGGATACATCAAGAAGGTATGAAATAAGATTATCTTTTATATTTTAAAAACTAAGTGGCTTGTGGCCCATAAATTGCATGACTAGACTAGTAAATTTTCAGTTTGCCATTAAATTGGTCAGTTTGGCCCAACTTAAAAATGTGTTAACTTATGATGGACTGAACTGAAATGATAACTATGGATATCATGTTTACAAAAAAAGAAAACAAGTGACGTTGTTGCATTGTTGGTGATAGTAATGGTAGTAGTGTCGACAGGGTGGTAGTAGTGCAAATGATGGTAATGGTAGTGATGAGGATAACAAGAAGAGTCATTATTAAATGAAGTAAATATGTATTTTTTTTTAAAACTAAACTCAAATTTACAATAAACAAATTCTTGATTTTGAAAATAAATATAAAAATACGATAAAAATGAGTTAAAAATAATTTTCACACCATTCTCTCCAAATATATTTTTTTAAAAATTATGTTTAAAAATCAAAATTCAAAATCTCAGTGTCACTCCACATGGATCATTATCATCAATAAGACCTTAAAAATTAAAATTAAAACTAACACATCTAGATACTAATCATATAAACACTTCATCGAAATATGTCTTCACATAAAATAAAACAAAAAAAAGCTAAAACAATTGAAATCAAATCTCTGACCTATAGCCAAAAATCTCCGGCCTCTAATTAGAAAAGCCCTACAATTGACATATATAATTGGCTCACACAGTAACTCATATATCTTAATTTGTCTCTCTAAATATCCCACGTGTTAGTTAAAATTAGTCTACAAAATAGCTCATTTCACAAAATAGCTCATTTCCCAAAAACACATACATAGAATTAAGTATTAGGAGTTAGTGTTATAAACAAATACTAACTAAAGTATTTTGTCATAATGAAACCAAATAATCAATGCTTTACAGCAATGTTTTATCTACAATGTCAGGAATTGCATTATTTTGAAGGGGATTGTATCTAATCCCCATTATAAATCAACGGTTAATCTTATAGTTATGTGCATGAGAACACCTAATCATTGGGGGAAAAAAATGCACTTTCATTTTGTAATAACTTATAAACAACGTGGAGTCACGTTCTGATATATTGAGATTCCGCAACACCTTACTTCTTGTCTCTCTACCATGTGGAAATCCATTAACAATTTGTAAAGATATAGTATTTTTTAATATAACAATGCTTTTAAAACAATTTTTTAATCAAACATGTTTGTCATGATAGAATATCGCCCCCTTGCCACGTTAATTACTATTGTATGAGTCGTGCATGAGTGCCACTTCATTGGAGGTTCAACTCACTTGCATTAATTGTGCACGTAATAATTAATCAACTATTATAATATATAATTTAAAAACTATATGTAATTCTGTTTTATTATTTTATGATACATATATTATAATTTTTACATTAAATTAAATTAATATTTCTTATTTGTCACTTAGTTATGATCTAAGCAAATTATATTTCCTTAATTAGTTTTGTCTGTCAATTTTTTTTTCACATGTTGTGATTTAAATACATTTTTTCCTCTTAAATTAAATTCTATTACTTAGTTAATGTAGTTTAAATTTAAATTTTCACACACCATATCAAATTAATAAACACATAAATTGTGTATCTAGATTCGCATAATAGGATCTATAAAATAAAATAAAAAATACTAAACCAATTGGGATCAAATCTCTAACTCAATTAATGGCTCATATCTTTGTCTTCTATATATATATACCACGTCAAAATTGGTCACACAAATCACAATAACTCATATCACAACGCTATCGTGTCATTTTAGACCAGAATAAATAAGTTTTTTTTTAATAAATTACAGCGTGAAATATTTAATTAGCATCATATTAATATATATATATATATATATATATATATTAATATATATATATATTATTTTATTTTATTTTATTTTTATCAAAAACCCTTAGTTTCAATGGGTAAGATATTAACTTTGCCCTTTAGATTGAATTTTTTTTCTTGATTGTATTAAAATGTTTAAATATATTTTTAATTCACATAAAATAAGTGAGTGTTGATTTTAATTGTCCCGTAAATTTTTTTAATCGATTTTTATCCTTTAAAATTTTGTAATAACTGATTTTAATCTTTATAAAAAGAATAAGTTTTGGTTTTTGTCTCATTAATATATTTTTATTTGATTTTCATCCTTTAAAATTTGAAATATTTATTTTTAATTCTTATTTTTTATTTTAAGATAGATAAATAACATCTATTTTAAGAATTTAAATTTTTTTAAAAATATTATATATTAACATGATATAACGTATACTATAACCTATGATGATCATTTGACTCTCCTTTAAAGATATATGTAACTAACAAATATTACATAATAATAAAAATTCAAATTTTAAAAATAAAAATAAAAATAAAAAATCACCTGTTTTATCAAATTGAAAATCACAAATTTCCGGTCAAACCTGTCCTCTGCCCCCTGGTGCTACGTTACTTTTGTATGTATGACTAGCACATGAAAAAGAAAGTGCAAATAAATACACGAGGATATGGACCACACAAGGTGTCGGTGTGAATTCATACGTGAGTCTTTGGCTGAACCATTCAGGTTGAAACTTGAATGAGCATTTTTACTTGCGCTAATTGTGCATCGCTACCCGCGAGTACTAAAGGACTATTAGTTATACCCAAATTAAAAAATATTAAAATTACAGCATGGATCACAAACATATTAAAATATAAATATAAATATAAATATAAAAGAAAGTTAACTTAACTTGTAAGATGGAATCCTATTAACTATAATATTTATATGTATGGTATCGAATCAATGTTTAGACTTGGCATATAGTTCTACTCAATTAATGTTATAAAATGAGTAGATAATATATGTATTAAAAGTGTAAAAATATTCAATTATAAATTCGACAAAATTAATTAATTTTTATAATAATTATTTTAAAAATAAATAAATTTTAATTAATTAATATTATTGACATTATATCAAAATTGAATTATTATAAGATAGATACTAACATAACATAGCAAGTAGCTGCATATTGATGTCCAAATTAAAATTAAAACCTCCAAAATAAAATTTGAGTTATACACTTGATAGTTGATATGAAAATTTTACTAATAAATCGTCTATAATTATAAATATCTTCATTAAATTTAGAAACTTATCTTAATTTGGTGAACTCTCCTACTTAACTCACATAAACCTTTTCATATATAAAAAAATTAAAAAAATATATATAGCGATTTATTTCTAGCAGAAGGGACAAGGAAAAAGTAGATGCTAACAAGTAATAGCACTAGCACAAAATCCAAAACCAAAAAACCTTTGCCATCACATCTCGCAACACACAATCCCGAACATTAGTAACGATTCCATTTATTGCTACCTTCAATTTTCTCCAGCATTTACACAACCCAAAATCTCACAATATCCTGCGACAAATTGAGAAAACAAACAGGTAGTTGGTCTCACAGTGTGTTCAGAAACCACAAGCACGAAATTGAAGTTAGGTTCGAATTTTCACCAGTACGTATAAAGAAAAGGTTCGAATTTTCACCTAGGAGACAACTCACCTATAATCAGTGACAAAAAATAATGACCTATCAAAATACTTATTTATTTATGTAAAAAAAAAAAAAAAACTTTGGTCAATTCAATCTATTAATATTAAAGTCTGGCGCTTTGCAAGGTAGTTTGAGTTTGGTCCTTAACGAGCCGGTGGAGTTGTTGCAGCGCCACGTCAACAACATCCTGAAAACCAAGAAGCTCAGTCGCATTGGGATGCGCGTACGTGAGCCTCGGGATGAGCCCAATGACGACTTCGCGCATCCTCTGAACCTCTTCCCCGGAAAGGCCCATGAGCACCTCCTCGATCCTCTTGTTCCCATGCACCACCTCTCTCTCGTCGATAAACACCGAATACGCATCCCTCTCCGCCGGCAAATACCACGCGTACTGCGTGTACGCCGTGTGCTCCGAGAAGAACACGGGGATGCACCCCGCGAGCACCGAGTCAAACGTGGAGCGGCGCGTGAACGAGTCACCCGGCGCCTGCAGACAGAACGTGGACTCGCTCATCACGCCCAGCACTTTCATCGGGTCGTGACACCTGGCGTCGCCGCTTGCGCACCGAACCAGAACGCAGCGTTTCGAGTCTCCGCACTGCTTGACGATGTTGTCGCGAACCTTGGCTTTCTCTAAGCCCTTGCGCGTTCCGCCCACGAAAGAGAAGAGGTGGGGCCTCGCGCGTTGCCGCATTTTGTTCTGCCACGTCAGGGTTTCCGCGAGAGTTGAGGGGTGGAAGTAGGATGGGTAGGGGATGCCGAATTGGTTAGCACCTTCCCAAGGTTGTCGCTCCACCGTTAGCACCGACATGTTTCGGACAGCGGGTAGGTTCAGGAAAGTGTTCGCTCCGAAGTCGGGCCCATCTTTGGTTCGCATGAAATCCCATGCTGTTCTCCCTAGGGCAACAAAATGGTCCTTACCTACCACATTAACACAACAATATATAGTAAAACCTTTTCTATAATATCACACGTATAATATACTTTAACTAATCGATAATATGAATTTTTTTACACAATTCACTACTCAAAAAATTATCCAATAATCTTAATATAACTTTCAAGGAATTCATCTGTAAAATTTAGTAATCCCAAGGAAAATAATTTTTCATTATTAGATTTAGTTACTAATTCATTAAAAAATTAGCAGTGCTTAAACTATTTTTTTAACTATTTCTATTAAATTATAAAATTTATTGTGAAAAAAATCGTGTCGGTATACGTATGTAACATTTTTTGGAAAATAAGATATGAAAATGTAACTATATATATTAAATAAAATACAATTATATTTTTATATATATATAATACTGTGTTACGTATCTGATCATTTTAATCAAATTTTAGTTAAATGATTTTTAAGAAAATAAAAAAATATAAAATATTTTCTTTATTAAATACAAAAGGTAGAAAAATAGCAATATTGTTTAAATAAAAGCCATTAAAATTATTAGCTGAATAGGTAAGAGGTAGAAAAACAGTTGTGTATTAAGAACAGGTTCTTTGTTACCATTGTGCCTGTTCCAGGAGGGTTGACTTTGTAGAAAGTCAATGAGATCGACGGCCAAGGAATCGCGGAGTGTGTGATTGGGCTCGCGGAACATGCTGGAAGCGTGGAGTCCAGCGTAGAATGGGACGTAGAACAAAAGGGCCGTGTCGGGATCCCACGTGCGACACGGGTGGTTCTCTAGGCGTGCGTGAACGATCATTTCGGCTATGAATTGGTGCGTAGCGTACCACGATGGGGTGGAAAGGGGTTGGCCGAGGCCGTTGTTAGCCACGTGGGGGCACATGTTTGTGTAGATGTTTAGGCTTTGACAACGTTGGAGGAGGCCTAGGTTGAAGCGCCAGGGAAGCGCGTAGATGTAGAATAACGGTCTTGATCCGTCGCATGTTGCGGTTTGTTTTCGTTGTGTGGTGGAGGGTGTGAACCAAAAATGGTGAAGAACGAGGAGCCATGAAGCGAAGAAGAGACACGAGAAGAGAGTGTACCTTAATTTGTTGGTGGTGTTGTGGGAGTCTTTGGTTTTTGAGAAGGTTGTTGTTGTTGTTGTTGAGGGTAGAGAGTGTAGTGGGGGAGGTGGTGATGGCTTTCGGAAGAACATGAGGCGCAAAGGGTGAATGGAGAGCAAGAGAAGTTGTTGTTTATGAAGATGAGAAAAAGTGAATAATATTTGGGCAATAAATGATTTGGAAAGGTGAGCAGGTGTGGAATTCATTGCCACAGACACTTTGGTCAAGAAAGCAAGTATATAGGGACAGCTTGGATGATGGCTAGCTGGTAGCTGCTTCATCTAGTAATTAAGATTAAACTTTACTATTAAACTATACATTTTCTGCTGTGTTGTGTTGTGTTGAAGATTCCACACTCGTTTTTAAAATAGTGTATACTACATGAGAATAACTCTCACCTTTTAGTGTGTATTTGAATACCCAAACTCTGTTAATAGTGGATTTTACACATTTTTGCAGCTACGCGTGTAATAAATAATAAAGTAATTATACAAGTAGTTTGAATTAATTTTTGAAATTTAGTTAAACTTCAATTCAAATTTTAAAATGTTACTTTATTAACTCTTTCTTAAATAAATTATTTTTATAAATTTAAAGTTGACACATATTTTTATGGTAGATCACTTTACATTTCTTTAAATATATAATTATCAAGTATCATATAATAATAATAACTAAAATCAATTATTTTAAATTTTATAGAAAAAAAATAAAAAAATATTACATAAACTAAAAGTAAAATTCATTTATTTTATAGAGATTAAAAATATATTTAAGTATATATTTAGTTTATATAAATTAAGAAAAAATTTAATAATTAGAAATTAGATATTTGTTTCATTATTTATATTCTTAATTGTACCTGACAAATGTATGCGTCAATTGAACACATTAGTAAACATTTTTACTATCATAAATATGTATTACAACTTATGGCAGTTTGAACTTAGAATAAAGAAAGTTATATCCCAAGGTATTAATTAATTACTAATTTACAATGTATTTAAATTTTTGAAACAAGAGAAATAATGAATCCAGAAAATTCAGATGGAAAGAGAGGAGTAAGTTTTGAAGTCTGGAGAAAGGTATTGGAAGATTGGAAAGATTGACTTAAACAAACTTCTCTTGTCAATTGACTCACCAAGTCAATAAGATTTTTGCTGAAAACCCATTTTACGATAAACATATCTTAGAAAATATTTTTGAAATGTTGGAAAATAAAATAGGATTAATTCCTCAATCATTTATGTCGTATTGAGTTCAATTTTATTATGAAAATAGTAGAATTTTAGGGACGCTTGATAAACAACAATATTTTAGTTTTGTGAGATTTCGAATTTGAAAAAATTAGTTTTCATATTTGATATACTATCATGAAAAAATATTTTCCGAAAAAAAAATGTTTCCCAAAAATGATTTTTAGTTATATTTTCTATAAATAAATAAAAATTCTCATGGGATAGTAATCTAACTTTTCCCGGTAAGAAGAGAGCTTTAATGATACAAAAATATCATGATGTTTTCGTTAAATCATTTAACATATTTATAATTTTAGAAATGTGAAAAAAAACTATATTTAACAATAATAAATATTAATAGATATTATTAGTATATTTAGTACAATTTTAAAAATAAAACTAATTTATAAAATATATTATTTTAATCTTTTAATATATTAAATATTATATTTTTATTTTTTAATTTTTTAAAAATTTTCAAAATATTAGTTAACAAATTGTTTACTGTAACATTCAAAAAATATTTTATTAAAAACCAAAAAAAATTAAAGAAAAGAGAATAAATTTTTTATTTTATTAAAATTAAATAATAAATATTAAAAATTACACCAACATATTTATAATTTTAAAATATATAAAAATATTTTTACAGTAGAATTTCACACAAGAAAAAAGATATTTTTGAAATAATCACTTATAAGAAAATTCTATTGAAACTAAACATAAAAACATTAATTCCTCCAAAACATATATAAATATTATCAAGAATATTTATGACGAATTTTCATTATTCCTAATTCATAATTTTCAGAAATCATGAATTCTCTAGTTTGAAAAACATATCATATTTAAAGAATGGAAGAAATTAGTCTCTACTTAGAAAAAAAAAATCATAATTTCTAGAAATCATGATTTTTCTAATTTGAAAAGCATATCATATTTAATAAATGGAAGAAATTAGTCTCTCACTTAGAGCATGGAAAAATTAATAAAATAAAATTAAATAATCTTATTATTATCTATATTCTTTTTTATCTATTTTATAATGTTATAAAACACATTAAAATGTAATTAATATTTTTATTTATATTAACATTATTTATATTTTATTAATGTATTTTTTATTCATTATTTCGAGATTCTAACTTGTTATTTTTTTTTAATAAATGAAAGTATAAAAATATAATCGATAAAATAATAGTTAATGTCGATATATACTTTTAAAGTTATAGAATTTTTAAGTTATATATAAATATTGTAACAAAAAAAAGTTATATATAAATATTGTAATAAAAAAAAGTTATATATAAATATGAAAATTTTTTTCTTCCAAAATAATAAATAAAAAGGAACAAAAGAAATGCACGTTTTAGGTGTTTAAGAAAATAAATATTAAATGATTTATATTTTAAATATAATATTAACTATTTCATTAAACTTTTTAATGAATTTTAAGAATATTGGATAAGAAAGTAAAAGTTAAACACATTTAATGAAAAAGAAAGTATTTTATTAAAGATAAAAAATAATTCAATGCTTATTTTTTAAACAAGAGTTTTGCTAACAGTATTTTAAGTTCATACACAAAATTTTCTTCTAATTAGATAAAAAAATTAAAGACTTTTTGTGTAATTTTTTATATAGGAGAACATTGTTAATAAGTGTTCTAAGAGAATTATTCTTTGTCTAATAGAAAATAAGAAGGTGAACAAGGAAGACAGATACAAGAGAATTAGAGATTGTTGAGAAGAAAATCTTCTAATGATACCATATTAAGACGAAGAAAGAAAAAAAATAATTTTATTGTCTTGATTGAACTAATGTACAAAGGAAAAAACTTATATAAGTAATATCAACTAATAACAAAATGTATTGTGAAGTAAGCAACTTACTAAACATATTGTAAAAAACAGGATTAGATTCATACATGAAAAACACAACAACCTTATACAAAGGTAAATTTGATAAGAAAAGGGATTAGGTTGTTAGAGTCCATATTGTCTCATAAGCATTTTGTTGTGGTCACATAAATTACATGATGAAGCATAAATCGACAAGTCAAAGAGCGATTTTAAGAGGTTGATATCAATGTAAGTCAATCTAGAGGTTGCTTTAAACCTTGACTAGATGGTTTAATTAAATGACTATGAGGTATTAGAAAATGTTGATGTTGACTCTAACAAGATTAATTGATTCACATGTCAACAAAGGATGAAGGATAATAGAACAAAGACTAATTCAAAAAGTTGCTCTCAAATTGATATCATCTTAGGAGTGAAATGATGTCAATTTACCATGTAAGAGAAACTCAATCGTTACAAAGTTCTAGTGAATTGAAAATCCTCCCCCAACAAATGTATTGATACTATATATCAATTGAAGATTTTGTTTGAATGATATATTACACTTTAGCTTAATTTTAGTTAAGAAATTTTTAACTAAATAACTAATCTTACATCAAACCATTAATTTAAGAATTTTTTTAAAGTATTTCATTAACGAATATCATATATACACTTAATTGGCATTTATTAAAATATTTTAAGTTTAACCATTTCTTTAATAAATCGTTTGAGTAACATCTCCATTAGAACTTATAGTAGTTTAATTTTCAAATTAGGGAAGTTATATTCTAAGGCATTAATTGACTAGTGATTCACAAGGCTTAGCAGTAGAGTTTCAGTATTTTACATATGGTACTAGATTTAAATTTTATTGCTTATTGTAACAAAAAAAAATTTGATTCACAAAATTTTTAAAAAATTAATATCTACAATTAAAATTGATTAAAACCTTATGATACATCCCGAATATATCGTAAAAATAAAATAGTATAATAATTGAATTTAATTTTTTTTCTAAAGTGAAAAATACATTATAAAGAGTTAATTATGAAATTCTATGTTCATTATTGATAAAATTATTATTATTATTATTATATATATATATATATATATATATATATATATATATATATATATATATATATATATATATATATATATATATATATATATATATATATAAAAAATAAATTATAAAATTATTAAAGTTTATCTTATTGATTTTTAATTAGTAATTATAACGCTACCGTAGTGTAAAAAATACAGTCCCGCTCTGGAGAAGTAAAATTGATAATGAAATAATGATACAAGCTAAACCATCAATTTCTAATATATTTTCATTTTTTTTGTTTGATAAAAAAAGGTGGGGACAGCTTATAATTTAAAGGACAAAACGAAGGACATCGTAACAATCACATGCAATAAGATTAGAAGTTGCAATTTTGTAGCAATTGTTAATTCAAATAAAATAATTAGTAATACCCGTACCTACAAAAAAATAAAAATAATAATTAATAATACGCAACAATGGGCTACGATGATTTGCTATATGTGGTGACAGAATATGTATACTATGAATTAATTAAGGTGAGAAACTAACGGGATTGAGGTGAATGAAATCTACGAGTTAAAATTTAAATTTTTGTTGAAAAATATTTATATTTAATGTTTAATTATGTTTTAAATATAATTATCTTTTAAAAAACTATTTCATAAAAAACAAAATAAAAAATTAAGTGTAGCTACGTATGAATGAATGACACGTATTAGAGGAACAACATTCATGATTTCTTATCAAGTATTTTCTTAAATTTTGAATATAAATAAAAATATTAAGACTTTGATAAGTTCACGTTATGTTTTTGTTTTTTTTATCAAGTATTTTCTTTTAAAAATAATTATAAATTATGATTAAACATTAAATATAAATATTTTTAACAAAAATTAAATTTTAATTAGTCACATTATAAAAAAAATTAGCTTTTTTTTTATTAAACCCAATACCGTTGTATCTGGGCTAATTAATTCGTATTGTTATGTATTCTGTCACCAGTATACAACAAATCATTGTAGCCCCCACTATTGCGTATTATTAATTATTTTAGTTGAACTAACAAATGCTACAATATTGCGACTTCTAATCTAATTGCATGTGTGATTATTAAGAAGTCCTCCTCTCTGTCCTTTAAATTATAAGCTGTCCTTTTTTATCAAACAAAAAAAATTGAAAATATATAAATTGGTGGTTTAGCTTGTATCATTATTTCATTATCAATTTTACTTTTCCATAGCCAGACTATATTTTTTTTATAGTACCGTAGAGTTATAATTACTAATTAAAAATTAAAAATTAATAAAATAAATTTTAATAGTTTTATAACTTATTATATATAAGAGAATGACCATATTATACGGGTATATACCAACTATTATATTATTTAATAATTTTATATAAAATTTAAATTTTATCAATTCAATTATTCAATTAAAAATTTCCTTTACATAAATCATATATATAAATTTTTATATCAATTTAAAATTATTTAATATTTCATTTATATTAATCAAAATAAATGAAATATATATTTCAAAGTATAAAAAAAAAATCACATTTTATTATCTTTTATTATTATTCAATTTTAATAAAATTTGATAAAAAAATCACCACAATATAAATTTTCAATTTAATAGTTAAATAAATAAATTTTATATTTTATATAAAGTTATTAATAATACGCACTTAAATATATTTTTAATCTCTATAAAATAAGTGAATTTTAATTTTAGATTTTGTAAAATTTTTTTATCGATTTTCATCTTTTAAAAATTTGTAATTACTAATTTTACTCTCTATAAAATGAACAAATTTTGTTTTGGTTCCTATAAAATATTTTTATTTAATTTTCATCTCTCTAAAATTTAAAATATCTATTTTTAATCCCTAATTTTCATTTTAAGATAGATAAATAATATTTATTTTAGAGATTTAATTTTTTTTAAAATGTCATAGGCTAATATGATATCATATACACTACTGTATATAACTTATGATAATTACTTGATCTTCTTTAAATGATATATGTGACTAACAAATATTACATAATAATAAAGACTAAAAATAAAAATTTAAATTTTAGAAGATAAAAATTAATAAAAAATTTATAAAAACTAAAATAAAAAAACCACTTGTATTTAAGTCAATAATATATTAGTTCATAAACTTCGCAGTTTAATTTGATCTCTTTTCCCGCACTATATATATAAATATCACGCTCCTAGTGTACATTGGTTGTTGGTATCATTTTATTTTATATATTTTTTGTCCTTTCTCTATTTTGTTCTCATTCTCCATCATTGGAAGCACGAAGTAGGTGACCGTCCAGTATTTAAATTATATAGGGATACCATAATTTTATTTTTTAAGTCTCTTCTAATATTAGAATAAAATTTTATATAAATAAAATTATGTAAAAAATTATTATAAAAATAAAACAATTTCTAGTAATTTATGAATTAATGGGTGATGGACAATCTACCTTCAATTTTAAGAAAATAATTGGATAATAGTATAATTTATTATTTATATCTAATATTAAATGTAAAAATCTGATTATAATATATTATTTTTTTCTATTTTTTGAAAGTGAGAATTTCTCTCATCGTTAACATAAATAATAGTATTAAATTTATTTATTTTCCTCTATTCTTTTCATTTTTAATTTTTTTTAATCTCACAATTATATCAAATCACTTGAACGTAGGAGTGACAAAATGGATCTTACTTAGGGGTTGATCCACCAACCCACAACTTTTTTGTGGAATGAGTTATATAATTAAACACAAGAAGAGTCGTTTGAGTTTTTATGTTTGTTTTTAATCCTTTTTATGACACACATATAACATATATTGTTAAAAATGACATCCAAAAATGGTTGTGATTGGTAAAGAGAGTCGTTTGAGTCCTTATGTTTATTTTTAATCTTTTTGATGGTTTATAAATATATTTATAACTTAAGAATAAAAGTATATTTATTATTTTGGTTCCCTGTTGTAATTTAAAGGTGTTATCATTTAGCAATAATTTAATTACATCTAATTATTTTTAATTTTTTAATAAAATATAGTTCCTTTCTATTAACATTTTTTTAAAAATTTTGGTAGGTTGAAAGTGGGTCAACCTGCCAACCCACATTTTAAATGAATTGTCCAAATAGGTCATTCAAAGAAGTGTAGAATGTAGTAGGATAAGAGATATAGCACACAAATTTTATACAGGTTTACTCTTTCAATAGAGTTACATCTAGTTCCTTCAATACAAATGATTTCTACTAAGTATTCTTTGTCACTTAGTCTCTTTAGGCTATCACACCAACTCAATGAGTTTTTACAACAAATTTTACTCACACAGTAAGCATATTAGAATACAATTCACAGAGACTTAGTTTTGCCAAGCAAAGTAAGCTTTTACAAAAAATGAATGAGAGTGTCATCTAAAGCGACTTTAAGAACATAAGAGAATATTCGAGTATATCACTTTGTTCACGTTGTTGTATTAGAAATATAATGATGCATATATTTTATAAATAACATTATTTATTTTTTTATGTATATTTTAGCTATCTAATTTTGTAGTCTAGATCTTCCCAAGTGGTCATGAGGCTTTTCTTCTTCTTGATGAAAGGTTTCTTCTCTTTTTCTTTTTCTTTTCCTGGATTGGGACATTCAGGTTTGAAGTGTCCTGGTTTCTTACATTCGTAGCACACTACTTGTGTTTTGTCTTTTATTTCTTTGGTGTACTTCTTGGAGTTGTTCTTCCATCTTGATCCTCCCTTGTGCTTTGACTGAGAGTTCATCCTCATCAGAATGATCCTCGTATGATGTGTCTCCACATGATTCTTCTACCTTGAAGGCTTTAGATGCTGAGCCTTTAGGAGCCTTATGAGCTTTGAGGACTACACACTTTCCTTTTTGTTGCCCTATATCGTTGTTTAGTTTCATCCTATGAACTTTGAGCGTACTTAAAAGTTCTTCCATAGGAAGCTTCTTAAGGTCTTTGAACGCTCTTAATGCTATGACGTGTGGTCTCCATCTTTTAGGCAGACTTCTCAAAACTTTTGTTATATGATCATAATTATCATAAGTTTTGCCTAATGATATAAGATTATTAATAATTGTTATTCCAAACATTAGATCAATGGTTTCATTCTCTTCCATTTTAAATAATTCATATCGGTGAACTAACATACAAATTTTCAAGTCTCTTACTTGAGACGTACCTTCGTAAGCTACAACAAGTGTGTCCCATATTTCTTTGGACAACTTGCAACTGTGATCTTTCTCAAATTCTGATTTTATTAATGCACACATGAGAAAATTTCTAGCCTTTAAGTTTAGAAGGTACCTGGTCTTTTGTTCTTCGTTTCATGAAGATTTTTGGAATTTTTACTCCTTTATTGGTAGGGATATGATTGTCATTTTCAACTACGTCTCTCATGTCAATGTGACATCCATCAAAGAATGTCATATTCTTTCTTTCCAATAGTTGTACTTTTTCCTTTTGAACAAAAGAGGTTTGTTCACTATGTGTCCTTCGATTTCCATAACTTTCAGGATCATTTTTTCCCTACATTAGTAAATGTTCAACCCCTAGAGGATGAGCTATGATACCAATTAATTGAAAGAAAAGATAACACATAAGAAAGGAAGTTGAATTGTGTGTGTGATTTTTTAAAAGCTTTTTACAAAATTGAAGGATTTAAGACACAGTTTGATATGGTCTTCCAAAGGGAGCATCCAAACCAATCGTCCAATAGGGACCGTCCAAAGTAGTCATCCAAAGAAGTACAAAAATAAAAAAATGTAGGGTAAGAGAGAAAAACATACAAAGATTATATTGATTTACTCTTTTAATAGAGCTACGTCTAGTCCCTTCAACACGAAGAAATTTCACTAAGTCTACCGGACTTATGAACAAGTATTCTCTACCTCTCTAGGTATTACAACCCTTATAATCTACTTGATTACAAGAAAACTAATTATTCTCTACCTCTCCAAGTATTACAACTCTTGTAATCTACCTGATTACAAGAAAACCAAGTATTCTTTATCACTTAGTCTTTTTAGGCTATCACACCAACTTAATGAGTTCTTACAACAAACTCTACTTACATAGTAAACATATAACAATATAATTCACAAAGACTTAGCTTTGTTAAGCAAGGTAAAATTTACAACGAATGAAAGACAGTATCATCCAAAGTGACTTTAAAAGCGTAAGAGTATATCACTTTGTTCATGTTATTGAGCTTATCGTTCACTATGTTCACTTGAGCTTGATTCATCCTTCCTTATAATACGTAGAAATTTTGAATGTTTCTTGTGCATAAGGAGTGGTTGGATCTACAATAAATTCTATGTGATTTCTACTTGCAATACTTTTGCATAGGCTCCTCTTTTTTCTGAAAATAGAGAAAGGTTGTGTCAGGAAAAAGTTACTTTTTCTCTGAATTTTAATGTGTTGACTTTTGTTTGATAAAAGATGAAGCTTCTATTGGTTCCTTCTGAGTGGATACATGATATAGGCTTCTTAGTGTCAGACTTGACTTACAATATAAATATTTGTTTTTGTTCTTCGTCAATCTAATAACTTAACACATTCTTAAATAATATATTAGGTAGAATTTGAACGTTAGATTCATGATATCAAGTATATATTTGAACGAAATAATTCACGTGATAAGTTAGATAACTTAAACAACTTTTTAAGCATTTATGAAAGATACTTCCTAATTGGAACAATGTAGTCATTTTACTTTCTGGATGACATCTCTACAAAACAGTAGGAATGTCTTTCGATGGTGAGTTCTCTTATGGACGGTAAACTAGTCATTGGATGTCACACTTCTTCTATTGATGTTGAATGAGTCCTTTAGATGTTGAGCTCTTGTATTGAGCAGTGAGTTCTTCTTTGGACAAGGAGTCCCTTTTTGGATGGTAAGCCTCTATTGGACGATGAATATGTCCTTTGGACGATAAGTCCTTCTTTGGAAGATCACCACGTCTATAGACACTAAGCTCTTCTATGCACCATTGACTACGTCTTTGGATGTTGAGTCTCTCTATGAATGTTGAGTACGTCCTTTGGAAGGTGAGTCCTGCTATGGATAGGGAATGTCCTTTGAACGACAAGTGACTCTATGAACAATGAGCATGTCTTTGGATGTTGAGTCCCGCTATGGATATTGAGTACATCTTTTGGATAAAAAGTGCGTCTATGGACAACAAGCTCCTTCAAGACCCAGTAGATGAATTTCTTTTATACAATCAGTTTCCTTAAATAGATACATTCCAACGTTTAATTCTAATAACCTTCAATTCTTTTAAAATCTAGATTAAAGTAGTTAATCATAATATATTATCTATTTTCATAATATTTATTATTATCAAAACATTTGGATCATTTTGAACACATAGACTTGTGTTTCAACATAAAATAGAACTTTTGTCTAAAATATTTTAGTAGTTTCTATTTTACTGATTATGTTTTTATTATTTTATTTCGGTATTTTAAATCAAATATTTGACTTAATCTTGTGTTTGTAAGTTTTTTCTTTTGGACACGTTTTTCAATAATTAATTTTTTTGTTTGATTCAATTTATGAAACTAGTTTTATTACCTTCATTTATGTGAATACTATTGAATCCAACTATGATTTGTATAAAAACGATTGTAATCATGGTCAAAATTATATTAAAAGTTAGTCTCATCACATAATTTGGTTGTTCAAGGAGCACACTTTATACAATTTTAATCATAAATATGACCAATCTAAGTAAAAGCAATAGTTGGATCCTACGGTCGGAATGTAAATAAATCTAATAGAATTCGTTTTAGATATTGAAACAATCAAATATTTATTCAAAAAACATATAAAAAAACACTTATAAAAAAACATAAAATTAGCTCAAATTTGATATTTAATTTTCTAAAACATATATATTCAACAATATTTTTTAAATCCATCATTAATATTTAATTTTTAAAAACCAATTATTTAATCATACACATTAATTAAATTATACAATTAATTTTTAAAAACACCAATAAATACAAAAATAAAAAAACAGTTAAGAAGTTGGGTCACTTCTCATCGTAAACAGTAAAAGGAGGCGGGGGTAGTATGGGGGAGAGAGTAGTTTCAACCATAAAGAAACACCTGGTAATATATTTTACACTCAGCGTCATTCGAAATGTAAGGAAACATTGTTAGTATCAACTACATAAAATAACAGGAAAACTTCTCAACCCTAGAAACAGAAATATGGCATTATAGATATAAAAATGCAAGGGAAATATTTTGAGAAATTTATTACATATAATGATTGAAGTGAACACAAAGCCACATGACATGCCAGCATCTTACATTTTTCCCCATACTCTATATTAAAATACTATATAAGATAACCACAACATTATTTAGCTATCACAAACAAAGAAGTAATTAAAAATAGGTTATAAGAGACACGTAACATAGTCATGGAACATTTGGGAAGATAACCATAACATTATTTAGCTATCACAAACAGAGAAGTAACTAAAAATAAGTCATAAGAGACACGTAAAATAGTCATGGAACATTTGGGGAAGTTGCAGAGGGTGAATGGTGGGATCAAGTGCATCTTTCAGTAACTTTAACCTTGAAGCCATGATCCATGGTAAGTACAACAGAAAGCCTTGGGGTTATAGGATGAGCTTCCACCACCTGCATGTGAAACCTCCATAGTATAGCAACTGCAACCATCTTCATTTCAATAAGGGTAATGTCTTTACCCAAACAACTTCTAGGCCCTGCATTGAAAGCTATGAACTTGTAAGAAGGAATGTTTATAAAGTGCCCTCTCTCTGAAATCCATCTCTCAGGCTTAAATTCCAAGCAGTCATCTCCCCATATTTGTTCCATCCTTCCCATTGAGTACAAAGAGAATATTATTATTTTATTTGGACTAACATGGTGTCCACTAGGGAGTATGTCAGATTTGATTGCACACTTGTGGTTAAAGGGCACAGAAGGAAAAAGCCTCAAGGCTTCACATATAGCTCCATGGAGGTAAACAAGCTTACCAAACTCTTCCACACTTGGACCAATCAAGTTTCCATCTTGGTTTACACACTTATCTTTGATCTCTTGAAGAATTTTAGCTTCCACAACTGGATGAGTAGAAACAAGCCAAAAGAACCAAGTGAGGCTTGCACTAACTGTGCTGCTTCCTGCTGCAACCAAGGTAAATGCAGTGTCTCTAAGATACTTTGCATCCATTATTTGCCCCTTTTCAGCTCCTTCCTCCATTAGCACTCTTAACAGGTCAGAATGAGTGTCATCCACATTTTCGGTGCTATTGCATCTACTTTGCTCTTCACGTAACTTAGAGTCAATACGTTCATGCAAGAATTTGTCAAAAATTACTTTGGCCTCCTTGAACTTCTTCTCCTGACCAATTTGGAGCCATTGCTGCAGCTTCCACAAACATCTTGGCGTGACGTGCCTGTAGAATACTACATCCTCCATCACAATTAAAGCTTTCTCATAAGCAAAATGTGAGAGCTTAGTGAACTTGTTTGGAAGGCAATTAGGATCATATCCAAAAGAAATGGAGCAGGTGGTGTCAAAGGTGAACCTCTCAAAGACATCTTGTAAGTCCAACTCAACTCCTTCTTTGGATGCATGATCAAGAAATGGTATTAGGCTATTCTCCACCTTCTTCTCAATGGTTTTCTGAAGGAAGATCGTAAAGCCTTCCTTTTTAAGCAATGAATGAATTATTGTTCTCTCTTGTTTCCATGCATGGAAATCAGAATTAAAAATCCCACCTCCTAAAACTTCAAAAATCTCATTGAAATGTGGCCCTTTCCCATAGTTGCGGAAATTCTTGCTTGTGATGTGGTGCACGTTCATGGGATCGCTGGTGACGATAAAGTTGGTGTTTGTGAACCACGGTCCTTGAAACATTAGAGTACCTCCATAATGTTTCAAAAGGAGGGTTAGATAATCGTGGATATTGGAAAGATTTTGTAGAATCGCAGGTAGCATACCAACGATTGGCCAATTTGTAAGAGCTACATCTCTATTGTGTCTCCGGTTGATCTGGAAGAATATGAACAAGAGAATGGATACCAACACTCCAATATACACAAACAGAACCATTGTATGTATGTTTCTAATTGAGTAAAGATAGATGACTTTATGGTGACATTATACATGCAATGCAGGGGACAAATTTGTCAATGGTCATAAAGAGCATAAAAAATTCATTGATGCAGGGTTTCCAGAAAAGTCGAACATCATGATTGGAGGGATAAGTTTGGTAATGATCATAAAGAGGCTGACAAATTCATTAATGATCCTCTAAATGATTATGATATTTTCTCTATGATGAATGTTAGTATCAGCTACTTAATTTGCTTAATTAATTATACCGAGCATGCTGCGTTACCAATGGGATGGCCATTTCAATATTTCTTAATATTTTCACATAATAATAATAATAATAATGCATCTCATCTATTTGTTGGAGTAAAATAAATGCATACATAAATTATATATTTTAATTTATATACGTATATAATTAAATATTATCATAATAAAAAATTATCGTTGTAATAATTATTAATATTATTATTTAACGATTAATAAACTTATAATATATAACAATTTATAATCAAATAAAAATATAAAAACTCTTTACAATATGTAGCCTATATTATTTTCTCTAAATTATAAGAACACGCATAAGATTAAAATTCAAAAGCAATTTTGTAGATAAATTCAAAATGATTGTCGGCTGGCAGGATCCCAGCTAAAACTTGCCTTCATGTATTCTTTTACTATTTTTGCCCATCTTTAATGATTACAGAATCCAAAGAAAAATGGCTTCCATTGACTGCACAATAATTGTATTGTAGTACGATTTCAACATCCAACTAACTTGCCTTCACCATTTCTTTCATTATCTTTCTATTTTCAATAGATATGGAAGAATTTGATTGGAACCAATATCATTTAAGTACGTACTATTTGAGTCTCATCAACTAAGCTAATATATATATATAGTAGCAACAAGGTTGTAAACATATATATAAAGAAATTAAAAGGAAAAGAAGTGTGACACAGGTCCTCAAAGAAACTCACGGAACATTTCAATTTTACCAAGTAAGAAACCCAACTCTCATGGTTATATTTCTTTGAATGCTAAATGTTTCTATGTTTGTTAACATGAACATTGATAATTGGTTGACCTAAGGCAGTATATATATTTTTATGATAGACATGATGTGGTTAACCGTTCTTGTTGTTGCTTTTGAGGGAGAAAAGAAATTTCGAGGATGCCTTTTGTGTCTTATTGCAGATCGATCATATTAAGAGGGAAAGCATAGTTTCAATAAATATAATTTGAAAAATTGTTCAATTGATATTCCACTGCGTGTTGGTTAAAGAAGTTTCTCGCATGCTCTATATATGAATAGGTTAACATATATCATACTCATAATGATTGACAAGGTGAAGGATATGGAAAGCAAGTTATAATTGTTAATTATTTAAAATTTCAAAACTTGTATATGCGGTGGCTATTGATTTTGTCAGACTCGGTAAGCAGATCGAGAAAACATGGGGACCATTTATTTTGAAAGACTTTGATGAGGCAATGGCAAGGTAGATACTTAATTGGTCAGCTTGAACCTTCGTATTTAAGTTTTTGGATGCTCAGAAGTGCGTTTGGAAGACAATAACTTCTATTCTATAAGTTATTTTCAATTTATTTTAAAAAAAATTAGGATTAAAATTATAATTATAATTATAATTTAAGCTCATATGATAAAAACTAAACACACCCTTAATTCACAATATCACAATTAGTTTGTAAATATCACACAACACTTCTCTTAAACTTCAATTCCCAATTGAAAGATATGAAAAGTTTAATCTATTTATTAAAGAATATTAAATAATGGTGTATAAACGTCTTATGTTATATGATATCTGAAGAGAGAAAGAGAAAAAAAATATAGATATGATAATTAATATGATGTGACAAGTAAAAAAATAAAAAGTATTAAATAAGAGATATAATATATTTTTATATATCATTACTGTTTGCTAAAAGTAAGGTCACAAACATAAGTTCATTGCGGAAACAATAATCAAGTTTTGACGTGCTGCCAATTAACACATTCATGTTATGTAGGTGTTTTTTTTGTCATGTTATGAATCTTTATTAACTTTTTTGATGATTGACTATTATAAAAGAGAATTTTTATATCAATTAAAAATAACATTTTATATCAGTTTGATATTTATTATAGTTACTAAAAATATAGTGTAATAATTTTTTATATTAAATATTGAATTAATGCAAAAAAATATTTTGTACATTAATTATAAATATAATCGATGTAGAAAATAAAATCTTGAATCATCCTCGTCAACCTAAAATCTACACAATAATAAATAGAGTACCATCACCCTCAAATCATGCACCAAAACTCCACACTGTGGCACCAAGAACCCAATAGGTGCTCCTTGATTGGCACAAACTTTTTTGTCCCTCCCACCTACATTATTACCAAATCAAATTACAATCACCAAACCAAAACACATCCTAGCACAATCAACTCCATGTCCAAGACCCTGCAAGGAAAGAAACAAAACAAAAAAGAAAAGGGAAAAATTATAATAGAACTGGTGATCAGTATAAGAAGGCAGAGACGAAAAAATGTACAAAAACAAAAACCTTACTTAGTGAGAAAACGAAATAGCCATCTAAGCTCAAGTAAGGCAGTTTCAGCATTGGGGTTCATTAGCATCGGAACCACAAGCATGGGCAAGGAGAAGATGTTGAGTTCAGTCTTAAAAATTTAAAAGGTTTTTCCATTAGTTATAATTATAATTTATATAAAAAAATTTACATCAGTTATAATTGAAACTTATGTAAAAAAGCTCCATTTATTTTAAAAAAAATGTCACCATTTTTTTTATATTGATGATTAAAAAGTCAATGGAAAAACTTGTTTCAAAATCTATTATTTGTATTAATAACTAATTTATACAGAAAATTTTAATCCACCACTTTTAATAAAATCTCTTTTTCTAATTATTTTTTATTCATCTAAAAGACTTCAGTCCAATAACTTAGTTTAAAGAATTTGAATTTACTATTATTCAGAATATAATATTGATATTATAGGAAGTGTTTTCTCAAACTTATTTTAAAATTTCCTTAAAAGGAACCTTTAAAATTTGAAGAGAATGAGCTTTTAAAAAATATTTTTAATGAAGAAAAAATTTAAGGAAAGAAACTTTCAATAAAACTAATTTTAAGAATATTTTAACTTCTAGATTTTATCTTCCGTCTTTATTTTAAATTCAATTCAAAAAAGTAAACTACATAAAAATAATTCGTTACTTTAATATTCATGTCCATGTCCAATGTTAAAGTGAGACTCATCATCCAAAGTATATATTATGCATTCATAGAGAAGCTCATTGTCTAAAGGATGTGCTCGACATTCATAGAGAGATTTAATGTCCAAAGACGTTATCAAGAGTCAGAAGAGCTCATCGTCTATAGATGTGGTGATATTCCAAAGAGGGACTTATCATCCCAAGAACGTATTCACCATCTAGAAGAAACTTATCGTCCAAAAGAGACTTACGATACAAAAGACGTATTCACCGTCCAAAAAGGAACTTATCGTTTAAAAGACTCATTATCCAATACAAGAGTTCAACATTCAAAAGATTCATTCAAAGTCCATAGAAAAAGTGTGATGTCCAATGATGACTTTACCGTTCGTAAGTGAAATCACGTCAAAAGGCATTTTTGCCATCCTATGGAGATATCGTCCAAAAAGTAAAACAATTGCATTGTTCCAATTAGAAAATATATCTCGTAAATGCTTAAAAAGTTGTTTAAATTATCTAACTTATCATGTGAATTATTTCGTTCAAATATACAATTTAATATTAAGAATATAACGTTCAAATTCTACCTAATATATTGTTTGATAACATGTTAAACTATCAAATTGACAAAGAATAATAATAAATATTTTATATTGCAAGTTAAGTTTGACACAAGGAAGTGTAAATCATGAAACCAATAGAAACTTTAACTCCTGTCAACAAAAAGACAACGCCTTAAAAAAAAAAAAAATTTGATCACAAATGTGGCCCACGTTGGAGTTAATTGCAGCTTGTTTTACTGCAAGAATTCCTACTTGGGGAGATGCCAGAGTTGAATGGTTAGTGGCACGTGCACCTGTACCTACCTGAACATCGTCGCGTGCGAGCGAAGACTCTTCACCAATAACGCCGTAAGAAGTACATCTCCTCTATGTTTGAAACCCTAACGCTTGAGCCAGAATTGAAGAGGTTGCCCATGTTATTCAGGTTTGTTTTATCCAACAGCTGGGGTTATTGGATACCATCCATTGCCCAACCCAAAATAGATAAGGTTGGGCCTGTTACAATCTATATTTACAATTCCAAATTGAGATCACTTGGATTAATTTTATGTCACTTCATTTACATTGTTGGTGGTATTGTAACAATTTCATTTTATTGAATTCAATACATTTTTCATATTAACAGTGTAACCCATCTTAAATCCCCATATACAGTCAACATTAGAGGTAGAAAAAAAAAAAACAAGGGGAAAACTCAATAATATATACATTTAAAATTTTTTGTCTTATAATTAATTTATTATTTTTTAATGAATACAATGACATGACAAAATTAATTAATTAATTTTTAAAAAATAAAAAACTTTTATGATACATAATTATATTATTTAACATGTAGACTAAAATTATTTATTTTTTAAAATATAAGAACTAAAATTATTTATTTTTTAAAATATAAGAATTAAAATTGAGCCATTAAATCTACAAAAATTAAAATTATTCATTTTTTTTTACATTCATTTTTCTTGTTACACATTTTGGGATACACATTTTAAATAGATCTCTTGTGAATGATTATAATTTTTTTTTTAAGATATAATGAAACTGAAAATATCCCATAACATTATTTTGTAATTTCGAATATTTATCCTCTTTAAAAGAAAAGAATTTATTTATTTTCTAAAATATACTAATTAAAATCCAACCATTAAAATTATAAAAATAAAAATTGTGGATTGAAAAATTGAATTAATTATATTAGCTTTGACTATACAGAGTGTTGAAATCCTGGTGTTATAAATTCCTTCCAATCCATGAAGTTTTCATCCTGCTGGTTATGCACTGTTTCATCATAATCTGAAATCTAAGATGAATTTCTAATAATTAATGTAATTATTTGTATATCCACTCGTTTGAACGCCCACCAGACTCGTCCATATCTATAAAAATGCTTACTGCCTGCAGCAAAAGGTTTAGGTCAGCATAAAACATAAAAATCTCAATTCCAAAGTCCAAAACCTCTCTTTTATATATCTCAATTAATTGATCAAAGATCAAAATCCTACAAGTTGATCTATTAACAAGTTCCCTTTTATGATATTCTTTAAGGTCAGATGCACTTTTCCTTCTTTTAAATTAGAAAGTTTTTATTAATAAGTGTGATATTTAGTAGGTTTAATTGCTCATCAATCTTTATATTTATACTTATACGATTTTTAAGATTTGACTTTTATATAGAAAACTTGTAGCGATTTTATATTACAAATTTTTATTTTATGATCATTTTACTTTAAAAAGTTTATAAGACACACTTAAAATATAATTTAAAGTATATTGAAAGAGATTAAAACGTCTATAAAGAATGTAAAAATAGTAGTATAAGAATCAAATGCATAACAATTTATTTAATATTAATTCCTAATAAAACTATTTATATATTGATTTCTTAATACGATGTTGGGTAGAAGGAATATTTTAACATTCTTGAAAAAAATTTGAACAAATAGCATAAAAAAATATCAAAGTTTCTCATGTTTAATAAAGGAGAACAAAAATAATTTTTTTTCAAGAATGAACTTTTTTTTTGAAATGGTAATTTATACATCTGTGGGAATAAAACAATCCAACCCTCACACGGTGAATAAAAGTTTTCCATTGTAATTTAAGTGTAAAGTTACTAAACTTTTTCTCATGATAATTAATGGTAAATATATTATTCCCAGAAAAGTTGAAAAACAACTAAACATTTTGGATAATATTTTTTTAAGAATCTTATCCTTAGGAATCTCATTTCTCGAAAAGTAGTTTAGTTGGGAATAAAAATTCCCTATAATGCTACCCTTAATACAATGCTTAAGAAAACTGTTATAATAAATATTCATTTTTTTTTATAAATTAGGAGGTATACGAAATTTTACTCGACTAATCCGCTTTTTATTGGGAACCTTTAAAGATAAAGTAGTATAATAAATATTCATCTTAGCTCATCTTTTTTTACACCTTTTGTTCTTTCACCATGGTTGATGTGTGATTTTGATTCTTTAACAATTTTGAATCAATTTAATCTCTTAAATTTATTTTATTGTTACAATTAAATCCCTTCATCACTTTTCTTCTACTTAAAATTTTTAAATTTATTTTTCACTCAAAATTTTCATAAACTAAATTAATTTTTTAATCTTTTTTTTTTTTACACAAAACTCACCAACTAAAATATCAAATTAAATTTAACCCCTAAAAAAAATCACAAATTTTCCTCCTCTACAGACATTAATCTCACATCCTACTAAATCTTCTGAACTTCATCAAACTTTTATTAAATTCCCTAAACCAAAATCTATCATAAATTCCAACTATTTACCTTTCCTACACGTGGTCGTTCTTTAGACTTTGCTAAGCTGTTCTGAATATGTGAGACTGCTCCCCAACATTTTAATGTGTCTGCCACATCATCAAGCCTCAAGATGTACTCTTCTTCAGTCAATGGAAAGGATCTCTAAAACCCAAACAGAAAAGCTCAATGGACTTACTGAAATATAATTTACTTGAATAATCTCCATCTATGAAAAATAACTGGTTTTAATAGCATTCAGTAACCATTTACTTGAAAGTACAATAAAACAACACTGTAGATGTTTAAAACTACTTTATTCTGATGCTCTGCCCTGTCAAAAATTTGAGGGAACCACAAACTTATTTGAACTAGAATAGTAGGCATCTATTTTAATAATAATTCTGGAAGATCAGAGTTATTTATTTTAGTGCTAACTTGAAAATAATTATGGTTATGGTTAGATAAGTTTTTTTATATAGTAGAAGAAGAAAAAATAAAATAATTTTTTTGTATAAGTTAAAATTAATTTATGTATTAGTTAAAATAAATGTTTTTTTTTAGAAAAAATAATATCATTTATCTTTTTAAAAAGTTGATTTTATATTATGAATGAGCTATTTTTAATTTGAGAGAATTTTTTTCTTCTTATTTTTTTAAGTGTTTATAAAAAAATTATCTATATATGATAAATCTAAATTTTTAAAAAATAATTGCTTACTTTTTAATAGATCTCCCAATAAGTTGTAAAAAATAAGCAATTAAGTCCCACATTTCAATCAAAAGAAATATCCTAAACAAAGTAATAAGGACAAAAATGTAGTACCTGCTCCATGTACTTCCACATGACATTCAGAGCATAGAGATTTCTTCCCATGAATTCCTAGTCAATATGCAACAGCAAAATGAGGAAAACCAACCTATTAAAGAAAAAAGGAGAGAGAAACACATAATAGAAACTCTAAGTTATGGACCTAGGTCAAATATGTCAATCAATTAACAATAAATCCAATTTCAAAGAATCATGCACATTGGAAGGAGCTTATATGAGAACAAAGCCTGGATTATAGGCCATGTTTGTCATGCAAAATTCATAAAGTTAATCTTACATGTAAGTTCATTTGTTAAGAAGCATACCTTCTTTACCAACTGAACATCATAAGACCTCCCATATTTGTTCCTAATAAGAGTAGCAAGTTCATATCCAGTAAATGTGGTATCATCCATACCCACTATTTTCTCAAGATTTTCTCTAACCTGAAACATATTTCAGAAAAGAGTAGATTCAGAAGGATCCACAGCAATGGAAAAGTAATAGACTTCTTTATCATTCTTGTTGAGAACAGAGAGCAGCTATATAAGTTCTGTTGGAGTAAATTTTTAAATGAATATTTATAAGAAAAGAAAATAACTAAGCTTTTAAGTTAAAATCAACTTAATACACTTCAATTTTTATAAAAACTTTTTTATTTAATTTTTCAGAAGCTTATTTTGACATATGATGTAATTTTTTTTATAAATACTTATAGAAATGTTTATCTCAACAAATATTATAATCTAATCAGAAAAGGAGCTTCAACCATTATTTAGCTATAAATATAAAGAAAGAAACACATGGTAAGATATTTTACGGTGATAAATTTAGAGAAAAGGAAATGAAGAAGTTAATTAACATACTCCTCCACTTTCACCATTATGAGATTTGTTCTTATCAATGTCATCTGGGTCACTGGGATTCATGTCACTCCCTGAACTGCAAAAGATTGGGCCACGTTTCCTGGCACTTTGGTGACATCTATGAGAAAGGTATCTAACGTTATTGAAACCTAATACTCTCGAGGGAGAATAATGGCCAGAACATCCTAAACAAGTAACCTTATTAATAATTCTTCTTTTGTCAAGATCCAGAACTCTGAGGGGCCAATTACAGTGGTGGGAGGACATAGTGTTCATTGTATCTTGACCTTTCACTGTCATTCAAAATGCCAAGAAACATTGTTATTAGCAGCTACCCAAAATAAAAACTTCTCAACCCAAGAAAAACAAGCATTGCATTATACAAAATGAAATTTCATGGGAAATATTTTGAGGCAATTATTACTTATAAGTTTTTTTTGGATCTCTCCAACTATGTCACCCCATAATTGTGATAGCATCAACCACATTTATATGCAATTTTTTACCAGATCAAGTAGCACAATAAAACTGTAATTGAGACTCTAACCACAATTTAAAACCTTAATAATATACATGTATAATAGAATACCATCATAGATAACATTTAAGCCATTTACTATATAATAATTATTTTCTGGCATGGTTCCAAGGTCTCACTAACTTGCCTTCATATTTTCTTCTTTTCATGTTCAATAGATATATGAATGTGCAAATCCATGAATTTGGAACCAATATCCCAATTAAACCTTAAACACTGCCTTAAATGCCGAGTTAATTAGCCAAAAACAACAAATTTTTAGTAACCGCTATAAGTAAGTACATTGAGTTTCATCAATAGTGCTTAATTGCTCCTATAGAAACTAGAGAAAATTTTGTAAATAGATAAATAAATTATTAAAAAGAAAAAAGAGATGACACAGAGACCCAGAAGAAAACTCATTGAATTCTTTACCAAAAAGAAAAGTGAAAACGGTTAACAATAATTAACATATGTAGTAGTCAAAAAAACAAACCTGGTTGGTATTGTCTGTGAAACTGAAGAGAGAAAAAGAGACACAAAAATTATAATAGGGAACAACTACACACTAGTCTTCTGCGTTTTATAGATATTTATGGGTGAAATGCAAGGTGCAATTTTACTTTTAGCAGTGATTAATTAATGTGAATAAGTGTGCAAATAATTTAAGATTGGAAACACGTTTGACCAAAAGAAGTGTACACCAACAGTTTAACGGCTATGTTGTAGCTTGTACGTATTTATTTACAACCAAGGTCACTGTAGATTAGGAGAAATTATTTATAAAATTGTATTTCATATAATCTTGAAATAAAAAAGAAAAAAATGTAGAATAAAATGAGTGGTATAATAAAAATAAAGATAAATATTATAAAAATGTGTTGTTGAAATAATATAAGTGATGGAGTAATCACGTCAAAACAAAAGAAGAAGATAGCTTGTACGCTACTGTTCCGTTCGTTAAAAGAGTTGTTCCAAGCAAATTCATTTAGTTTGGTGGATTCTTCTTCCTCGTAGGAATTACATGTAATTTTATCAAGGACGAATCCAGTAATCGATTAAAGTGGGCTAGATTTTTTTATAACTATTTAAATATTTAATTTTAATAAATAATAGTTTTACAAAATATTTACCAATTTTTATCCTTCTATAACAATATAAAGCAGGGAGGGGACTAAAGCCCCTGCGTGCCTCCTGGCACTGTCCCTGATTACTCCCTTGATCTTATTTTATTAGACGGTTAAAGTTTTGAATTTTGATAAAAAAATTCAAGAATATAATTTATATTTTAAATTTTATAAAAATTATTATATAATATTTAATATATATTTTATTTTATATCAATTAAATTCTTCCCCTTTATATTTATTTTTTATTTTTTATTTTTTTCATCCATAATAAATAATGAAGAATATAATATGAAAAAATAAATTAATACTTTATTAATATTATAAAATGACAATTAAAATGAGATTTTTTTTCTAAAACGCCAAACAAAATAAAACCAATATATATATATATATATATATATATATATATATATATATATATATATATATATATATATATATATATATATATATATATATACTTTTTAAACTCATAAATTTTACCTAAATTTAAAAATATCTGTGAAATACTAATAAACCTTACCAATTATAACACAAAGCAAATGGAAATTACTAAAGGTACGAAAGGTATCCCTGAACTACTAAATGTATTCTTTTCTTTTCTTTTTTATAACCATCATGATAAGGTGTGAAATATTTTTTAATCATTTATTAGGTTAATCATATAATTTAATTTATATATATATATATATATATATATATATATATATATATATATATATATATATATATATATATATATATGTTTCAAAATTGGTCTCTACGGAAACAATTATTATTAGTTTCTATACATAGAAATGTTACCAGGTTAGTTTTTGTTATTGTTAATTTTTTTTAACGCATTCTTAATTTAGTTTCTATAAAAATAATATATTTTTAATTTGGTGTATATATGTGTAATGAATTTTTAATTTAATCTTTATATGTAAATTAAATTAAAAATATTATATATTTATATATATATCAAATTAATAATATATTAAATGTATAATAACTAAATTAAAAATATATAAGAGAGTTAATAATCAACATAAGATAACATAGACTAAACTAGTAACGAGTGCACATGTATAGACTAATGTAATAAGTTTTTATATATAGAAATCAAATTGAGAATTTACAAACTTGATCCTTAATGGTTAGACATGCAGCTACTAGTTATAATATTTGAGATTAAAGAGCACAAAATATGTTGTTAGGGTAACAGAAAAAATTCTGACTTATTTTTTGTGTATAAAATTATGTTGATTAAAGGTAATATAAATTATTTTCACGAAGGAAGTGTGTTGGAGAAGGAAGGGTCAAATATTAAAGAAAGATAGAAGAGAAACAAAGAGTGTCACGGATAATAAGAGAAAAAAAGGAGAGGTAACAATGAGACAAAGTGAAAGAAAAAAAATAGAATGAAGGAATATTTGAATTAGTGAAAAGAGGAAAGGATATTTAAGTAGTTATAAAAAAACGGTACATTTAATAATAATAATAATAATATATTATTATTATTATTATTATTATTATTATTATTATTATTATTATTATTATTATTATTATTATTATTATTATTATTATTATTATTATTATTATTATTATTATTATTATTATTATTATTATTATTATTAAGTCTGTCCATTTGTGAATATTATGAATTGAAAAATGAGAATTTGAAGATTTTAAGTAAAATCAATTTGAAAAAAATATATCAAATTCGCTTAATTTACTAAAACTATCCTATTATAAAAGCTTGATCCAATTTTTAAATAATTTGAATTTTTTCTTTAGAATGCTACAGATTTTAAATCTTTGCTTTTTTTTTTAAAAAAAAAACTTCTAATTTTCTGGACGTTACAATATGCATTGTCAAGTCACATATACATTATACATGGATAGAAAGATACCACCACTAGTCATCATCAGCAAAATATCATTGAAGAATTATTAATTCTCCACTTACTATTGCACTTTGTTAGTTGGATTAACTAGTGTTATACATCATTGTTTATCACCTTTGAGGGATAGTTTAGATTAAGCTGTTAAAACGGTTTTGTTTAACTTGATTAGACGCATTAAGACGTAAAAGTGATTGTACTTACTAGTCCAAAAATTAAATAAGTTTATATTTTTTTTTCTAGATCAATCAATTCATTATTTTTATATATGTACTTTTTAAATTCGATAAATTTCAAGTCAATATTTTAGATTGGACCAAATTGTCAAATTCTTTTTGAAATTATGATTTTAGAGTTCAACTTAGTTTTATCCATCTTGTAAGGTCAATTTTAACTCCTTTAGTTTAGACTTAGATGTCAAAATCCAAAAATGTCCTTGTATAAATCAAGTTGTTCCCAACTAGGGAGTAAGTCTTAATGTTAGTGAGTTTCTGCTAATTCTACAAAGACTACTGTGAATACATGTATATAATCTACGTAGGTTTAAAAGTACCTGGTGTGTTAAGATAGGAAATTTAAAAAAAAAAAAAATTATTTTTTTTATGAATTTAAAATATTTTGTGGTGAAATATATTGGTTAGATAGAAAGTTTAGAAAGAAATATTTTGGTGAAAATTGTTGTATAGTAATTTGTGAGAATAATCTAAATTTTGATAATTTCAAATTTAATTAAAAAGAGTAAGAATTTTAATTTTTTTATTCTCAATTTCTTTTTTCCTCTTCTCACATCTATTTTTTTTATATTTTTACATTATTTTCTCTCTCCTCTCTCTTTTTTCACATAATTTTCTCTCTTTTTCTTTTCTTCCTCTTATCTCTGCCTTTTGTCTTTTTTTTTTTCACACAATTTTTCTCTTTCTCTTATCTCTCTATACTATTTTTCTTATCCTGTCTCTCTCCATTCACACTCTTGTCTTTCTACTCTCCTCCTTTCTCTCTTTTTACACCCTCTTTCAACTCTCTCTTTTTCTCTCTCTCTTCTTTCTCTCTCACTCTCTTGTTTCACCCTCTTTATTCTTTCTTCTAAGTCACATATCATTTTCTCTCTCTTTTATCTCTTTCTTCATTCCTTTTTTTTTTCTTCACCCCTCCCATCTTTCTCTTCTCTTCCTCTTTCTTCTTTTGCTTCTCTTTATTAATAATGATGTAAAAATATCAATATTTATAATTTTTAAATTATATATTTAAAAAAGAAAATATTACATACCATGAAAATTAAATTCTCCTATCCTAACTAAGAATTTAAAATTTAAGAATTTTGAATTGATTTATTCAAATAGAATATTTTAAAAATGAAAGAAATTTAAATTAAAGCAATTCAAATTCTAAGTATTTCAAATTTTTTGAAATTTTAAAATTTTTCATCCAAACACAAGTGTTTAGTGATAAGCTAGTATAAATTAATTGTGTTATGTTTTTTTTTTCTGTATCTTAAAATATTTTTCAATGTCTAAATCAATTATTAAAATTGTTAATCAAAATTTAGAACAAGTTTTCTTAACATATCTTGCTGATCAAAATTTACAAACAAACATATTTGAAATTATCATACAACATTATTCATTAGTTATATTTTTCACATTACAGTTTTATTAAAACTTTTCATAATCTTTACTTCATTTATTTTTTTTTTGTTTGAATAAAATCTTCACATATTTATCAGTTCTTATACTAACCAATTTTACTGAAACCATATTTTTGAACATAAAGAAAAAATACTCATAATGTCAACAAGTTCAAAATTTTCTTGAGTCACCATTCAACCCACCTTTTTATAACTTTTTGTAAATAAAGAAGTATAAAAATAGTGACAAAGTTTCAACTTAAAACTTATGCTTATTATTAAAACTTTTCAATGCTCAACGGATCTAGTAGTTGACATTTTTATAACTCCGAACCAACAGCAGTGATGACATTTTATTTTAGTAGTAAGAAAAAATATGTAGTTTTACTAAGTGCATTGTGAAAAAAAAAAAAACTTCAATGATAGAATAACGGAAGTTAACCATGTTAATTTTTAACTTTCTGATCGAAATTCTTTAACTTGGTTAAGTGTTAGCTTAGCAAGCTTAAAAAAACTCTAATAATAGTTTATTTTATAATTTATTTTGTCAATGCCATCTTTTATTTGATTGATATACTTGAAGTTTAAATACCACACTTTACGTAGAAATATTTAAATTCAAACTAGACCAACCAAAAAAAAAAAAAAAAAAAAAAAACGACTGTGAGAAGATTGCAATTGTTAGGCTAATGGTATCTACTTGCCCAGAAAAATGGAGGCACGTGTTTCACCCTTCTTTACTATTAGAATTCGTACAAGTTGGTCTCTAGTATAAAATAAAATTGAAGCAGAAGAAACAATATAAATCATGAATATAATACACAAATTGTTAGTAACCTAGTGGCACCTCCCCTCCTCATCACCATGGAGTTAGGTCTCTTACACCTGCCTTGTCCACAAAAATAAAAACGAAATAAAATAATAATATAATAATTTAGAAAATTCGTAAAATTTGTGTTGTGTTAATATTTTTTTTTATTAATTAAAATTTACCAAAAATAAAATCAAAATAATACTCATCAAATAAGATGTGTACACAATATTATAATTTCCAGATCAAAAGTGATTTTTTTTTTTTAAAATTCTAATTCTTAGTTGATTTATCCTACAATTTTATTATCAATTAAAATTTATTAAAAGTTAAATTATGAATGAGTTTTATTCAATAAGAAAACTATAAAATTTTTATAATATTCAATCAATTATAATCAACATAAGATATAATATGTTCAAAAGAATAAGTTGTTAGTGTTTCTTTTCCTAATTCCTAGACCATATATGTTAGGATTTGAATTTATGCTCAATTTAATTTTAAAAATCTGTTTGTATGGAAGAAGTTTCTATATTTAAACATTATATGTGTTGTTTGATTTTTTTTCAATTACAAATAATAACTTTATTTAATTAACTAATAAAAAAAAAGCAGTTTCACTTCTGAACCCTTGTGAGTTGTGAAGTCAAAGTCTTTCTATTTACTAATTATTCTTTATATCTTTCTTCTCTCTGGCGAAAGTGTGCGAAGTAAAGCACAAATGAATTAAGATTTAAGACAAGGAAACAAGGAAGAAGAGGAAAAACAACAACCATGTCAGAATCAAACGCAATTGCAAATGGTTTGGCTGGTGCAGGTGGTGGAATTATTGCTCAAATAATAACTTATCCTCTTCAAACGGTATTCTCTCTCTCTCTGTGCTTCTCTTTTTGGCTGTGTAACCAATTCCACTGCAATTTTCCAGGTAAACACGCGCCAGCAAACTGAGAGAACACTCAAAAGGAACAAGCAAAGTTTGCTTCTTCAGTCCTCCAACTCAACCACTGCTCGTGGCACTCTTCTTCAGATCTTTCAGGTTCCAATTTTGCCCTTTTTTCTCTTTTGGTTGGTTCTTTTTATGATGGTATTTTGATTATACTTGTGTCCCTTTATCAGGTCATTGGAAGTGAGGGTTGGGGTGGACTCTATAGTGGCCTCAAGCCTTCTCTTCTTGGAACTGCTGCTTCTCAGGTTTTCACTTTTCAGTTTTTAACCATACCCCATAATAGCTTTTGCTCACTATTCAGTATTCACCTGTTATAAGATTCAAAATTCAAGGCTTAAGACATGATATATGATAGCAACGGGAGTTGGGTCTAGTGGAAGGGGTTAGTCTCTTATAACGTAGTGAACCAAAGTTGGAATCCCCGTTGTGGGAGTTGTCTGTTTAGTGTTTGACCTTGCATGGAACAGGATTGTCTCCAAAGGAGGATACCCTTAGGAAACCAAAAACAAAAAAGACATGATATATTAAGGGGTTTTGAGTGGGTTGTGGGGTAGTTATCTAAATGCTTATTTTTCAATGCTTTCAGGGCATTTACTACTATTTCTATCAAGTTTTCAAGAACAAGGCTGTGGCCATTGCAGCTGCGCGGAAAGTGAAAGGCCGTGGAGATGGTACTGTTGGGATGTTTGGTTGGCTTGTTGTGGCTGCAATGGCTGGGTGATTACTCCATCATGCTACTTTTATTTGAATGTTGCATTTCAGAATACTCATGTCTGTGTTCTGTTTGTGATAGGGAACCTGGCTTCTATTTATTTGATTCATACTCTTATTGCAATTGTCTTCTTCTGCAGGTCCTTGAATGTGTTGCTGACAAACCCAATTTGGGTTTTAGTGACTCGGATGCAGGTGCTTTCAGACATTTCCATTTACTTCTTGGACAATTTTATTTGAAGTTTTACAGTTTGTAAAACTTAATTCTGGTTGCCTTTCATTTGATCTTTTCTTTTGTTCTACGAATGTGGTCTGTTGTGAGTGATCCATATTAGGAATAGCAATGAGTTTTATGTAGGCTGCCAAGGGCCCAAAGCGATCCTTCTCCTTTACCCTGAGTTGGTCTTTTTGAGCCAACTGGCATTGTATGATCCATATATCCTATCTCACTTAGTGGGATAGGATTTTTGTCTTTGCTTTTCGTGAGTGTAGTCTGTATAACACAGACAAAAACAAATTCAAAGATTAACATTCGTATACTTGGATTGCATGGATGCACATGTTTTCAAGCCATTCCATAAAGCATGAAGGGGGAATAATCCAGACTCTGAAGCTTGGAAGTTAAAACTAGCCACTATTAGATTGCCCTGTTGCTTCACTCAAACTATGCATCCATGTTTTATTGTCCAATGACAATTATGTGTGACATTTTATATTTTGATTTTAGACTCATACTCAAGCAGAAAGGAAAATCATGGAGGAAAAGAAAGCTGCTTTAAGGAAGGATGCTTCTGAAAGCACCATCTCAAGCTCAACATTACAAGACAAATTGGCTGAACTGAATTCTAGAAAACCTCGGCCATATGGAACTATACATGCAGTTAGTCTCTTCTTATGTTACTTCCGTTCTCTGATTATTGCTTATTCTTTACATTGGTCAGGGATTGAGTGTGGATTTTCTTCTTGTTCTTGTTCTTTTCCCTGCTCTTAACCACTAGATTTACTGTTGAAGTAACAAATTTAAATTGTAAGAACTTCTGTTGAGTTTTATTTTGCCAAACCTTATGA
This sequence comes from Mucuna pruriens, assembly GCA_025330945.1. NCBI lineage: Eukaryota > Viridiplantae > Streptophyta > Magnoliopsida > Fabales > Fabaceae > Mucuna > Mucuna pruriens. The sequence continues at coordinate 1,117,868 of JAENHJ010000383.1, read as the reverse complement.
AAATTTCAGCTTCTTTATTTTGGAAAATCATTTATTGTTTCACATTCTGCTTGATCCATTATCCTTGTCAGAAACAGAAAAGGGCTGAGTTACCTCCTGCAATTACATTCATGATCTTTCATGTTGAGTTTTAGATTTGTTATATTATTAAAAAAAAAAAGCACAGATTATTCATACAGCTGTCCTGGCAGTTTGAAGAATACTATAACTGAGATTGTCACATTTCCTGTTACAGAAGCACTTTTACTTATGTTCATGCTGATATGAATCTTTGTTTTGGTTAAAGGCTAATGAAGTCTTCAATGAAGCGGGTGCAGTTGGATTTTGGAAGGGTGTCATCCCTGCCCTTATTATGGTCAGCCTCATCAGTTGTTTTATTTGATGCATCAAGTTCATGTGTAATATTTATATAATCTTTATATATCTGGGAATTTTCATTACAGGTATGCAATCCATCAATTCAGTTTATGATTTATGAGAGCTCATTAAAGCATCTAAGGGCAAAACGCGCTGCTAAGAAGCAAGGGAATACAAGTATATCTGCTTTGGAGGTATAAAGTAGTCTTGACTGAAATTAGTGGAAAGCATGTTGTAGGAGAACATTTCAATTTGTTTTATGTCACATGCCTGTATATCTTCCCTTGCTGTGCATATCAGTAAATAAGCATCCTCCTGTCCTTCAAAAAGGTCTTTTTGGTGGGAGCAATAGCAAAACTTGGAGCCACTGTCTCAACATATCCATTACTAGTTGTCAAGGTAAATTCACCAGTAGTTCCTTCACTTTCTCCTTATTTGTTATTTATTATTATGAATATAAACCTCATCATGTGATCATAAGTATAGGGCATACTTCTCAACCACTTCGAAGTAGATATCTCATCAATAATCAAGCATTGGTAACTTTTCATATAAAAAGTTCAAGAATGCTAAATATTCAACTATCCTGATTTGGGATGATTGCTTTACATTCATTCCATGCGATGCAACCATAGTTTTCTCTCTTCAAATCTTGCCTGTTCTAATCTGTATGTAACTAACTGTTCAGCATGCAAATGGTCTGGAAACAGAATAGAGTTTGATCTCTTGCAGTTTTCTGCACAGTCTCAAGTCTTAAACACAGGCATCATAACACTCTTATATATGCCTGATGACTCATGCTACTACATGTTTCTTTGCACACAGTCGAGGCTTCAAGCAAAACAGGAGATTGGTGGAAGTAGCTCATTAAGATACTCAGGTTTGCTTTTAGATAGATGTGCAGTGACATTTTGAATATATGCACTGTCAATTTTACTTAGACATCTAATAAGAATTTACCTTATCAACACATCATATTAATGAAAAGAATGATGTGGTAAAATGATCAAATTTTATTGAATTCCATATAAAAATATTGGCTTAATTACATTTTTGGTCTTTAGTTTGGTGCATGTGCAATTTTGGTTCTCGTAATTTTAATTGTTCGATTTTGAACCACACATTTAAAAGATGTAGTTTTAATTGCGTGATTTTATTTCTCATATTTGAAAAAATGAGCAATTTTGATCCATTTATTAAATAATTTAATTCATGAAAAATTATATAACTAATGTTATATAAGATATTTATGTATCATAAATTGTCCAATTTAAAGAAAAACAGTTGAATGAATTTGTCATGTCATTATATTCGTTAAAAATTGAATAATAGGTTAACTGTAGAAGTAAAATTGCTCATTTTTCAAATGTGGAAACCAAAATTGAGCAATTATAACTATAAGGACTATAATTGTTCATTTTTTTTTCAAATATAAGGACTAAAATCGAGCAATTAAACTTGTTTTGTACTCATTCTTATCAATATCTGGTTGAATTGGTCAATGGTCATTAAGTTTCTACTCTTTGTTGTATATTAAAGCTATGGTATCACTAACATTGTAACTTGAACTTCAATAGTTGGTGACATTAGTGGCCTATATTTCCAGCTACATAAGAGAGGGAATAAAGGGGGAAAAAGTGTGCTATTTGTTATTTTACTTAATTGTTGCCTTACCTGAAGAGTTTTGAATTTATCATCGTGACAGAGGTATGCTTGGTTCATGTATGCTTGGTTCATGTGATCTTGGTACAGTCACTGTCAATCAATCAATTAGTGTTTTGCATTTTAAAATATTTGTTTCCTAGAATTTCTTTCTGCTGCAAGGTCCGATATCTTGATTTCACAATATAACTGCATGGTAAAAGCCATCGGCAATTCCTTAAGAACCTCTGGATCATTTTCTGTACTTTCTATATCATTTTTCTTTGAAAACTTCTATTCATCTTAGAGTTAACTTCCTTCACTTTTAATGTACGTGTACTTTTGAAAAATTATGTCTGAGTTAGCATTCTTACTGAATAAATAATTAATGACATGATTCGTTAACACGATATTAATGTCTTTAGGACTAAGGTAACAAACAGGGCTGACCCAAACATAAAGTGACCCAACCAAGCCTTTGCTTTAGTCCCACCAGAAAAACTTATTTTCTGTTAGTATTTATAAAACTTTCATCATTAGCTAGCTTAGCACAGTAGTAACCAGAGTGTGTTTTTTCCCTGGAGAACAGAGTTTGACGAGTAAAAATAGGAAGGAAAAATAAAATGAACTTCTTCATAAGTTAAAATTTGTTTGTGCATAAGCTAATTTGAAAAAAATTTCTCATATTAGTTTTTCTAAAAAATGATTTTTAACTTATGTATAAGTTAATTTTAGCTTATAGAAAAACATATTTCATTTTTTCTTCCTATACGTGTTTATGAAGTTTACTCAAATATGTCCTATGTTGTATGTCTTCCACTTTGTCAAAATATGCCTTTTCCTTTTCTAAAGCTATATATGCAGGTACTTTTGATGCGGTGCTTAAAATGATCCGTTATGAAGGATTACCTGGCTTTTATAAGGGCATGAGCACAAAGATTGTACAGAGCGTTTTTGCAGCTTCTGTTCTGTTCATGATTAAGGAGGAGCTTGTTAAGGCTTTTATGGTTCTGGCAAATAAGAGCAAAAATGTTGTTTCAAATTTGAGTAGTTGACTTTCTTATTTTAGCTAAAGAAAGTAAAACAAGTAGTTGATTTCTTTACCATATATATAAGGGATAACTCCCTCTTGGTTTACCTCTCCCCATTGGTTATTCACAGCGTGTGGTGAGAGAATATTGAAGTCTTCACCAAATAATGGATGAAATTAACTCCACTAGTCTAGATGAGCCATCCTCACTGGACATATGTTATCTCTTTGTCATGAAGTGCTGCAGATCACCTTGGAAAATGCTACATAATTGATGTTCAAGATCCTGGTATCTGTCAAATCCTCAAACATGAAAGTTGCTTCCTCCAACAGCAGTTTATTCTCGTTTTCAGTAACTGCAGCCCTTAGTGTGTTTCTGTGTTTTGAAAGCATTCTTTGCCAAAGAATTAGAAACAAAAATGCTTTGTGTATAATTCTTTAATAAATAAACAGACAACCATTATGCTAAGTCATTGAATTGCATGTACGTTGGTGCAGAGAAGTTATAATTCCATCATACATAAATACAGTGGTAGATAATTTTATTTTTTTCATTTGCAATGAGTTATTTATGCAGCTGAATCTTTAGTGAGAGGAAAGATAGGACTATGTTTTTAGTTGAATGTACTTGATCGTAGTGGAAGGGTGGAAAGTAAAATATATCTCATAAATAGTTCGGAAAATGCCGAAGTATACCAAAATGACCTGCAGTGAAGTGTTGTGAAATTGCAAGTGGGTTGTTACGTTAAAGGAGAGACAAAGTTGGGAAACTTTTATATACATAATTAAGAAAGAGAACGAAGTCAAAACTTCTGGATATCAGGTTAGTCACTAAAATCTCACGTACCTTCACATAGGTATGCATAAAATAGTCTAGCATATCATTAAACTGTGATTTATATTTGAGTATTATGCATCAGTTATGTGTACGCATTACGTAATGGATTTCAACCAGATCGAGTCGGTCTCGACTCTCCCTTTTGAACTCGTCCATTTGGACGTACAACATTCCTCCACTTAGGTCAATTCCAGACCGACCTTGGCTCCAGGTAGTTGAGGGTTACATTAACTCCCACACCAATGTAACATACCACATAAGATAATTAAGTTGACACTCTACTTGGCCGATTCGATCTTGGCCTCCTCCCTGAAATTGGTTGGCCAAGTCAGTCTCGACCCCCTTCCCAGCATCCACCCTTGAGCTCCCCAGTCATATTCATCTCTAAGTTACCGCTCATGCCTAACTTATAGTCCGTTTTATCAAGGGATCTTTAGACGCTGAAGGGAAAGTTCGCTGATCTCGTCCAAACTTTGTGAATGCCCAAAGGATAGTTCATTCCATCCAAAATAGCTTTGGACGTCGAAAGGATAATCCCATTATCCTATCCAACTTTGTGGACGCCCCAAGGGACAGTCCACCCCTTTTCACCATCATTTAGCCTATAATTTGTCTTTTCTCTCTAGCAAAACCCACGTGTAGCCTTGGAGCCGAGTCGATCTCGGCTTCCTTTCAAACCAACCAGCCAACTCCCTTTCGGCACACTTTCTTGCCTAGGCTGAGTCCGTTTCGACACACTTTCTTGCTTAGGCTAAGTCCGTTTTGGCACTTTTCCATTCTATTGGAGTTGAGTCGGCCTCGATTACCTAATGTCCAAAACTACGTGAACTTTGATTTCTCCAACAGAAAGGAGATACGTAGGAGCAAGAGGCCTATTCTTGTCAAGTTACCCATCCAAAAACCCAAAAATATTCCATGATCATTCTGTGTAAATACCCCATCTTTAAAAAAAGCACAAACCAAAGGTGAGAGTCACTTTCTTTTCTTATAGCTAGTTTAAGTAACTATCGTGTGATAGATGTGTGGGGGTACCTTGTGATCCCTGCGGGTAACCGACTTCCGAACCTATTTCTTTGACTCAAAGACCAGCCTTACCCTTGCAAGGTTTTTCGGTGTTCCCCATGAAAAATATTGATGGCCACTCCAATAAAGCCGAGTCGGTCTCGGCACCCTGTCAATCAAGCTGGTTCCAGCTCTGTGTACCCGGTTCCTTCCAGGAAGGAACTCAGTTTCAAACCTCATTTCAATCCGCGATCCCGGGTTGCGATATAGGCACGACAAGACCTCAACATGACCCCCAAAATCTTTCCCTTTGTCAAATATCTGGAATTGGAATGCCCAAGCTAAGTACTTTTTGCCATTAAGGTGAACAAATAAGACATCATACTTTTTAGCAAACACGAGGCTAGGGAAAAAAATCGAAGAAAATGAGAGATTAATCTAGGTCTAGGAAGTGAAACAAGATTGTGAAACTTGGATGAGTCTAAAAGAAAAAAATAGAGGAGATTCTCGATCACAACCTAGACTGATATCATGTAATATTTCAGTTTAAAACTAATTAGCAATAAGTGAGGTTGTCTAACAAATATATAAACTACACACCAAGAATTGAGGCAGACGATATGGAAATTTCCAATACCGTCCCCCCGCAAATGTTTGTCAGAACAGGCAATGACCAAGATGCCTACTAGAATAGATTATTAATTAAAATGAGGCTATAAGCTTTGATACCAATCCAAACTTAGAGAGAATTAGGTTCAAAACTATCAACTCACTAAATTAGCTAAAGTGTCATATATACATTTACATGACAGTTAATCATAATTAAGAGAATAATAATTACAAGTAATTATAATTACATTAACATTATTTATATTTTTTTAATAAATTAGAAGGGTTTAAAAAATTAAGAAAAAAAAGAAAGAAATATATTAATTAAAAAGAAGTGCAAATATCATTTGACTTTTGTTAAAAGGATGTAGGAGCTCAACACCTTTATTGATCATCTCAATTACTACCTTTGAATACACTCAACATAGATACGCCTAAATCCTTTATTCCAACCAAGTTCAAGAGCAGTGGTCCACACCTCAACTATAAGTGCATTTGTAAAGCCTAATTTTCTCCTAAGACAACCATTGACCCAAATAATCCCGAAAGACACCTGCATACTAACATAAAGACCATTGTGATAAACAAATCCCACATGTAGTAACATTCAAAATAAAACAATCGTCCCTTGAGGAATCATTAAGAGGACATATAGCTAAAATCTTAAAAATATATTATAAAGAAGCACAAGTGGGAAAACCAAGAAGTGTTTCAACTTCATATGCTTTTGTGAACTCAAACAAATGAGTCTAAGGATATGTTAACGTGGCAAGTGACACTTAATTTGCATATTTTACACAACACTAAATGCAAGGTATGTTATATGCATAGAGAGAAAGAAAGTCCTAAGTAGGTTATATGTAGAGAGAAAGAACAATGAGGATGATGATATATTAATAAGGTCAAGATTTTTTATACTAATTTTAATTAGGTGAAACTCCTTTTCAATCCTTAAAAATGTATGGTGTTGTCACTTTATTCATTGAAAGTAAGAAAATTCATAAAAAGTTATTGAAAGTGCAAATTGTTACACGTTAATCCAAATATGAATATCTTTTAACTCACTCTGTCAATGATGCTAACTGGTTGTTAAATGTCACCTCATATCCTATTTGTCATTCCACGTGGCATACATGTCATGAGGATCAAAATGAAAATAAATTTCTCATCTTCCTCTTCTTCTTTCTTATCCATTATTGGGTCTTCTTCTTTCTTGATATCTCACTCTACCTTTTTTTCCCACTCTAACCATGTGTATTTAAGTAAAATGAGAAGTCAATATACAATGTCTATGCATATTTTTTTATTTTTTTAAAAAATGTTAAATTTGATTTTTTGACAAAATTTATCTTTGAAGTACCATAAGTAAACACATAAGAAGGGGGTTGAATTATGTGTGATTTTTTAAAGCACTTGTTAACCCTTTTGTTTTGGCAAAGGGTGAGAATTTAACACGAGTTCACCAAGAGGAAGGCATCCATCCAAAAACACGTTTTTAACATAGGCATCCAAAAAGAGTTTCATCTAGTCACTTCAACCTGAACAATTTCATAAGCCAACTTGACTTACAAGTACTTTTCACCTTTTTAGGTGCCCAATTGATTACAATCCCCAACCCTAACTGCAAAACTCCAAGTATTCTTAACTTACCCTTTCTAGGCTTTACAACACAAAGTTTCGAAAGAAAGGTTACTCATAGAGTGAGTTTACAAGAAGATTTTAGCTAAAACATTTTACAAACAAAAAAGGACTTTAAAAGTATTTCTAATAGAGATAATTCAATAAGACTTAAAATAAAAAAAATAGAACAACATTTGGATATGATATGAACAACATGATCTCTCTTTTTCTCTTGTGTGCTAGTCAAGATTTTTTCATGCACACTACATAGAACAATCTCTTTCTTCTTCTATACTCATATACTTCTTTTTCTAAATCTCAGTATATTTTCTTTTCTTTTTAACTCTGATCTTTTTCATACTTTTTTTTTGTGATCTTTCTCTACCTTTTCATTATTGCTTTTGAATTTTTATATCACTTCTATTTCTTTGTGTATGTATGTCCTTGTGTATCACTTTTTCTAAATAGGTCTTTTATATATATATATATATATATATATATATATATATTCATTCTTAAAAGGCTTCAAAAAGATGACCATTGAGGTAGAGAAGTTTTAGGCAACAATTGGCTGAGAGAGACAGCATGTACACAAGTCGTACATAACAAATTTTGAGCAAAAGAATGTTCGTAGCAAAGAACATGCAAAATAGAGACAATCGGTAGAGCAAATCTTTGTCCTTTTATGAATGTGGCTAATTTTTCAAATGCACTAGGTAAAATTTAACTATTAAAAATTTATTTCCTATGATACAAAGGTCTATTGGACACTTTTGTCTTGGACACTTTGTTGGGCAATAATTCTTGGACACTTTGTTGGACAATAATTCTTGGACAATTTGCTTAATAACAGAGTTCTGGATATTATAATATTCTTTTTATTGGATGTTTTGTAAGCATTAGCAGTACACTTTAAGTATGAAATATCTGAAATACTTATACTTTTAGACATTAGTAATACACGTAAATATTTGTAATCATCAAAATCTTAAAAGATTAGATGCTCTTTACAAGAGTGTTCCAACAATCTTTTGACACACAAAAATTCATATATATATATATATATATATGATTAATTTGACAAAAGAGAATAATAGATGGTTGAGATTTTGAAAAAAAAAATAATTAAACAATAAAGTAGTGTAACAAATATAAAATATCCCCTCTGCACCATAACTTTGGCTTGTGAAATGATATCATTAAATGATAAATATTTATGTGTCAACTAGTCATATATAAATGTATTCAACATAGCAAGTCAACAATTTTATAATATATACCTAATATCCATTTGGGGACTGGGGCGACCTAAATCGCATTGGAGGCGATTTAGAAAAATGTGGTACTTTTTTGATTGAAAATTGATTTTGGGAAAATACTGGTTTGAACTAGGAAGTTGCATCCACCTCTAGGGCGAAGTCGGCCGTGTCGAGTTGGCATCATCTCGGTCAATCTGGGAGGACCGGCCAAACCTGATCTAACTTGGATAGGAGTCGCCACCAACGTTTAGAGGTACGTTGGGAACTAGGGGTGGATAAGACAGGTCTACGAAGCAAAGAGTCCGGGTAAGAAGTTGGTTACGCGCGGGAATGATGTATCAACCCATTCGCCTACCATCTAGTAGTTACCCCATGAAATGCATGTGACATAAATTTTAGATGAATATGTATGTACGTAGGTTGGATGTTTGGAATGCATAACTTGACAAGAGTATGCCTCTTGCTCCTACATACCTCTTCTAGCTTAGAGGAATCAAAGTTCACGTAGTTCTAAATATATAGGATGAAATATAGAGTCAGACTTTCCATTAGGCATCCATCCTTGAGACAACTCAGGTGTAAACAGACTTTACTGGGGATGTTTGGTGTTTGTTTTTTGATGTGGTCAGACTTTCCATTAAGCGTCTGCCACAATCTGAGACTTGGGGTTTGAACTTTCCATTAAGTGTTCAACCCTCACAAACTTGGATTCGAAGTCTGGGCCGTCCATTAGGCGTCATGACTTTGAGGGGGTGCTAGATTAGACGTTGATATGAGTATGCACACTAGGTCAATTCGGATGCAGAACTGACTCAGAGTCGGATGAAATGCATTATGCAATGCTATGGAGGAGGGAACCGAGGACGACTTGGTTCCAGGCCAAGGCGAGCTACATGCTTGCCATCTGGAGTGTCATTAACTCGGTTCCAGGCTAAGGTGAGCTACATGCCTGCCATCTGGAGCATTACTGTGAGTATGAGAGGGATTTTTTTCTATGACATGGTTTGAGCTTGAGCAAGGTGCTTACCTGGTATCCAGAGATGCTACTGGTACCTTTGTTCGCAGTTCGAACTCCTCTGCAAAGCTCTTCTTCAATCACTGGCTACTCAGCAATTCTCCAACAATTTCGCTCTATATCCTTTACTCCTGAATTCTTGGCCCCGAGTTCTTTGCGTTGAGGCATTTTATAGCATTTAGAAGGTGATGAGGGCGCACCTGATCTTGCCACGTGAAGTTGCCCCAACCTTCTGATTCAGTTCATTAGCCTTGGTGATCCCTAGGTTGATGTTCGTTAGATCTTGCACCTAGTCGTGGTATGTTCTCCTTGGATTCGTGGCGCATTCTTCGGGTAGTGGATGACCTGACATCTTCCTTTGTTGTGATTGGCGAGGATCTTCATTCTGTTGGGATAGGTGGGATCCTTGTCCCCTTGACGTGGCTTCATCAAGGGCTTTCCTTCCTCTTGAAAAATTTGATGGCTCGGGGCCTCTTGGATCCTATGAGGTGTTGTTCCCTTGTTAAGGTGGCTGGTTCTGCTTGATTTTTCCAACTTGGTCGACTTCGTTAGTGTTGAGCTGGAGTGTTGGGTCCCTTCAGGACTGTGTTGGGCCAGTTGGGGCATGTCACGCTAATTGGGCCCAATTCTGGTACGTAAATAGTATTGAGCTTTTTTCAGTCGGATTGGGCTGTTAATACGCGTCAGCCATTTTGGGCCTATCTCTTAGTAAGGATAGACCAAGTCGAACGGCCTCTTTCACCAGCAGGCCGATTCGGCTCTTCTTGTTTCTTAGGCCTAGTTTGGATCTTTGTAACTTGGCAAGCCTATCTAAGAATCTTTCCCTTGGATTGAATTGGTATTAGGTCGGACAGATTTGAGGTCTCACATGCACTAAATATTATACATAGATAATTTCAAACACTAAATTATAGAAGAATTGAGTTGACTCCACAACTTCAATTTTTATATTTCTCATTTCATTGCACCCATTAAAAATAGAAACACTTTATTTTTATTTTCTCTTTGCCTATCAAATGATTTGGCATTTTGTAATAAATACAACTTTTTAAGCTTATAAAAAACAACAAACTATTTATCTTGGTTCCACAATTTTTCCAACACATTCAAAGAGTATATATGTGTAAATATAGTAAGTAGAGGCAAATAAAACAAGTAAATTCAAACATATAAAGTTTAGGTTTGACTTGTGAAATATATAAGTTGCTCAAATTTAACTTATTCAAATGAACCTAACTAGAAATTTGAGTTTGTCTTGTTAAAAAATAAATTAAGTTTGAGTTTACCTTATTTAACTCATTTATACTCCAACTTTATTTACATTATTAATATTAATTTTTCTTAAATTTTCATTCATAGATTTGTTTATACTTTTTTATATTTATTTGTAAAAAAAAAAAACTCACTTTCTTTTAATATTATTTACCCTTTAAATTTTAACTCTCAGAAAAAAAAACTGTAAAAAACAAATAAAATGTTTCTTATTATAAAAGATATCATTAGAAAGACTAAAGAAAATTGTTTTATATAAATAATTGTATCTATATAATTTTATTTTTCTATGAGGCATTAGTGTCATTTATAGGATGATTTTCAATCAATTGGTATCATTAAAATCTTTATAGTATTAAAGTAGGAAAATTAAATTCATAACAATAATTTTTTTCACAAATAATTTGTTTTAAAAATAATTTTATTTGAAACATTCGTGGATATTAAAAATGACACTTCTTTTACCATGTTTAATAAATTTATTCATAATGACAATCACATGAAAATCATTAATAATGAATGAGTATTTTTTTTAATCAAAGTAAGTATTAAATGAGATTTTCTATTTTAAATATAATAACAACAAATGAGAAGGTTTAAATGTATTTTTAATTCCTATAAAATGAGCAAGTTTTGTTTGTCCATCTAAAATTTTATTTTTGTTATTCATCTCTATAAATTTGAAATTATTAATTTTAATATCTATAAAAGGAGTAAGTTTTGTTTTTTGTCCATCTAAATTTATTTTTTATTTTTCATCCCTATAAATTTAAAATTATCAATGTTAATTCCTATAAATGAGTAAATTTAGGTCATGATCTTTATAAAATATTTTTTTTTAATTTTAGGGTATATAAATAACATATTATTGGAATAATTACATCACATAACAATAGAAAGCAAGAACATTCAAATTTTATAAGAGTAAAAATAAAAGAAAAATTTTACAAGGACAAAAAGCTCAAAATTAAAATTTATTTATTTTATAGAAACTAAAAACATATAATGATAATAATAATAATAAAAGAATATTAATAATAAAACATATAAATATATTAAAAATATATATAAATATATAAATAAAATATACCAAAATTATATAATTATATAATCATAATCAATTATATAATTAAACATAATATATTAAATTATATAATCGATTATATATATATATATATATATATATATATATATATATATATATATATATATATATATATATATATATAATCGATTATATAATTCAATTTAGATAGGTGAATTATATAATTGATTATATATTAATATAATTAATTAGATAATTATAACTTAATCAATTAAATTCAATTACATAATTAATTATATATAAATATAATCAATTAAAAGCAATATATAGAAGAGCGTATGATAATGAAAACTAAATATGTAATTTTATATTATATTATTACTGTTATTGTATTTTTAATTTTTTATTGACTATTATTTGCTACCAAATACGCTGGCTACTTTTCGTCTTCACTCTTCCTTTATATTTCTAGACTGCTAAAGAGAGTATCAGTGAGCTTTAAGTGATTCATCTGACATTTATTAAAATCATTATTAATAAATAATAATAATAATAATTTATTATTATTATTATATTAATAGATAAAAATAATAATTATAATAGTAATATTAATAATTTTTATCATCATACAAAAGAAAATAATAGATGATTGAGATTTTGAAAAAGTAAAGTAAGGTGACAAATATAAAATGCCCCGCTCCACCAAATGATGTCATTAAATGATAAATATCTATTGTGAACTAGCTAACTATATACGTATTCAAAGTACCAAAGTCAACAATTTTATAATATATACCTAACATATGAAAAAATTGATTGATATATAAATTACTTAATACATTTTGAGATTAAATATTATACATAGATAATTTCAAACACTAAATTATAAAAGAATAGAATTTGTTCCACACCTATAAAAAAACATTTTTATTTTTATTTTTTTTGTCTATCAAATAATTTAATGTTTCATAATAATTATAATTTTTTTTAAATTCATAACAAATAAGAAATTATTTACTTTAGTTCCATAATTTTTCTTATCTTATTCAAAGAATATATATTTGTAAGTATAGTAAATAGTGAGATAAAAATCAAACCTTTAAAATTTAAGATTGATCTATAAAAAAAAACATAAGTTGCTTAAGTTTGACTTACTTATTTAAATGAACCTAACTGAAAAGTTGAGTTTGTCTTGTTAAAAAAAAAAATAAGTTTAAGTTATTTAACTAATTTGTAATTTAACTTTATTTACATTATTGATATTAATTTTTCATTCATAGATTTTTTTTATATTTTCTTATATTTATTTGTAAAAAAAGACTTACTTTCTTTTAATATTATTTATCCTTTAAATTTTTAACTCTCACAAAAAAAAAATCTATAAAAGACAAATAAAAATATTTTTTTATAAAAGATTATCATCCAAAAGACTATACAAAATTATTTTATATAAATAATGGTATCTATATAATTTTATTTTTCTAATATATATATATATATATGCGCACTCGTGCGTATAAATATATAGAGGAGTTATTCATGATTCATTAAAGTTGACTTGTGAGTAAATATCATTTATAAGATTCATAATTTTCATCTAATTAATATCGTTAAAATCTTTATATTATTAGTGTAGGAAAATTAAGTTATTTATTTATTTTTATTTTTCACAAATAATTATTTTAGAAGTAATTTTATTTGAGACATGCTCAAATACTAAATGTATATACTCCTTTTAACATGTTTAATAAATTTCATGGTATTCATATGGCGATCATATGAAGTTCATCATTAATGAATGAGTATTTTTTTTTTATCAAAGTATTAAATTTTATTTTCTATTCTAAATATAACAATAATGATGATAAGGCTTAAATTTATTTTTAATTCTTATATAATCAACATAATAAAATACTAATCAAAATAATAATAATACTAATCATAATAATAACAATCATCCTAACCATAATTGTAATTGTAATAATAATCATAATAATAATACTAATCATATTATAAATAATAATAATAATAATAATAATAATAATAATAATAATAATAATAATAATAATAATAATAATAATAATAATAATAATAATAATAATAATAATAATAATAATAATAATAATAATAATAATAATAATAATAATAATAATAATAATAATAATAATAATAATAATAATAATAATAATAATAATAATAATAATAATAATAATAATAATAATAATAATAATAATAATAATAATAATAATAATAATAATAATAATAATAATAATAATAATAATAATAATAATAATAATAATAATAATAATAATAATAATAATAATAATAATAATAATAATAATAATAATAATAATAATAATAATAATAATAATAATAATAATAATAATAATAATAATAATAATAATAATAATAATAATAATAATAATAATAATAATAATAATAATAATAATAATAATAATAATAATAATAATAATAATAATAATAATAATAATAATAATAATAATAATAATAATAATAATAATAATAATAATAATAATAATAATAATAATAATAATAATAATAATAATAATAATAATAATAATAATAATAATAATAATAATAATAATAATAATAATAATAATAATAATAATAATAATAATAATAATAATAATAATAATAATAATAATAATAATAATAATAATAATAATAATAATAATAATAATAATAATAATAATAATAATAATAATAATAATAATAATAATAATAATAATAATAATAATAATAATAATAATAATAATAATAATAATAATAATAATAATAATAATAATAATAATAATAATAATAATAATAATAATAATAATAATAATAATAATAATAATAATAATAATAATAATAATAATAATAAATAATAATAATAATAATAATAATAATAATAATAATAATAATAATAATAATAATAATAATAATAATAATAATAATAATAATAATAATAATAATAATAATAATAATAATAATAATAATAATAATAATAATAATAATAATAATAATAATAATAATAATAATAATAATAATAATAATAATAATAATAATAATAATAATAATAATAATAATAATAATAATAATAATAATAATAATAATAATAATAATAATAATAATAATAATAATAATAATAATAATAATAATAATAATAATAATAATAATAATAGTTCATTTGACACATTTAGTGAATTTTAAGTGAATCATCTGACATTTATAAAAAACATTATTAATAAATAGTTTGTGAAAAATATATATTTTAAATATTATTTTAAGATTTATTATTATTAATAAAAACATATTAAAATTTACCATGTAGTTTTCTCTTCCTATTAAATAAATTTTATTTATAATTTTATTGTCTCTCATTTGTAATTTAAAAAAATAATTATGAAGTTATGGAAAATAGTGATTTATTTCGAGATTTCATATAAAATTGAAGTTATTCTATATTTGGTTGTAATTATTAAAATTATTTTTACTTTTAAGAAAATGACTTTTTGGATTTTATTTTTTAAAATATTATAACCAACATCTTGACTAATTTAAATATAATTA
Source organism: Mucuna pruriens (assembly GCA_025330945.1). Taxonomy (NCBI): domain Eukaryota; kingdom Viridiplantae; phylum Streptophyta; class Magnoliopsida; order Fabales; family Fabaceae; genus Mucuna; species Mucuna pruriens. The sequence continues at coordinate 1,102,607 of JAENHJ010000383.1, read as the reverse complement.
AGTAGTTATTATTTGCAATAAAACTCTACATTATAATAATTTAAATATCTTTATTTAAAAAAATTAATTTTAATTATTTGAGTATGTCATTGTAAACAATTATTTTTTTAAAAAATTTCAATAAAAGTATTAAACATGTATGCAGCACATGTTATTTTCACTTTTGTAATTTATAAATTGATTGAAAATAATTAAAAGAAATAATTAAATTTAGTTTCAAAATTAATTAATTAATTAATAAAACATGTGTAAATGTATGATTAAATTTCAGTAGAAAATTCTATGAAAACTAGGACTATATTGTACTTTGACAGTGCAAAAATATATTGTCAAAAGTGAGAAATTAAATATATAAGAAAATTTAAAGATTTAATTATAATTAATTACTATTAATTATAATTAGATCTATGTAAAATTTTTATTTTATTGTGAGTGTTGATTAAAATAATAATATTTTAATACAATTTAAAAAAATACAAATTGGTGAGCTTTTTGAGAGTTAGAAAAAAATACTATAACTCTAAAATATTTATAGATGCTTTGAATTATTTTAGCATGTGTTTTTTCTCAATGAAAATGATTTTTAGAAATTAATACCACAATTAACACATTTTATTCATAGTTAATTGATTTTTATTTTCCAATTCTATCTAACTCTTATCTATTAGTACCAATTAATGTCAAAATTGTACATGTTATTTCTCTCCTCTCAGATTGTCTTGAGTTACTCTAGTCCTTGAGATATCAATTTTTTTTTATCTAATTGCATGCCATAAGGTTATTAAATAGGCTTAAATTTCATGTAGTAGGTGGTGGCATTTTGAAAACCCAAATCACACTCAACTCCTACTTTCTCTTGAAAACTTACATGAACCTATCTCCTCCTTGTTTCTTTTATTTTCTTTTCCTTCTTCTACTCTATAAAGAGTTCTCGCACACTCCATAACCCAAAGATCTAAGGCAAAGTTAGTTCTAAGGAGAAATGTTTCATATTTCTACATAGTTCTTGGTTTCAAACACTTAATAGGTGAGTTTAAATCATTTTTTTTCTCCTCTTTTCTTGTGAAGACAGAATGCTCCCCTTATTCTCCTAACCGTTTTGCTTTTTTTTTTTTTATGAAAATACTTTGTTGCTGGGATCACACTAGTATGTTTAAGACCTTGTTCAAGGAGTCAAGTTTCTTCCACCTTCCCTCTTCTAAAGCTCTCATTCTTTAGCATTCTCTTTTGAGTAAGGAAAACTTAAATGAAATATTTGTGTTCTAATGTTGATTCAATTTGTTTTTTTGTAATTATTGGTTAGAATAGATTATTGATTGTAGGGTTGCAAAATTGTATTATTTTGAGTTAATTGTCAGTTTGATTTTTGTCTGAACATGTCTTAATACTTTCTTTATAACTCTACATTTGTTTGATTGATTTATGATCCGATTTTTATTCTGAAAACTGGAAATCTTGGACTACACAAAAGGCAAACGTTAAGAAATGACTTCTCAAACTAGATTTGAAGGATCTAGTGCACTAAAAACGCTACTAACTTTTGAGTCTTATTTTGGTTCATGTAAATATAGTTTGAGAAAACTAAATATATGGTTAAAAACTAGACTTAAGAAACTTCAAAATTATGGGTTTACACCTTTTGATTTGTCCAATAGATACAGTAATTATTGGTTTGAATCTAGACCATGTGCAGATTCCCTAATCTGATTGATGTTTTGAACATAGTTTGGTAAAATACTCGTATCTCTCTACACTAGTATTGTTTGAACACGTGACATACCTTTTTGAAAACTAGATATTAAAAAGTATCCTTTTTATAACTTTTGAATTTTATTTGAAAAAAAAAATGTAAATAAAATTGATTGTTTTGCAGAGAAGTCTAAATCTAATCTCTTCTAACTAAAAAATTAATCATGTTTTTTTTTTTTTGTAGATTTTTGTTTTGAATGTGGATTATTGTTTTAGAAAATAGAGATTTAAACCTTATATATTTTGTTTCTAATAAAAAACATTAAAGAATCCAAAACACTAATATTTTTTTATCTTTTTAAATAATTTCAACATAAACTTAGTAATTTTATCATAAAAATGATTTCTGGAAATTCTAGAAAAATTTATAGTATATAAATTAATTTTATAATCTTGAATCTACATTTTTAGAATTTATCAAGTTATACTACATTTTATTATAAAGTTTAGAATTTAAAAGCTTTTGAAAACAATATGGACATTTTGATAAATTACACCTTTTATAATTAATGTTTAAATTTTGACTTAAAAAGTTATGAGACAAGAGAAATTTTAGTAGGCTAAAAATATATACTTTAATAATAGAAATTATTATGAGATTTTAGATTTTGGATACTTTTAAAATTTGTTATAAATCTTCAATAGTTTTGAATCAATTATTAAGTGTAAAGACAATTTAGTTAGGTTATCACTATAATTAAAGTGAAGAATTCTAAGGTAATTTTCAAGTGTCTAAACTAATATTAGTGGATCAAAATAAAGTTTTTGACATTTGTTAATTTGATTTGAATTAACTATAATAAATTATTACATGATGATTGATTTTGGTAACATTTAGAAAATACACATTTTTTCTTGAATAAAATTTTTTTTGCCCTAATTAAACCAACTATCTCCCTCTTAAAATTCTTAATAATGTTAAAAGAATTTTACAAGAGAGAATGATATAAAATAATTCAACTGGAACTTTAACAATTTATTCTCATAAGATTTTTTATTTTCGTAAGACTTAGAAATGTTTATTATTTGCATAATAACAGGTGATGCATGAATTGTTTGATGTAGGGTGCGCCTATGACTCCTATTTTTGAAGAGTTAGTTATTAAACTTGTTGATGTGATGTAGGGTGTGTCTATGACCCCTATTTTGTAGAGTTTGTTACTAAACCTCTACGTTGTTGTGGTTTGCTTTAAGGATGACCATACGAGATGACGGATACAAAATAACTGTATCTAAATCTCAAGGAAGTTGGATGTGATTATTAAATCATTGGTGATATGTGTTTATTATTTATGATGAATTGTTTGATGAGACATACTGAATAAGTGAGTTTCGTAATTTTATACTATATTGTGAGTAAGCATGTAAGCTTGGTTAGCCGTATGGATTGGGTTTCCAAGTCTAGTGCTGGGTAAGAGGTGTGCGACAATTTTGGTCTTGGGAACAAGGAGACGGGCAATTCCATAAGGGGCCAAGGTCATTGCAAACCTTGTGTTATGGTGAGCCACTATCCACATATATTTATCTCGACAAACCACTTATCTCACATGTTGGTACATGCTGTTTTTTAGACTCGTGAGGTTCATTATTGTTGTACTATGTTAAGGAAAGTGTCTGACTAATCACTCAAAAGTTTGAGTCTCTATGGAGTAAGATTAGTCTAATATGTTGATAGAAAGTTTGTTGATTTTTATCCATTTGAATGTTGGTGCTTATGAGAATAGGAATATTATTATTTTCTTCTATGGTTGAATTAAAATATGTTTTACTTCATAAGCTTATCCTTGCATGTGTGTTTGTATGTATATGACTGTGATGATCGTGACGTTCGCAATCATGAGAGTAGATGGTGCATCTGCTTTGAGATAAAGATCCTTTATATAGAAGACTCCCTCGACGAAGTGAAATTCTATCTAAAGACCTTGGAGACTTTATTTGGTTTTAATGTTATTCTAGATGGTATTTTTAGTTACGACCAAGGACTTATGAGACAAGATTTTGTATATAAAATTATGGTATTTATCATATATAAAATTATGTGACTTAATTTTGTATATAAATAAATTTATTAGTTAACACTGAATGAAGTTATATGTTGGATGATGTTTATTTTATATATATATATATATATTTTCATAAACAAATTAATTGAGAATATTTACAAAAAAAATTAATTAAATTTAGATAATGTTGTATGGTGTTATGTAACGACAACAGTTCATTATAATGTACAACTTAAAAATATGATTTGTGCTTTTAAAATTTAATAAAAATAGTTTTTTTATCTAAAAATAATATTTATTTTTGTAATTTTTTTTATCACACCTAATTATTTTTAAAAACCATGTCTATCAAATCTTTGCCAGAAAAAAAATATTGATTTTAATTTTTTTTCTAAACCCTCAGTAAAAAAATTAAATTTTACGAAAAATGATATATATGCATATTCACTTAAAGACAACTCTTTAAATTTTCGTTAATAATAATGGCAATAATGAAAAGATACTTAAAATAGGTATATTTTTTAACAAAAAATAGACATTTAGAAAATAGAAAAGATAGAAATGCAAGTATAATAGGTAGAATAATAATATATTTTATTAAAAATATTTTTATAATTTTTCTATAACTTTTTAAATAAATGTATTTAATGTCTTAAAAAAAATAAAATATTTAATATTTACTATAAAAAGTAAGATATTAATAGAAAAATATTATACAAAGAAATGAATTTATTTTAATAAGTAACATAATAAGAAAATAATAAAAAAAATTAATAACTTATGAATTTAATTTCTATATATTTTGAATGTAAAAGAAATTATATTAACAGTTAATAAAATACTATTAATATAATATTTTAAGATAAAAACTGATAGTTAGTAAATGAGCCATTGACTAATAAATGATTTAAAATGATAAAATATTAATGTATCATTAATGTAATATTGAACAAGTTGGTAGAGAAGGGTGTGGTAAAAAACAAAATTTACAAACTGGCAGTTCCATGATGAGTTACATAAGAAAATTCAAACACAGCTTCTCTAAAGTGTGTGTGGTCCAATGGCACGTGTGTAATTTAGAGCACAAAGCGCCACGTCATCATCCGTTTCCCTTCATGTTTTCGTCACGACCGTCCTCACCACGAGGCTCTTCCTTCCTCTCCATTTCTCTTGCACATATATATATATATATATCTTCACTCCTTGCAATCCCACCCATAACCCTCTCTCTCTCTATCTTCGTTCTCCGCGTAGGTTTTCTTCACCACCTTTGTCGTGACACTATTTTCGAATTCTCCCTTTGCATTCTCACGTTCGTTCTGTCTTGTTCGGGATTTTCAGGTTGGGACAATGAGTTCGCGAACGGCGAGGAGCCAACGGCGGAGGAAGATGAATTTGGAGCTCGACCTGAACCGTGATCCGCCCGCGGAGAATGTTCGAGAAGACGAGGAGGGACCCTCCACGCAGCAGCAGCAGCAGCAGCAACAACACCAACAGCAACCTCAAGTTCCAATGATTGACGTCGACGCCATTGATGACGATGTCGTTGAGTCTTCACCTAGGGCTTTCGCTGAGGTTCAATTTCATTTAAATTCAATTCAATGAAATTAACTTTATTTTTTGTTTTTATTTTTATTATTATTATTTTTAAATTGCGGTTCCTGTTGCTGACTGAAAATTAAAATGATTTTTTAGCGTGTCGGATGTTTGAGCTTTGCTGGGAACTAATCTGCTTTGTCTGACTCTGTTATTTTTGTCCTCTCAGGCTAAGAGCAATGCCAGGAGGAGAGTTCGCAGAAGGACTGTTGTTGACGTGGACTTAGGTAGCTGTTTATTATTCATTTTAACATTGATGAAATGCTTTTGCCATTATATATATATTGATTTTTGGATTATCATTTTGTTTAAGTTGTTGTTGGTAGTGGTGTTTCATTTTTCTTTTTTTTTGGTGATTCTGAGTGGATGCTGGTATTTTGATGAGTTTGAATGGCTTGGCTTCCATTTCGTTACAAAATTCATGTAGTATGTGTCTCTGTGGTAGTCTACTCTTTCTGGTACTCCAATTTTTCATCACTGTTGTTTTAATGAGCATTTTTGTGTGTTTTTTGTTGTGATTCTGTGTGGATGTTGGTATTTTAACGAGTTTGAATGGCCTGGCTTCCATTTCATTACGAAATTCACTTAGTGTGTGGCAGTCTACTCTTTGTGGTACTCTACTTTTTCATCACTGTGTTGTCTTCATGAGCAAAATTGTGTTTTTGAAGAAGAAAACTATTTTTTCAGTTGGGTCGGCTTTATTACCAGTAGATTGCTCTGACCAAGCTAGGTCTTGCCTCATCAAAGATGTAATTATCCATAATTGAATTGGCTTTTTAATTTTTCACAGGGTCAGTTTGGATATTGTATAACCAGTTTTCTGCAGTAGAGAGCAAAACATTGTTGTGATGAAATGTTTGTGTGAATTTATTTTGTAATGAATTTTAATTTTCAGTTTTTTAATAATTTTTAACTCCATGTGGATGTGGGTAGTTCGATGAGTTTGAAAGAGTTCCATTTCATTACAAAATCATCATAATTTTTTGGTGGTCTACTCTGTCCTGGTGAGCAAAATTGTGTTTTTGAAAGAAGAAAACTGTTTTTTGGTTGAGTTGGCATTATAACCAGTATATTGCCCCTGGCTAGGTCTTACCTCATTGAAGAAGTAATCATCCTTAATTAAATTGGCTGGGTGGGGGAGTGGTAAAACATTTTTCTCCTTTGGCTTTGAAATTGAATCTCTTATTGATCTTTTAGTTTTGATGAGTTAGGCTTTCTTTTACAAGGTTTTTACTTCCCTATTCATGTCTATAACGATTTTAATAAAAGTGTTCTATAAACTATATATGTGTATATGTGATTATGTGTGTGTGTGTTTGACAGAAGGTTATGTTGTAGTTGAACCTGGTAATATATCCAATGAAGGCTTCTTGTTGAATTGAGGAAAATGAATGAATTTTGAAAATATTTTTTATGTTGGTTTGAAATGACTACTATTGTTAAATAATTTAGATGTAACCCCATGAAATTTTTGTTTGTTTTAAATTCATTTCTCTTAAGTTTATTACCCTAAATTTTATGTGAGGCATGGAGGCCCGAGTTAACCCTAAAATTAATACAGAAGCCAGTTGGGACCATCAAATTTCATAATGTGACCTGGTTGGCTTGCTGTAAAAGGATTGCAAGATGCTTTTGTAATGTTCCGTGTCATAGATAACTGGGAACACCACACCTCCATTTGAAACATTAACAGCATCTGCATCTCTGAGCACGGTGCATTTATAATTTTACATTCCAATCAGTGATAATATTGGTCATAGGTGGCTGTTCCAGCCTATTTAAACTCCAGCAAAGTAAAGGAAGCCATATTTATGACCCCCAAACAGGGAAGTAATGCATTAGGAAACATATACAATTTGGAATTCTAGATACGGGATTTAATTTGGTCCCACTGTCAATGCAAAGAGTCCTCCAGTCCAGTGGACCATATAGTGCAGCATGTTTGAAAAAGTGTTAAAAGATTTTATCCCAAATGAAAAGCCTTAATTAAGGGAAGAAATGTGAACTAGAGGAGGCAAAACAAATGAGGAAATGGATTGATATTCATTAGCACAGATATAAATTATATATTTCTTAAGTAAATGAATCAATCTATGTCCTTAGATTTATAATATCCATTATTTGATAACCATAAATGGAACTTTAAATTATGGAGACAATGAATGTGTGTGTAGAGTATCCTTGTGCATCCATTTTTACCCTGTTGGATATGAGTTGATGGACTCCCTACAGTATTTCTGATATTGTGGAAAATGTTCCCTTAAACTTTTTGGTAGATGGGGATTTTGTGTACTACTTGTTTACTGAAGTTATCTTCTGATATATTCTTATTATTATTGTGGTGGTTTAACATGTCTCATTCATGATTATTGCAGTAGATGGGACCAGAGGAGATCCCCCAAACCAAACAATCATCAATGGCAATCTTTACATAAATTTGGATACCAGTAGCAGTTCTGCGGTAATAAAATCCCCCAAACCATACTTTTCCTCAGTTTTGCTATATATATAAAATAGATACCAGATAAGTAATATATTATTAATGATGTGGAGTTGAAAATGCTGTGATGGATGACTGGACATATCCAAAAGATAATATTAGGAATGAATGTCAGAGTAGCAACCTATTGTGGACAAGATGCTGGTCATGTCATGTGAGGAGAAAATCATAGAAGCCCCCAAATATGAAGAGTTGATCTTATAGAAATAGTCTGTGAAACTCTTTTAAGAGAAACCCAAAATAAAAGCCCTAGATCTAAATGGCCTTTCTTTCCTAAATTTTGATTTTTGACAAAATACAATGGCATTGATTGATTTGTGTAGCGGATCCCACCTAGTGGGAAAGGGGTATGTGCAAAAGTACTTATTACATCCTGTTTCTCATTTGTGTCAAGGCTTGATCTTAAGCATCTAGGGATTCAATTCCTTTTTTTTTTGTTTCAAATAATTTTGAGTTAGAAGAGACATATAGTTTAGCCTTGTTGAGATTGCTATATTAGAATCTCTAGTTGAGATTACTATGATTATTAGTTATTACATAGTTGTATATGTATTTGGTTCTGTGACCGAGTAATACCTTGTTTAACATCTTGTGGGGATCCCAAAGAACTAGACATTTCTGGATGGGGAATGGGGGAATCGAACCTGCATCCCTCACCTTTGATGGGACTGGGGTGTCCCAGGCTTACCTCTTAGACCTAACCTTATACCAATTTTAACATACCATGTGAATAAATTTTTTATGATTGTTTGGATCATTGAGAAGTTCTAGCATGTAATGCACCTAACACAAACTCTGCAACTTGAGATTTCTACATGTTTTCATAAATTTTGTTGGTAGCAGTAGTATTGCATTTCATAATTTCAATATTATTAGTTTTTGGTTTTTGGTAAAAGCATAACTGGATTTTGTCCATCCTTTTGATGTTTTAAGAACCTCATGATCAAAATATGCCAATGCTTTTCACAGTGCCCTCACTTGACTTTGTTTTTGTTTCATCATCTTTTCTGCTGCACTGCTTGAAATCCACAATTTTTTTGTTGTAATTTATTAATTTAAGGTGCATCCTAGTAATCTATCTTAAAATGAAAATTTTATCAGTCATTGATGTTCGCCACTGCATCAAACATATAAAGAACATACAGTTGATTGCAGACATTTGCTGGAGTTCAAATTGCTGACTTTTTTCCTTTTGCAGCGTGAAAATGCTCCGAAGTCACCTGAACGTCCTAAGGAGCCTGTATTTAATTGTCCAATATGTATGGGTCCTTTAGTAGAAGAAATGTCAACAAGGTGTGGTCATATTTTTTGCAAGACTTGCATTAAAACTGCCGTAGCTGCACAGGGTAAATGCCCAACCTGTAGAAAGAAGGTCACAAAGACCCAACTAATAAGGGTGTTCCTTCCAGCAACTTGTTAAAGGTATGATCGGAATAACTGATTATTTGCTAAGTTGGCTGCAGTGTTTTCATGTCATTGTGATTTTGTAGATATAATAAATAGTAGTACTAGAAATACTTTCCAGTTAACTTTTGATCCAACTGGTTGGGTGTTTTTCTTTGGGAGTGTGTGGAATTTAAGTAAACACAGATTTTGCATTTTCTATATTCATCCCAGAAAAATGGATACACATACCTGTGGAAAATTAAGGAGACACAGCAGGAAGAAAATGAGATTAATTAGAGTGTCACAATAAAGGGTACTGGAGATTTAAATGGATAGTAATAAGGGAGGTAGAGCAAACAAATTTGGGTGTAATGTAATCATTTGAATTGAAATATCTGTTTTAATTTCATATAAAGCATTAATACTAATTTTGAACTTTATTTGGCAACTGTTTGAATAGAAGAGATCTTTGGGGACAAAAGTTAAACATAGAAACTATCTTCTGTTCTATTAATACAGGGATTTAAATAGGATATAGGGCATGCAAAATATTTTCAGATGCTGTTAGACAGGGTACATATGAAGTGACAGGTGAAAGTATAAGGTGGTAAAATTAAAATGGACCTAATCGGTGGTAGATACAAAGAAGTTCTTGAGACGTCTGGTTGAGGTCATATTTTATTTGGATGAGCTAAACAAAAAGGGCTTTGGCAGCATGTTTGGATTTAGCTTATATAGTTGTTCTAAACAGTTGATGATCAAAACTTTACTGAGAGCTCTTATGAAAACAAAAAATCAAAAAATTATTGAATGTCTTCTCTCATTTTTAGCTTTCATAATTTATTTGAATTAGTTTTGGTTTTTCCTTTTCCTTTTATTTTTTTTTCATTATGGTTTTCAAATGAATATGCATGCTTCTGTTGGGGTCAGGCAATACCTTCCTCTAATAATATTGTTTCATTAAAAGAAAATGATTAGATTCATTAGTGGTTGCTCTTTTGTCACACAACAGGATTTACATCCAAGCATTGTTGAGGAGAATCAGGATTCAGGAAGGATGTAAGAAACCTCATTGTACTCTCAAGATTGCTGAGTGTCTGTGTTGTTGCTAACATGTATGTTGTAGCAGATGCTTATTTGTTTCAAAGTAGCTGTTTCTCCTCATTAATTTGCCATATAATACAATAGAGATTCTCAGGTTATAACAACAATGTGTATAAACCTCAGTTTTTATTACTTATTGGTGAAAGGATAATTAATCTTGACATAAGGAATTTATGGATATTAGTTTACTGATAGAATTCCTTGACTTTGTTGTTAGTGGTGGAGCCGAGGTGCCAGTATGAATAGCTATTTATTTTTTTCAAGTGTTTGGCAGTACCTGTTCAGCATGATTGGTTTTAGATTATATTTATTTGTTTGATAAAATGTTATTTTCTAGTCAACTGGTTGCAAATGTTTGTTGGGTGTCTTTCTCACGATGCAAAAAAGAGGTCCTGCTTTCGTTTTGAGTCATTGGACTGATATTTTTTAAGACCAATCCCAATGTTTCCACATCTTACACTTCTTTTTTCTCTCTCTCTCTCCTGTTATCGGTATACAATAGCACTTGGGTGTCAAACATTTTCTTTGTAAATGTTAACCAACTACTCAACAATCAACTACATTAACTAATATTTATTTTCTATTTTAAATATAATATAGATATTTTTCATAAAACAAAACTGTTACAACTATGGAAAGTCATCCATGCTCTTAATTTCTTATCCTCCCCGGTTACTAACCATTTCTTTTACAGCTTTGAAGTTTTCGTATTTTTTTTTCCCAAATCTTTTTTTTTTCAGTTTTGTTATTCGTTCAATTTCTCTTTTTTCCCCTCTTGTCACATCATTCAATACATCTTGATTTTAAACAAGTAAAAATAAATAACAAGATTTTTTTATATTTTTGATGTAGTAAATATTTCTTTTCTAGTAAAAGTTTACCTCAGTTGGACTGATATTTAATAAAATCGTTTCTTTTAACCAGATTTAATTGAAGGAACAGAAATTATTTATGTATAGATAAAGTGTGGCTTGTCACATCACAAATTCTTATTTAACCTGTTTGAAACGTCTATATAATTAGAGCTAAGTTGATATTTTCCAGATTGATTGTGTACTTCAGTACTTTTTTCTTGTTCAATGAAATTTTTTATTAAGGGCCTAAAATTCTCTAGGAAAGTTAACGCAAGCAAGATCTATCTTTAGGGCATTAGAAATAAAATTAGGAGCAACATAGAAAATATGCTTATGAAAATTGAAGGCTTAGTCCTGTTTAGCCATAGCATCCGTAACTTAATTAGACTCGTGTAAAATATGAATCCAGAGAATACAACCTTGGTCTCTCTGGTCTTGATGAATGTTGTGAATGAATTTCACTAGAATGTAGTAAGGATGCATAAGACCAATTTGTGGACAACAACCTCGTAGCAGCTTGAGAATCCTAATAAACAATAATATTCCAGAAACTTTTACTTCAAGCCAAATGAAGGCCATGCAAAATTCCCCAAAACTTTGTTGTCAAAATCAAACATCCTCCTAATTTACTGCAAAACCAACCAAAAAATCCTTCGTAGTTCGTTGTCTTCCTTTTTCCTTTTTTTTTTTTGGTTTCGTTTTTCCCTTCTCTCTTTTCCAATTTAGGGGGTTAAAGACTTTACTTGCCTCTTTGACAAGCGTTTTTTGTAAATTCGTTAAGAGTGCTCCAATTATATGGGATCCATTTTTTTTTTAACTTAACAAGCTTAAGACGTAACTAATGATAATTGAATACAAAATTACGAAGATGAACAAAAGAAACACTTAATAACCTCTCGTTAATCTTTCACACATAAAGATAACAAGTTTGTTAAGTTATATATTTCAAAACAAGTTTTAGAATATGTCGACATTGTGAGCACATTCAAAGAAGAATTAGGGGTGAGTTAACATGATCTCTTTATAAGTCAAAAAGTTATATATATGGACTTATTAAGTAGGAACATATAACAGTTTTAATATTAATTCTTAGCTTTCAGAAGATGATTTCCCTTTTTTTTAAGTGTAAGGTTGCTTTTAATTTATTTTAGCATTGTAAGTTAAGAAATTTAAATTAACTAAAATACATGGATAGACTTCGAGTTGACGTGTTCTAATCAAATAGGCAACACATAAGGGATAAGAGAGAGGTAAAAACTAATACTCATAAAATTTGTTAGGGAACAACATGGTCCCTAATGCAAAAAAAAAAAAAAAAACTAAACTAAACTAAAGTAGAGAATAAAAAACGACTAAAACAAAACAAAAGTTAAAACAAATGCATAGCTCATAGTGCTAGGTTGCCTCTTAGAAGTGTTTGTTTAACATCTCGAGCCTGACAGAGACCATAAAGAACTTACTCTTTACAGCATTTTACCATGTATTTGTTCACCTTAAAATTCATTCCATTCTTTTAGCAACCTCCATTGCCCCATGAGGGGAATCTTTGATCACCACATATGGCCCATGCCATACGAAGTATAACTTATATAGAAAAGAAAGCAAGCATGAGTTATGGTGACACCAAATCACATAATGCTTTCTCAAAATTTGAGTTGTCTATAGTGCAAGGAAGAGTAAAACTCTTTGGATCTTTCAATTTATAGGGCAACTTTTTTACCACAATAGCAAAACATTGTTCAATTAAGGTTACCACCTCAAATCCCTCCAACTTCTTTTTATTAGAAATTATTTCTTTTAAAATTTTTGCATTTGACATTTGAGCAATGGTTTCAACAAACAAAATATTAATATGTAGTTTCTTAAAGATAACTATAGATTTAGAAAACTAGATATTATGTCTTTAAGGGAAAGGAACACTTACTTTTTATGGTGCTAGAGCCCCTTTACCCTTTTTTTTTCTTCAACATAGCTCTTTTCAATAAGATCTTTCTCCTTTTGTAAATGTGATTGCTTCTTTTTTGGCTTCTCTAGCTCTTTCCTATTTCTAAGAGTGATACCTTTTTTGCTTCCTCCCTCGAATTAGGCTTTGTTTGAGTGGGAAAAGAGTCCTAAGCTCAATAGAAAATAAGAATAATCAAATTAGAGATTTGAGTCTCTCATTATTCTTGGTCATATACTACATCATATCCTACAGGTTTGTCCTTCTTTCTTCTTGCCTGTGGCCTAGTTCTAATTTTGCAGGGCCTTGTAAACATTATAAGTTTTCCCTTTCTATTGTCCTCCCTAGGAAAAAATGGGGTGGCATCTCCATCCCTTATTGTAGGTAAAGGAGTAAGGTTGTTTTCGTTCTTGTGGGAGTTGTTAAAATATTTTGCCTCCTTAATTGCTTTGGCAAAGAAATTAGCCATCTAGTCATCCTTACTCTCATAGCCTGCTACTCCACATTGCTCATGTATGGGAGGAGGAGGTATAGGAATATATCTAGATTGTGCCCACATCAAAGTCTCTAGTTGCTTAGTAATTGCATCCAACTTCTACTCCATGACCACCCTGTCTCAAGTTGTTATACTCTAGTTGTCATTTTTGTTACATTCTTATCCCCTGAAGAACAATGATAGTTGTTAGATGTCATGTCCTCTATGATCACATAGGCCTTAGGTGTAGGTTTCTTTGTTATAGTCCCCCTACAAGCAACATTAACACTAGTTCAATTTAAGGTGGATAGAACATTGTAGAAAATTTGGATCAGTTGTCCTTTTGGAAAGCCGTGGTGGAGACACTTGCAAGGCATATCTCCGAACCTCTCTTAGATTCATACAATGACCCTTGCTTAAACTGAGAGAAGTTGATGGTGTCCTTTGTGACACCCTTTACCTTTGATATTAACAATACTAATAAAATAAACTAAGAACAATTTAAATTTGAAAATACATGTCGATTGACAAAGGATTCACAAAATCTAGTCATATATTATAATTGAAAACAAAAATGCATTCGTAATGACACTCTAAAGGTCATTTTTTTAATGTCATAAAACATAAACCAAATTACGTAATTGTAAAGTAATTATAAAAAATGTTTGATGTCACATGTCCTATCAAAGCATAAACCCAAAATAAAGAAAAAGCAGTAAATGAGGAGTCACGGCTCGATCCTCATACTTTTGCTCAACGTCACCTACAAAATGACGTTCAACCAAAACATAGACAACACAACAGAAGAGAGTGAGAAATGTACCTCACTCAAACTTGTGGTACGAGGACAATGTAAGCAAAACATAGACATGCAATTAATGGACAAAAAACAAACAAGTATGCACATGAATAATGACAATGCACTCTTAATACTACTTCGTATGCCATGTGATAACAACTCTAATCCACGAAGTAGACTAGGGGCATGCAACTCAACCTCTCTATTGGCCATCTCACACTAGCATGATGTCTCTTTGGTAGCACGCCAAGTACTACTTGACTTGCATCATCTAGTTCGACTTGTGGGATCAGTCATGCCCATTGGAATTTTTGTACTAAGTAGCCCCTAGAAGGTCTAGTGACCTTAGCACTTGATTTCGTATCTATTTCCTTACACACTCATTTCATTAAATAATGCATGAATGTGATTCAATTAAATCATTATTTCATTTTCAACATTGGGCCATGAGGATCATTCTTACCTCTCATAGGCTAGGTACCTCATCTCACAACTCATAACAGATTAGTGAGTACCATTCTTGCCTCTCATAAGCTAGGTTACTCACTAGATAAATGTCCCTCAGACCCATCATTGTTTGTCACTTCCTAGGTCACCTTTTGAGCACATCTATCCTTATTATTCACTTTTACATACCATCATTCTCGATTATGAAATTTAATAATATAATTACACAAGAATATTCCAATAATTTAACCATTAAATTCCAGTACAACAACTTATACAAGCATAAATAAGACAGCACAAGCGTGCTCCCATTAGCACGGGTGTGCATAATCATCGCGACTCTGCATGGACATGCATAGAATTTACACGGGCATGCACAGTTTGCACAGGCATGCAGAGACCGTTCTTCATGAGCACAATTGTGTTCATTAATCTACTATTGAATTTCTTGGATTTCGCCCAAAATTTCCAATTTTAACAAAGGAACCTATACCTTTCTATGTTTTGCACACATACAATCGTACACAGTCAATTTCACCTAATCTAGGGAGCTCAACCATCTTTAGAGAACACCAAGAACATATAGTTTATAACTATATGATTATCAATAATCTTAGTAAGTAGGAACGGTCATAACCCAGGGAGTCTAATCTCCCCTTCAAATAACCTAAACCTTACACTTTTAGGAGTCCTAAGGGAAAAACCTTCAATCCATGACCACAATCATAAAGGTAGTCAAACACAAACAGTCAACATGCAAGAAACCAAACATTTGGTCAATCATAGGACACACAGACAACCAATAGACAAGCAACTAAACACTTTGTCAATCATAGGACAATCAAACACAAACAATACACAAGTACTTTAAACACAAACACTAAGTAGAAAAATGACTAAACACACACAAACATTAAGTGAGATTTAGGATCAACCCTTCTACAGTCGTACCCACACCCTTGAGCGAGATTTTTCACTCGTAGACATAGAAACATGTCCCTTAGGGTCATTATTTTTGTTCTCTAGGATTTCCTCAAGATTCTCCTTCCTTCACTCTTTAGTTTAAAATCATGTGTTTAGGAAAACTAACTTAGCAACAAATATGTTTACTGTTTTTTTGGTCACTCCCTGTAATAATAAAACCAAAATAAAGGATATGTAAGGATCCTACATATCCTGGGAAAGCTCTAAGAGATGAGAAAGATTAAACTATATAGGTTCAATGTTTTGAATCAAACCAAACTTGTTGTTTTATATCCAATTCCTTATATAAGATAAAGAGAGGATGCATGAGCTCATATTTCTTGATGTAAGGTTTAAGTTATCCTATTCTTATATAGAAAAAAGAGGTGATGCATAAGCTTATCTTGTCCAATGTGGGACTTAATCTCTTACCATATTTAAATGCCTATTTTTCTTAATTTAATTATTTAAAATCCAACCTATATTTCTCTCAAAATATTATTTATTTAATTATAAAACAAATAAATCTATTAATAATAATTAATAAAACATAATATTTACAACCAATAATAAAATAATATAAAAATTGCGGTGTTACATCCTTCTTGAGCTTGTTGGACTTTGTTGGAGGCAAAATTTAAGTAGAAATATGTCGGTGCATTGATCCTATGTAGTAACGAATTTGGTTAGTAGGGATGAGTCATTCAAGTGCCTTGTTCGTTAAGGAAAAGGGGAATAACCCTAGTTGAATATGGCATTTGCAAGCATATTGTTTAGCTTCACAATGTCTATAAATCACAAGAACTTTGTTTGGTGGGCCATGGAATCTCGAAAGGTAGGTCAATTCAAGGTAGCTCGTTGAATTGACCAGAGTTCTACACCATGGTGATCAATGCAGGTCTCAACTCAAAATTGTTTGCCTCCACTAGAGGGTGATGAATGTTGTTTGTCACCCTTATAATGGAAATGAATTAATCCTAAAGTGTCCTCTATGGTGGACCTTCCTGGTCTTGGTGATCCACATGGTTTTGTTGATCTTGCTTATTTCCTTGTTCAACCATCAACCTTCATGCTTTCCTATTCATATGAGTAGTTATTTCAACCTTAAAGGTCAAATTGTAGTTGAGGTCTCTAAAAATGGGTTAGCGTAAACATAAAAGAAACCAGATGAAGATAAATAGTAAAGATAGATAACAAAACAAAAAAAAAAGAAAAAAAGAGAGAAACAAAAGGAAAACAAAGATAGAGAAAAAAATAAGTAAAGAAAAAAAAAGGGAAAGCGTACTCTATCACAATAGTATCGAGGACATGGGTCTAGATATCGTAACCAATGGACTAGTATATGTGATTACCAGTTTTTAGAGATCCTTATGTAGTCTAGGTAAATAACTTTCAAGGTGGGTTTAAAATTATATGAAAGCTTTAATAAGAGAATGAAATTAAAGATAATTGTATGTGCAAGAGAAAAATATTACAATTTTGTTTGTATTCTTTCTTTCTTAATGCTAATAGTACATCAATTTCCTAAATTATTCCCTCTATTGCTAATTTTACCTCTTAATTTTATTAAAAGTCTTTGATTCATACTCATCTAAATAATCTTTCCCTTAAATTGCATCAATAGTTGATTATATAGAAACTCAACCTAAAACAAGTATAATAAACAAAGAGGCAAATTAATTCATACAATCAATCTAGTTAGGAGTTTATGAGAAAAAAAGTTGGTTATTCAAATTTTCAAAACCCAAGTGTTTTATTGGTCCATCAACTAATTACTATGATTGTTGTTAAGGTGATCAGATCTTTGCAAGAGTTTAAAAACAATAAAATGATTCAATTGGAAGAAGTAGGGGGAGAAAACAATCAAGACTAAAAGGTTCCAAATAAAAATTACACCATAACTCTTAAAAGAGGGTTTATCTACCCATAAACATAATGAAAATAAAGTAAACTAAAGAACACATAGAAGAGAAAAGAAAAGAGAAACTTTAGTGGCTAGAGGCTTCATTCTTCCATTCTATATTATGCCTTGGTCTTGCTAATAGCCTTAAGGTGATTTGGGAGAGCTTAAAATTGAGAAAGTATTGTGAAAGAGAATTGAATGCTCTAGGATGATTCTTTTGCACTCTCCTTGTTCCTTTTTACAAGCGTAGAGGCAGCTTGGCATAACAGATTAAACATGACTATTTTCTCTTTGGCGTAGAGAACTAGGTCTTTTAGAATCCAATGCATGGCTATGTTGAAATTGAAAACAACTATGCTAAAATTGAGCATGATCATGTTGAAACTGAGCACAATCATGCTACAAGGTTTAGGCCTTGTAGAAAAAATTACTTAATGTTAGTTTTATTTTTTGTAAGGTCTTGCTAAAAGAAAAAGTTTTATTTTTTACAAGACCCATAGTTTTTATTTTTTTCTTCCATTTAAAACTTAATTAGACATTATTTTAATTAATTAGGTTATCTTTTAATTAATTACATCAAAAGTTACTCTTTAAATATATTAATTCTTATCAAAATTATCTCAAAAGTTACTCTCTAAATGTTAATTCTCACCAAAATTATGTCAAAAGTTACTTTCTAAATTGTATCAATTCTCACAAAAATTATCTCAAAAGTCATGCTCACTAAACATATCCATTTTAACAACAAAAAAACCTAAAAGTTACTATTTTCTAAAACGCTTACTTCTATGCTAGTATGTTCGTTGTTGTTTTTTCTTGTTTCAAAATACTATTATTAATTTTAAAAAGGCCTTATCTCAAAACACACTTTTGAACTACAAATGTGTTAGGATGGCTCTGCCATGTTGAAACTGAGTGTGGCCTACTTTTTTCTCAATGCTAAGCTCTTTCTTTGATGCTTGTGCATAATCATGATCCTCTTTAGAGCTTTTTTTTTTTGGTTGCTTTTGGATATAAAAACTTGAGTTCCAATGTCCTTTTTCTTGCTTTGAGCTTCTTGTCCTCTACAGTATAGACCAAGGGAAAAAGGTAAACTCTATGAAATTTGTAATATAAAGATGCAATTATATCCCTAAAACTCCCTTCAACCGTATACAAAATATTGGTTTATTATAAAATTTATTACATGATTATATTATTTTTTATGTTTTTTATTTTAACTATATATGCATGACCTGATGGTAATGATTTTTTTTTCTCTTGCAATCAACTACACTTTTCTCTTTGACTTATTAACACTTTTTGCTCTCAAAGTTACACAATCTCATGGATTTGACTTCCAAATAATTTATATTTATGCATTTTTCTCTCTAACTTTCAAAATTTTAAACATTTTGTCAAGTTGTTAGTTGATTGTTTGATTCTAATGATTAATAGTTGACTATTGACTGATGAGTAGTACTGACCTAAATGAATAATATGATAGGTTGCTAATGATGTGATAGAGCACATAACTGCTGACGTGACAACTAATGTGGTAAAGGAATTAAATTCCACGTCCCCTCCAAACTTTCATGATTTCATGAATTTAATCTCCTAACATTTTTCCCCCAATTTTTTCCTCACATTTTAGTCTCTGTCTTTCAAAAATTTATAAATTTCGTCACTTATGTTGTAATTAAACACCTTGCATTCAAAACAAAATAATAAAAATTGAAATATAAAATAAATTAAATAAAAAAATTAAAATACAAAATATCTTGAAAAAGAAAAAAAATAAAATACACAATACACAATAACTTTTGTTTATTCTTACATAGTAATTTACACGTAGAATAGAAACATTCTAGAACTTCTCTTAATCTAAAAAGGTAGACTCACCAAAACATTTAAACATACGAGAAAGACGTACAACTTTAAATAACAACAGAAATAGAAGAAAATAAATGAAAATATAATTTGTTTATCAACAAAATATGAATAAAAAAATTTAGTAACATAAATAAAGAAAATAAGAAACTAATAAAATGAATAATAGTAAAAAAAATGTACCTGCAGGAACATATATGACAGTTTATCTAATAAAGTGCTGCAAGCAGGGACATTCAGATTCGTTCTAACAAATATTAGTGACTGTGCATATACTCATTTAGAGCCCTGCATTAGGAGTGAGGACTCCACTGCCGTCTGCCTTCATGAGATAAGACTTGAGCTTAACAGCACAGTTGCTAATTACTTTCTCCCCCAATATCCAAGAAATAGGTGAAATAGTCCGGGAAAATAAATTAAACTAGATTTTCTTATCACATGTTTTTTACAAACATCTTTATAAAATTTATTGGAGAAAAAAATAAGAAGAAAAAATGAAATAAATTTATTCATAAATTAAAATTAATTTATATATAAATTATTTTATAAAAATACTTTATATTAACTTTTCTAAAAAATAAATTTTCACTTATTCATAATTTACTTTTAGTTTATAGATAAATTTACTCGCTGTCATGTAAAGTCTTGTCAAGTGGTCCCTTTAATCTTATAGTTTATCATCTCCCCTTTTTAATTATGTATTTTTTTTTAACTTAAATTTGTTTTTGAGTAAACTTTTCTATTTATCTTTAAACTAATATAACTCGCTGACAGTAAGTCATGGACTCAGTTTTAATCACAAATAAGGTAAAAAGATCTAATATTAAACATCCAATATTACATTGCTAATCAAAATTAACTCATGAATCATATTCTCCCTTAAATAGGTCTTATACACAAGCATACTATTATCAGCATTGCTCAAAAATAAAAACACAAATTCTAATACATTAGTTATGCTCATAGGTTTTAAATTGCCTGCACAACGCATTTTCATAACAAAGTGAGACACAATCAGACTTAACTCAGAAGCCTTAAGTAATTAGTTTGATTTATAAAAATTTGGAAGCAAAAAGTAAACAAGAGGTTAAGTACTAACACAGTCTACTCACACTAACACTTCTACAGGTAGAGAACCAAAGCCAGCCTCAAAAACTACAGAACAACAACCCAATTGATTTTGGTTAGAATCCACAATGATGAACGTGTTCCTAAAATTCCCAGACCATATTCAGGGTAATCCTAAACACAATTGGAAGCTAATCCATCACCTAACACAAACGAGACTGGCACTCTTGACACCTCTTCTTGGCAACAAGTAAATTTATACTAATCCACAACTATATACATGTTGAAGTGATCTTTTCTGAAAAATTTCCAATTATGCTTTGATACAAATTGTCAAGAAGTGTCAAAGTCATTGACTACAAAACATGACTGTTTCATTTGATGTGTCTCTTTCGAGTAACACGGTAGTTTGGCAAAAATCTCGTTACAGAATATTGAAGACCAAAGAATTTAACAAGATTTTGGCAATCTTTCTTTTCTTCTTCACTATCTGCTTGTGAACTCAAGTGACTCAAATAAGTTTTCCCCTGATATATATAAGAGAGCTGCTGCCATAAAAGAACGCTCAATCCTATCTGCAACGAAACGCTTGCAATGAACAAATAAGCAAGAATGAGTCCTCTAGAGGAAAGAAGCAGGGCAGATCTCAGGAACGCAACAACAATTTCATGCATAATTCTCCATGCCAGATTGCTGCTACTCCCATTTAGGCGTCCTAAGGAGTACTTCAACGGTGGCCACATATGCAAGCCTGCATATGCAGACATGATAGAGACATAGATTGTACTCAACACTGCAGAAATGAGGAAGGCAATGAAGCTGCGGTGATTAGCTGCACCAACACAGTTCCCAATCTGCCAAGGAATTACGGAAGATATGACCAAACTAGCATTAAGACAAAGGAAGTCTGAAACGCTTTTGTTTCACCAAAACCACCAACAAAAGCATCCATTCTAACACAGTTGATTGATAATTATTAGAACTACTAAGCAAGAACACTCCAAAAACAAGTCATCTTTATGCCTCACACATCAAACACGTGTTAAATTTGACACCACACAACACTTCAAATAACAAAAAACTTTTAACTTTTGTCCATTTCAGTGTTTGTATCAGTTTGCAATGTTTCTAAGACAATTTATCGAACATCATTGTATGGAATATAAGAGGAAATGGCAAAGGAGATCCTATGTAAAACACCTACAAATGCAGCAGCTTCCAATTAAATTCCATTATTTTCTTTGTTTCTTCATATCCAAATGGCATTGGCTAACATCAGCTGTAAGGGCAAATTTAAGGTGTAGTAAGGATTTAGTTGAACAATAAGGATTTAGTTGAGCAATAAATATATTGAACTTGTTATTTTAAAAGGGCAACCCAATACCCGAGGCTCCCGGATGGAAGGATTGAGGTAAGGTAGATGAATGCAGCCTTATCCTTGCATGTGGAGAGATTGTTGCCAGTCCAAGATTTGAACCCACAACCTTACTTACCACTGTGTCCACACTTGCTCTTACAAAAGAA
Source organism: Mucuna pruriens (assembly GCA_025330945.1). NCBI lineage: Eukaryota > Viridiplantae > Streptophyta > Magnoliopsida > Fabales > Fabaceae > Mucuna > Mucuna pruriens. The sequence goes on along the minus strand of JAENHJ010000383.1, from coordinate 1,080,425 downwards.
AATGATTACTTATCCAATGTTGACTTTATCATTGACTTGAGCATTGATCATTTCAAATTACACTTAATTCATCTAAAAAAATGAGCACTTTACTAAAAGTTAATGCATTTAACATTACTGCCCCTATTGGAATATATAAATTATACATGAAAAGATTGATATTTCCAAACAAAAAAACCATTGACCAAAACTTCATAAGAATCCCAACGTAACAGAAAATGATTGAGGCTTCACACACACAAAGGAAACTAGGAGTGCAAGGATCGTAATATTATATTTAGAACAGTAAATGAAAACTAGACACATTGGACAATCCAGTATATGAACACATTCCACGACAATATAATCACCACTTAATATTGTTACCGAAAAGCAGTTTTACAATGGAATATAGGAATAACCACTAAAATAGATGGAACTGTCCAAAGAACTATCCAATCATATTCTCCCATGACCTCGACAATTAGATTCTTCCTCAATAAAGCATTCGATACTCCTTAGGTCTGTTGGCTCTCCAAAAAATGAAGCAAGCCTCTCAATTTAAAATATACGCATCATAGACCCAGAAGGCTAACGCCAAAGGAAGAAAATCAGTAAAACAAGCTCTCATGGACTAGAGTTAATTGCATTGACTGCAGCTCTAGTACATGTACACCACATTATTCTAGTTCCAAAACATCAATTATTTAACCTTTATAGGAAATAAATAAATAAATAAATTATCTTTTAAAATATGTAGAAAAAAAGTATTTTCTTAAATGGTGTCCTTTTGGACAGTGTACTAGGTAGGGCTGGGGTAAGGCAGGAGGCGCAACACCTGTCTGAGATGTGCTCACTTATGCGAAATATATAAATTAATAAAAATATAAACTATACTACTAATAATAAAAATTTATATTATTCTACCTAAAAATAAATATAATAAGAAAGGAAAGAAATATAAAAATTAATAAAAATAAAAATATAAACTATACTAATGATAACAACTTATATTACTTTACCTAAAAAAATAATATAATTAAAAACAGTAAAAAAATATAATGATTAATAAAAATATAAACTATACTAATAATAATAACTTATATTTGTCTTCCTAAAAAATAAATACAATAAAAAACAATATAGAAATATAATAATCAATAAAAATTATAAACTATACTAATATAACAATTATATTATTCTACCTAGAAAAATTAATATAATAAAAAATAGTAAAAAAATTAATATACTAACCGAGATAACTCTTCTACAAATCAGAAACAGAGCTTCTCAACTACTCATGGACAACTCCCCCAACTACTCTGCAATTCAGAAACAACTCCTCAACTAGTACAACCAACTCTTCAAAAGACTACAAAAATTCACTCACTCTTCAAAACACCTATTTATAAGCACTCCATCGTTCACTCATTCCTCAAAGCACTTCCCATGAGGGTGGTGCTTATAAACAGGTGTGTTTTGAAGAATGAGTGTTCTAAAGAGTTAGTTGTACTAGCGGAGGAGCTGTTTCTGAAATTGTAGAATAGTTGGGGGAGATGTGTTTGTGAGTGACAAAATAGCTGAGGAGCTCTATTTCTGAATTGTAGAGTAGTTGAGGAGTTATCTCAGTTAGTATATTGATTTTTTTTACTATTTTTTATTAAATTATTTTTTTAGGTAGAATAATATAAGTTGTATTATTAGTATAGAATATAATTTTTATTTTTATTAGTTATTATATTACTTTACTGTTTTTTTATTATATTTATTTTTTAGCTAGACAAATATAAGTTGTTAATAGTATAATTTATATTTTTATTTTTATTAATTATTATATTTGTTTACTGTTTTTTATTATATTATAAGTTGTTATTATTATTATTATTAGTATAGTTTATATTTATATTTTTATTAATTTTTATATTTCTTTACTTTTTTATTATATTTATATTTTTGGCAGAATAATATAAGTTGTTATTATTAGTAGTATAGTTTATATTTTTATTTTTATTAATTTATATATTTCTCCATCAGTGGACGCATCTCAGACATACGCACAAGGTGCAGCACCTGCTGATGCCACGTGTATATGCGTCAGAATGTGTAGGAGGCATCAAATGGTTTGGCACCTCCTTCACATTCTAACACACAACAGAGCTGCACCTCCTGCCTAGCCTCGGCCCTACCTAGTGCATGATGTCCAAAAGGACACCATTTAAGAAAATATTTTTTTCTGCATTTTTTTAAAAAATAGTTTATTTATTTATTTATTTTCTATAAAGCTTAAAAAGCCTCAAAACATCACATGGCAAGGGGAGTTTTATTTTAGAAGAAAATGCCATAATCATTTGCTAGCTAAAGCAATGTTTTAATTTTTAAGACCAAATTTCCAAGATCCATGACCTACTCTTCAGTCATTTGACATTTTTTGGCCTTTACCAGGGTATCTCCATTCTCCATAAGCATTGCTGTGATGTGACACCAACCCCTTGGCTATCCAAATAATTGCCTTCTCTAGGGTTTGAACTTTGGTCCTCCTCCTGGCAGTGCAGCTTGCTTATCTCTGCCTCTAGAACATACTTCCAGACCAACCAAATCATCCTTTCTGATATCACAAAACCCTTATCAAATCAATCTCTCAGCTTCTCTATTATATTACTATTAGCCTAATAGAAAATGCAATCTCTGCAGGCGATGACCTTTGATCACTGCTTTCATCTGCTGCTCCCAAATTAGAAAATCCTTCTTATCTAACAGGGATAGAGTGATTGGAAGTAACTGGTGCTGATAGCACCAAGAGTTTCTTGTGTGTCAAAAAAGGGACTGGATTTCGAAGGGAAAGCCATGAAACAGGCCTAAAAAGCAGCTCTTGATACCATGATAGAAAATGAACTCCCGTGAAGGTGAGAGAAAATGAGGGAAAGTGAAAGAAAATTATCAGAAAAAATTATTAGAGACCTTTGAGAGATTCCAGAATTTATACATGGATTCTGTTAGCTTAGGTTAGACAGAGTTATAACTAGTTCTAACAGTCTGTAATTAACTCTGACTAACTTTAACAGCTAACCAACTCTAACAGCTAGTAACAAACCAACCAATTGTACAGGTGCATAACAGAACTAGAGCTGCATAACACAGGCAACAAGGATTGCATATACCTGCAGTATACACTTAACACAGCTAGTTCAACAAAAATCCTCAATTCCAAATGAGAGACAAACAAGTTTTGTTTTTTTCTTTGGATACAATAAGGGACTATAACAAGTAACAACAGGAAATATTAGATAAAGAGGCCTTGAAATGAATAATGAGTTCCTAAGGAGAAATGAATACCTTCCCTACCATTCATTCAAACATTATAATTGAATTTTTAAGCCCATTAAGCATCATTACTCCATGACAATGAAGCATAAAAGTCTTTTATAAGTTACACTAGGAGGACTCCTCAATTGCTCTAGCATTAGCAGCTGAAGATTAGCTTCATATGTTTCTTTTGAATATTAATCTCTCAAATACTTCATACATTGCAAATTGCTTTAAAGCATACTTTTATTGTTGAAGAACGAGGTTCACACACCAACTAAGAAAAAATTAATCATGAGATTACCAGGTAACAACAAAACTGATCCATACTAAAGTATATACAGCTAAAACATATTATGTATACCTAACAATCCATTGTAAAAAGTTGTCCAGTTAAAAATGGTGTGCGCCAATTGCTATATAAACCAAAAGTTCAAGTGAAGATTGCAACAATGAAATTGATATCTCTGTAATTAGATGATAATGGAAAGTGAAACTTACAAATGGGCAGTGATGATCCATGTCCAGTATACATTTTCTACAAGAACGACAATGATGAGCTCTAGGTGACTTTGGCTTTGAGCAGTACTGACAGAAAGTATAATTTTCAAGGTCACCTTTCCCTACATTGGGGTAGCTTCCCCATAAAATATTTGGTGGTGTGCCAGCACACCTAAATGCTGCAAAGCTGAAAAAGGAAATGGTGGCTATGGACAAGATTGCTGTAACAATTGAGTGAAAAACTCCAGAAAGAATACTGACAGAGAAGATAACAGGATAAACTGCCCATACCCCACCAACTGCACAAAAAAAAAAATGTATAAGAAAACAATATAATAATGCAGTCCATTTTTGGAAGAGATGATGGATGTTAAGGATTAACAGACATCATAATAAAACATTTAATGAAGAACCCACTGATAATAGGATGAATCTGGATGATCTTTTAATGCTTCACTTTAATGGGGAGAAAAGCAGAAAAGCATAAGCCAAAGAACGAATTCTTTAGCACTACAAGATCCTGATGAGCACCAACTACAATTGAAACTATGAATATCAAATTCATGCCCTCTTTGCATAGCCAATCGAACTTTATGTGTGCTAAATCCATAGAATAGTGGCCACGCTCTAGGTTTGAATTATACAAGGCTTGAAGTTCCTCAATTTTACCAGCTATAATAAGAAAGGAGACGTGACAGTTATACAGAAGCTAACAATACTACTAAACTGATGCATTATGAAGTCCAAATTTTAATGACACATAATAGATTCACAAGGGTTCTTCTGAGATCAAAGGACTCTAAAGAGGATGACACTAAGTAGATTAAACAATAGAAAAATTGTTTTATTCCTTTGCCTTTGTCATTCCTCATTCTCAGTCATAGCACAAGATAATAATCATAAGGATGTATCTGTCCAAAATACAAAACATTCTTATGCCACCTGCTAACAGCTAAAACTTTTAGGAGGGTTAATAAATTTCAGCACGATCAATGGTAAACTATGCTTTGTCCACATTTCATGCCGAAAGAGCTTTCATAACCAAGGACATGTTAGAAACAAAAATAATTCTTAGACCTCTACTTAACAGCTTAAGATTTTAGAAGTGTTGGTCCTTGACATTAGCTGTGAATACAATGTAATGTACCGGGCTGAAACTTTCTAATGGAGAAGCTGGACAACAAAATAGTACTACACCATGAGCAAATATTTCAAGCTTTTTAAAGGTCTCACCTTTTATATGAACTATATATGTATTCATTCTACTCTGCATATTTTTCCATTGAGCTCAAATGGTTAAAGAAAACATATCATTAAGCACATGTATAATCTTTATTTAGTCATCATTGCAAATTAGTGAGTAGATTGAAGATCAAGAATTAGAATTACAAGATATGGATTGTACACACCTAAGCAGACTAGATCTATAATCAAAGGTATTCAGAGTCTACTGGTTTTGATAATAAATTCCAAATAAAATAGCTTTCCAAATTCCCAGGGTAACAAAATAACTTATTTTGTGAGTACTGTAAGATTTTCTACATATTTCTGGCCTATTCTAGAAGGTGAATTGATTAGACAAAGCACAGAGGTTGTTTTTAGATTAGGGAAAAAATATGGAGGCCCAAATTGCATCTGATAAAATAATAAATTAAAAAAGAAAAAGCTTCCTCAACTAACCAGAAAACCATGGGTATTGAAAGGCAGTATAGATAAATGGTGAGGGCATTTTCTAATACATAGGAATATTTTTCTTTTGCTTTGTTCAAACAGGAAGTGGAAAAGGAAAAAAAAAAAAGGGCAAAATGGGATCTCGAAGAGGCAAATAAAATAAAAATATTATATTTAGGAAAAATTATTAAAAATAAAAACTAAAAAGGAATTCTTATTAAGAAATAAGAATATTCCATTTTACAAACAATTAACTCAAGGAATGCCTAATGAGTAATCACTAAGTGTGTAATTTTTCTAAATCATAGATTATAGATAGTTATAAAAAGAACTCATTTCTTGTGATTTTCTCATATATCTTATTGGAAAGATAGTACTTTATTAGAAAGATAAAGAAAGAGGCAAGTGTAAAATGATGGAAGAGGAATGCCAGAGCTTTTAGAAAATATTTCATAATTGCTTCTTGTATTGGGATAAAGTGATTTTGGCCTCTTAAAGGTACTGGCCCAATTTTTATCTTAGAGGTGTTTCATTGGTAGAGATGCAAAAAGATTAGTTTAATTTGTTTATTTGATGTGTCTTTCTTGTATGCTCTCATTGCTCTGGCTTTCTTAATTATTTTGGCTGTTTTTTCTTTTCAATTTTCTTATCTCAAATTCTACACCTTCTGATCACATATTTGTAAGAAAGTCCCCTAAACTACTTAGTACTGTGACCAAAGCACAACACAGTAGTAATGGAAAAATTGTAAACCATCAATTCTCAATTCAAATGTATCTATCAAACTTCTGACACTAGACAGATACTTGATAAAATATGTTGTCAGAAAGAGAAAAAGAAATGGAAAAGGTGGGGAAAATTGAAAATAACACCTAGACCAGTGAGGAAAATAAAAACAAGTCTCGTAAAAAACAATGACATAAAATAAAAGCAGACAACAGCAGGAACAACAGAGACTTACATATTACAAAAAATATAAATACGAGGACAACAGAAACAAAGCATCGATCACGCACTACCCTCCATCTTATGCACCTCTGGTCACGTTTCTGTTTTTTCTGATCTGTAATGGACCCACACCAGCCACATTTGAAAGCAGATGCACGTGATGGAAGCAAAACACGCAGTCCACAACCCCAGCACGTTGTCTCATAATTCTCAGTAACCTCAGTTACATATTCCTCCTATATGTGACTTACATGAGCAACCAAGGAAGCTACAAAATTTTCAAACTGTAGAGAAAAAAAAAAAGGCAAGCAATAACAGCCATGAAGTCATCTATTTACTAAATGACTGAGACTGAGAAATCATAAGGGCTAAGTAATATTATATGATTTCCAAAGGAGTTAGAAATTCCATCTATAAGTACAAGAAACAAAAAAAAATATATACATTATTCCTTTTCCTTATGTTAAAGTTTCATGTTTTCTTTGTGATAAATAATATTAATACATTAGGGAGCTCCAACCTAACTGCTAAAGGAACTACCTACACATAAGCAAACTCAAATCCCAACAGTTTGAGATATTTTCTTCACATTTGCATCTAATTGAAGTGTGCTCTTCATTTGGGGGCAGAGGGTTTGATTATGAGCACGGCATATTATTTGAAATTAAAGGGTTAAATTCCATCTGCCAACTTGCCTCCATCTTGATTTTTAGGGAACATCTAAGAATCAATGAGAAAGTTGTGCTAGGATGTGCAAAGTTGTAATGTAACATGCCATGGTCTTTTTGGCATGAAAGAAAACAGACAAAGTGTTTTTGTTTCACCTTTTTTAGGGAAATAATGACCTTTCCTTAAAGGCTATTTCATACAGCTGCCAAAAAAAAAAAAAACTTTTCTTTTCCCCCAAAATAAGCTAACTGAAACAGACAAGTTTTCATAGATCATTATCATTTTCAATTTAACATATTGTCATTAAATGTCCTGCACAGTTGCATATGTTGTGTAGTAGAAAACATGGAAAGGAAAAAAGAGAAAAACACCTTCCACTGGCTTTGTACAACAAAAATGTGGTTTGGTATAAAGTCAATATCAACTCATTCTAGCCTCTCCTTCCAAAATATGTAAGTTAGCCTGAATCATTTTCCACCCTCAACAAACAATAAAGGACTGAAAACAAAATCTTTCTATGCAACCCCATTTTCACATCTCATATCACAAAAAGGGCAATTAAGTAACTTGTTACTCCATGCTCCAAAGGGGCAATTTTACCTATTAAACTTGGTAATCCCAAATCCTTCTCACTCAATACTGAAAAGGGTATTGGAGAATAAAACACCCAGATTGCTTCCTAACAACCTGATTTTGTCACAAAGCAATTTAACATTTGATTTTTTGTTCAGTTTAACAATACAGTTGCAAAAGTAAATGAAACACTCCAATAAATAAAACGCAAGCCACTACATGTAACAGTAAAGAAATGAAACCAACGAAATACCATCGATTCGGAGTTTTAGTTTGAACACTCAGTCAGACTCAGGTATAACAGAAGCAATGGTTTGACTTAACAATTGATCCAAGAAGCGATAGTAATCGACAAAATAATAAAGTAAAAATAAAAATAGAACAATCCAAATAAAGAAAGAGAAAGAAATCGAAAAAACAAAAGACATATGTGGAAACCAACCTGGGGCAAAGAAGAAGAAGAATCCATAACAGTGTAAGAATTGGGAGCTAAGTTAGAACTCAAACTTGAACAAGGGGTTTGCGATTTTGTATTCCATTCCGAGAAATCGCATGTGACGACGCATTTCAGACCAATCGGTTCGGTTCGGTTCGAAACCACACAAGCGACACTCGGCACGGCTCAACCGGGCCCACCCCCACTAGTACTCGTTTATCATATTCATATCATTAATCATTATCTTCTAAACCTAGAAAGCGTATATAAAGAATAAAGTGTATTTATAATTATTAGTTAATTATTAATGAGACATAATTATAATAAAATCAAATATAAAATAAATTTTAAAGTTATTATAATTTTATTTTTTATTTTTTATTAATATTTATTTATTACACTTTATCTAGGTACATTTTTTTTTCATTTTATTAGGTTAAAAGAATAATCATATGAAAAATTTTAACCAAAATTTAACTCATTGATCGAAAATAATTCAAGCGTGGACTTTTAAGTGTGGATAAAAAAATTTCAAATATCCAACCTCTGCTTTATTTATTTATTCAATTCATTTTCGTTTCTTCTTTTATTTATATGGGACACTCAAGCTTTCAAGATTACACTGAATAAAAATTTGGGTTGATGATTAATATTCTTTAATTTATTGTTTTGTTGGCCATATATAGTATTTTAACTTTTTAATGAATCAATATAATAAGATATGATTGACAGATAATTTTATCTTTTTAAGTGTATAGTTAAGATTTTAATTTTTAAATTTGTATGGATGAAAAAAATATTTATTAAAAATATTAAATCTTTAAATGAATGTTAGTATCTCGAAAATTTAATTATTAGCTCTCAAATAAGCAATATCGGAATTCACCCAAAAAGATAGTGTTATCATGAAATGAATATAGTTGTGGAATAAACTGTTAATTTTATTTCCAAAACATTAATTTCTTTTAGATAGTTCTTAAAATAAATAAACTATATAAGTAATTCTTAAGTATCAGAAATTATATTAAATCATTTTTAAATATTAATTTGTAAAAACTGAAATATATGAATTTCTAAAACATTAATTTCTTTTAGATAGTTCTTAAAATAAATAAATTATATAAGTAATTTTTAAGTATTAGAAATTATATTAAATCATTTTTAGATATTAATTTTTAAAATTAATCATCGACTAATGTTACTAAAATATATGAATGTATTTAATATTTTAAAAACTACTTGTACAATTTTATTATTTAAAAAAAAAAACTAATAGTTAGGGTTTATTCACCGTTGACGGTAGTTACTATGTTATGAGATTTGTCTGTCTACAGCCTGGCGTAATAGTTTGATAATTGTAAAACAATTATTGGGAGGCAGGTTCAAGACAAAACAGTAGCTAAACTCATCCTAAAAACCAACTATGTTATGGGATTTATGAATGATATGCGATTCAGCTCTCGATTATATTCTACTACATTTTTTCTTATATATTTGACCCCTTCAATGTAAATTAATGAATTTTAACTTTGCTTTTTTTTATTTTTATTTTGATACATCATTTCATAGTACTTCTAGATAAAGCATGTATCTCGTCTACTCTGTTGAACGGCAAAAAGTTGAATAAAAAATGGATATGTGGTTAACACGATAGTGATGGAATTAATGAAAAACTTTCTGACAATGTCAAATTGTTATAAAATTGTCTGACAGGTATAAAACTATTAGAAAGTGAGGACATATATTTTGTTTGTTATCACCAAAAAGATTTTGCAGCAATTTTAAAAGTCAAAAGTTTTTACAGCGAAATTGTATAAAAATAAATCCTAATATAATATTTGAGCTTTCCAGAACTTGAAACGAACATGAGCATGGAATGAAAGCAGCATCAATTAGCACTGAGGAAGGTGTCAACCTTCGTATTGACAGCACTGGATAAGAACTTCATGCAAATTGGAGGGCTGAGTCCAGCAAGAGACAGTATAGCAGCAGGAACACTCCACAAAGAATCACCACATATAAGTCCAGATGCCAAAGCAGGAGCATAGTCTTTTGCTTTCCGCTTGTTCTTTTTCTCCCACAAAAACAGAATCAAGCTCCCAACACACATGTCAATAGCAAAGTAACCACCAAGGTAGAATGGGATGGCCAATGCCATGGGGTTTGGAACAAACCTATATATTCTATACTTGGTCTCATAACGCTCCAACAAATCACGCACCATGTTAATAAACACAGCAGTGAAAAAGAATATGATGGCTAGTTGAAGACAATGTTGGGGAAGAGAAGAGAACCCCTTTGCTCCAAGAAGGGCCATCCCACGGTACACTTCTCCGTAGGGTGCTGGATAAGAGCCTTCAGGGTCGCCAATTGTGTAAGCCTTGTGGAAAAACCAAAACATCAAAGGCGTCAAAAGACAACCTGTTGCTGTGCCTAAAACTTGGCTAAAAAACATGGACCGAGGAGATGCAAGGGTGAGATATCCAGTTTTGAAGTCCTGCATCAGATCAGATGCTGTGGAAACTATACTCATCATTACACCACACGAAACAAGGCCTGCAATGATGCCTCCTTTGTCCAGACCAACCCATGAACTGAATATAATGATAGCAACTTTGCCATAGTTTGATGCCAGAGACCAATCAGTGAGGCCGCATCCATAGGCATTACAGAAGGCCAGAACAGGTGCAATGCAGTAAGAAATTAGCACATGATACCATTTCAGTTGAGGAAAGACACGTGAAACGGTTATGATGGAGATTACTGCAAGGACAATGTAGCCAACTATAGCAATCCATGAGGGAATCTCATCTTTCAAAAAATATTCTCTGCGACGTTGAGTATCAAAATCATTGCTTGAGTTGTTGTCAACGTGTGTAGAGTTTGATGACCCTTTTTTCTTTATGTATTGGGAGATAAGACTATAGGCAACTCGTATTAGCATAACGATGCAATGGTAAAGACCATCACCAAGCATCATGGCAATTGCGGTGAAGACCTGTTCATGAGTTTTTCTTGTAGTTATAGTACTCCACAATTTGAAATTTAAATTTTAAATTAACATTAATACAGATACAAATTATGAACAATACGTGTTGCTAATAAGTAAATATATATGTGGGTACGTACCCTATATCCTTGAATGCTACTTAGACTGCTGGCAGGTAGATCTGCGCTATACCAGATTCCTTTCTTGTGCTCAATCCAGGGCCATAGAATACCCCATGAGATTATAGCTCCCAGAAGCAAAGATACATTTATCATGTAAGGGCAAATCATTCCAACTCCAACATAGGTATTTGAAAAATCAAAGTAGAACCTGTAAATATTGTAGTAAGATTATTGTCTTTATCAATTCAATTATATACTATAGAGGAAAAATAGAGTTCGGAGAAATATATAATAAGGATTTGTTTGGTTCACTTCTCACTTTTTTGTTTTAAATAATTTTACACTTTTCACCAAAAAAACAGTTGAAATATATATTCTCATCATCTTCATCAAGTGCTCAAAGGACATAAAGCAAAAATTTTAGAAAATAGAAATGTGTTCACAAGACAAAATACTTTCAAATATGGCAACGGATAAACAAACTTTAAGAAATAGAAATTTATTTTTTTCTAAAACAGTAAGCAAACAAGGCAAACGAGTTTAATTTTGATGTAATATCATTATAAAAACATATATTATTAATCAATTAGAAATGATCTTAAATATAATTTTTAAAATAATTATTAAAAAATAACAATTTTATTATACACAACAATTTATAATTCAACAATAGTGTATAAATACATTGCAATTCAGTAATCTTATTGAAGTCAATTTCTAATCATATATCGAACAATCTTAAATAACGTAAGAAAAGATACATTTGAGGTAAGATGTAAATGCATACTTTCTACTGAAGGCTTGGAGACCAAAGGTGGGAAAAGTGCTGAACCCACAATTATCTCCTGCAGTGAAAAACCACTGGAAGAAAGCAAATGCAAAGCTGCCACAAAAGCTTTTGAAGAGCAAAGCAACCTGTTTTCTGTTTACACAATAATGATAAGGTTAAGTTTATCACCAATTAACAAAAAGTTTATTGTGGTGTATTATCCGTTTATGCAAATGAATTGCATGAATACTTACTTTGCTAGCTTTGCTCCTTTGGGTGTGTGTAAGCTATTGACAAGAAGAGCCGTGGCGGTTCCACTCGGGTATGTTAGTTTGTACTTCAAAATCATCAGCTGTGAAATGCCAATTGAAATTTTAAATTCAATAAACTGTGATCAAATTTACATATGTGAAGGCTCAACTGCAGAATTATGTTCTAGTTTGTTTTCACCAACCTTCCTTAGAGGCACAATGGAGAAGAGACCCACAAAACTAACAGCAAAGAGGAAACCAAACATCCAACCAAGGGAGAGTGTCTTTGTATTGATTGGTGTGTTCCCCCCATCAACTTGAGAAGCAATGTATGGGCTCATTCCAAGTAGATAACTTCCGGTGCCACCTATTCACAAGACAAAGATTAACTATCAGTTTTTGATAAAAAATAAAAAATAAAAAAATAAATTAACTTTCTCAAACTAATTTGTAAAAATCATTTTATATTACCTTCTTCAAAATTTTATTTTTAACATAAGATAATTTTAATTTATAAAAAAAATTATTTTTTCTTCTTGTTTTCAAAAAAAAAAATCATTTAAACATACCCTAAATTTTATGTAACAAATTAACATTTTCTTTTTTATAATTGGGCTTTGGGCAAGGGGTGTTTCCTTGTATCACAATGGGTTACCTAATGAGTTTGATACTATATTGGAATCTATGATACTGAAATTGTTGTTCAAGTCTTACTATACATGGAAGAGGGTGTAAGGAAAGACCTCGCAATGTTGGCTTCAACCTAAAATAGTTATTAATACAAATTTCAAATTGACACATCTTGCTATGTATTTTTACCCGTGTGTTACTACCCTCCAACTTGAGACTTCATTTTCCCAACAACCCCAAACCCTTTATATTTGCCACTTCTAAAATCAATTGTAAGGGGCGTAACGCAATAAACAATCTAGTTTTCCAGCCGAGTTAAATGATACCTTGAGAAATTCCTTGAGCTATTTCTTTCCCTAAAAGTGTTCATTACTTTTCCAAATTTCCAATGCGTCTATTTTTTTATTTTTATTTAACTAAATTTATAGAATTTCTCTAAATTACTAATTTGATTGACAGAGAAGATGGGTATTTTAGACTAAATTATTTGAATAGGAGTGTCAATAGACGCGTGACAGTGCCGATAAACACTACTTTTTTCCTGTACAAAATGAAGATTCATTAAGTCCACACGACGGTATAGTGGGATACTGGCCTTTGGTATATGTCAACTCATTATTTGCAAAATACAAATTTTTGATAAACCTCTGGGACAAGGTGAATTCTTTAAAAACCGAAAAGATTTTATATAAATTTTCATCTCTGAAACTTTCAACAGAGGGACACTAATAAACTGAAAGTAAATAAAAAAAGTAATTTCATTTTTTATAATCTACCACCCCTTCAACAGAGGGGTACTAATAAACTTTCATTTTAAACAAAGATCACAGATATTCTTTACGGGAGATTGTGCTATTGGACAGGCAAGGTTACTACGACCATCAAACTTTTTTCACTTCCTAGACTTCCTAGAACTTGATCAATTTTCTTGATCTAGGTGTTCATATAAATATATATATATATATATATGTATATTTTTAACGACACGCATGAAAATATAACGACACGTATGAATGAAGTGCTATGCGGTACAAAATATGTGACAAGAAAAAGATAGCCAGGAAATAAAAGATACTCACTGCTGAATGCGATTCCAGAGGAGGCAACAATGAAAGTTTGGATGACAGTGTTCTCTTGGCGAGTGAAGGGATGTTTGAGAAGGCCAATCTTGTTGAGGAGTGTGGTGTAGGACTTGATCACTGCAAACCCCAACAACCCTGCAGCTACGTTGAGGGATGGTATAATCCCTGTGGTGAAGTTGAGCTTGCACACAATGAAGATGAAAATAAAACTGAGGACAAAACTTGTCAAAACTGATCTCACTGTGATTTGTTCGGTCCATGGTGGCACCCTTGTTTTCCTAAATGCCTCTTCACCCTTCAAGGTACCCTCTTCTTCCATGTCTCTACCTCCCTCTATGGACATTCACCAAACTATAACCCAATCAATCTTCAATTTCTCTCACACTTTGATGTGTAGTGACCAGTGGGGTGGTTTGAATTTGTAATAATGGCAAATCTAGAGAATCAAGACTCTTAATTAGTACATCTCTATTAATGACCATATAAGACTGGACAATTTTCCAAATTACATCAAATTTTGATACAGGAATCAAGGGGTTACTATATATGAAAGATCTATTAAGAAAACTTACTTTGTATAGCGGGAGCAATAATGCAATGTCCTTCCTGAAAAGTAATAAAATCATACAGAAGAAAACTGTATTATTCTTTGACGCAGAGGAATTAGAGCAGACTCCCAAATATATATACCTTTAAAGATAAAGCGTATCAGTTATGAAATAACAAATTAGAGAACAAATGGTTTTGAATAACAAATTAAATTTTAAATTATATTTGTTAGAAATAGATTATATTTTGTGATCTTTATCTGTTTAATCCTAATGAAATCTGTCCCTAACAAATATAATTAGAATAAAACGTATCAGCTAAATAATAATAGATTAGAGAAACGGGTGGTTTTGTTTTGGATAATAGAGTATTTTAAATTTTAAATTATGTTTGTCAGGGATAGATTATATTCTATGAGCTTTATTTGCATGATCTAATCTATCCCTATCAATCATAATTTAAAATTAAAAATACTGTGTTATTCAAAACCAGTATCAGCTTAATAATAACAGACTAGAGAACGGGTGGTTTTGAGAGCTTTATTTGCGCGATGTAATATGTCCATAACAAATATAATTTAAAATTTAAAATACTCTGTTATCTAAAACTCCCTCAAATCTTATCTTCAACCCCATTAAAAGTTACCGATCTTGTTCCTTGTACAGTTGTATTTTTTTTTAGTAGAGCCTTGTACAGCTGTATGTTGAACAACAATACATAACTGTTATATTTTGTTCAAGAATTAAAATATTATTAAATGCCAACATTAAATTCGTTAATAAATAAATGCAAACATTAAATTGGTTATTAAATATATTATTAAATGCCAACATTATATTAATTGAGTAGAATTGATTCGAATTCCTTAAACAACATCTTAAACTATCTTATATCTCTTTATTTAATTTGTGATTATTTGTATTATACGATTATAAAAACAAAAAAAAATGAATTATTAAAACTATATAAGTATTTTATATTGCTTTTACAACTTCCCTCTTCTCTTATCAAATCATCATCCATTAATACAATATCCAAATTTTTTTATTCTAAATTCAAAACAATATCTATAGTACCCTATTCAAATTCTACTAATTCACCCATCATTCCATCATAGACCATAGATATGAGAAATACCATAAATACTATCGCCTACTTGAAATATGATATTCATCGAATTTACAATTTTTACTTGGTGTTATAATACTTCATGCATAGACTAAAATTGTCCTTTCTAGTATATTAAAATCAAACAATTAAAATTGTCCATACATTAAATTAGGAGGAAGAAATATATATTTAAGTAAAAAATAAAATTATTATATATATTTATAAGTTTTATATTATATATATTAATATATATTTAAATATTAATTTTAAAAAAATTATTTTATAAACTACTTTCTCTAAATCTTAAGTAAATAAATAAATGTCATATAATATAAGAAAAATCTATATAATTATATATTTGTATAAGGACCATATTAATAACATTAAATAAATAAGTGTCATATAATATAAGAAAAATCTATATAATTATATATTTGTATAAGGACTATATTAATAATATTAAATGATGTATTAATACTTGTTATTATGTCTAATTTACAAGAAAAGGGATAAGAATGAGAACTGTTGAAAGTTGACCATTGATTTTTAAAGTTTTCTTAGTTCTCTCAACATACAACTGCACAAGAAGATAGGCATAATTAATTAAAACAAGTAAGAAAAAACTAAGCCAGTAGTTAAAGTTTTAAGAAGGAAAGGGAAATTTTAAAAAAGAATAAAATTGTGATTTAAGAATATAAGTGATTAGATTTTTAGAAGGGAAAGGAAAAATTGAAAGCAATTAATTTTAATAATTTGTGTCCTAAAAGAATAAAATTGTAATGCATGTCGTTCCCACTGGCAATTCACGTGAAATCCAAACAAGGATCTCATAACCCTTGTAGAAGATTTATATTTTGGAAGAGGATTGAAACTATGTAGGTTTGATGCTTATAAATCCCAGCTTGTTTGGAAGCTTTCTTTGTCTTCCTTTGCTTAGTAGCCAACTCATTATACAAGAGAAGGAGAGAATATATGAGCTCATATTGCCTTATGTGAGACTTGACTATTCCACTCCTTTGTATAGGAAAATGAGGTGAAGTGCGAGCTTATTTTGTCCGATGCAGGAACTAAAGTTTTTACTATATTTAAATAACCTATTTTCTTAATTTAATTAATTAAAATCCAATTTATATTTCTTCCAAAATATTATTTATTTATTATAAAAACAATTAAACCACTTATTAACAATAATTAAAAACTCAACCACTTATTAATAAATACAATATTTACAACCAATAATAAAATAAAATAAAAATTGGGGTGTTAAACATCTAAGAGACGAAAACAAGTTGAATAAAAGACATGTCAAATGGGTAGAGTTTTTAGAATAATTTTCCTATGTAATCAAACATAAATAAGGAAAAGGCAATGTAGTGCTAGATGCCCTCTCTAGGAGGCATTCCTTGCTTTCCATGCTTGAAACTAAGCTTCTTGGTTTTGAGCACATTAAAAAGCTATACCTCAAGGATGAATACTTCAAAGAGACCTATGAACTTTGTGCTAATGCAACCAATGGAGGAGGCACGATCATTTCCTCTTTAAGGATAAGAGATTATGTGTGCCCAAAAGTTCCATTAAGGAATTACTAGTGAAATAGGTACATGAATATGGCTTCATGAGACACTTTGCGGAATATAAGACCTATAAAACTTTTCAAGAGAACTTCTTTTGGCCTCACATGAGAAGGGATGTACATAACATATGCAAATTGGTGCTTAGTTTGTAAGTCAGCTAAAGCTAAGGTCAACCCTTATGGATTTTACACGCCTCTTCCTACACCTACTATGCCTTGGGTAGATCTTTCCATGGACTTTTTTTTAGGCTTGTTTGCGCCTAAAAATGGGAGAGACTCTATTTTTGTGGTTATAGATAGGTTTCTAGAATGACCTATTTTATACCTTGCCATAAGGTAGATGATGCTTATGCAATGGTCAACTTTTTCTTCAAGGAAGTGGTTAGACTAAATGGTCTTCCTAAGACCGTTGTTTCTGATAAGGACTCCAAGTTTCTCAGTAACATCTGGAGGACCCTTTAAAGTAGGCTTGACGCCAAGCTACTATTCTCTACTGCTTGTCATCCTCAAATAGATGGACAAACTGAGATGACCAATATAACCTTATCCTAACTTCTAAGGTGCATTGTAGGTAAGAGTTTAAAATCTTGGGAAGAATGTCAACCACACATAGAGTTTGATTATAATAGTCAACACTACTACATCCCACTGTCCCTTTTAATTGATTTATGGTTTCAACCCCTTAACCCCTTTGGATTTGTTGCCTTTACCTAATATATCTGCTATGCTTAACTATGATGGAGTTTCTAAAGATTAATTTATAAAAGATTTGCATGTTAAGGCTTGTTCTCACATTGAGAAAAGGTTGAACAATATGCTAATAGGGCTAATAATGGTAAGACAAAAAGTTTTTGAGAAAGGTGACCTAGTTTGGGTTCACTTAAGGAAGGAGAGGTTTCCTAACTTAAGAAAATCTAAACTACTCCTAAGGGGAGATGATCATTTCAAAGTGATAAAAAAATAAATGAAAATGCCTATATCTTATATATGCCTCAAACATATGAAAACACGGTCATATTTTCATGTTTTTTATTTGTCTTCTTTTGATTCAAGTAACCAAGAGCCGAATATAAGGAAAAATTCTTTTCAAAAAGGGGAGCTTGATGAGACCTTGATTAGCCTTGAAGAAGAATCTCAATCCAATAAAGAAGATAGAGATTAAAGACACTCAAGCACTTCAAATTCCCATGATAAAAGGAAGATTGAAGAGACTACAAGGAGAAGTTCTTTAGTAGATAAGAATGCTTAAGAGCCTAGCCCAAGCCCAATCATATACTCTGTATGGGTTTGCACATTGACTCCTTAAAAAATTTGTAAATCATTAGCATAGTTCTTTTGATTCATATGTACTTTGGTTCTTTTCTAAAGCCTAAAGGCTAGACAGGCAATATACTTAACTAGTCTAGTTTTAGCTTGTTTGGTTAGCTAGCTTAGATGCTTCCTTGCATGGATAACCATCCAAACCTTGTAGCCAAACAACCCTAGTCCTATTAGACCATCCAAACCATGAAGGAACTCAAGCCTATTTAAGGCCTCCTTCACCTTGTGTAAAGATAACTAATATTTGAATGAAACTTTGTTGCATTTCAACTTTTGAGAGAATATCTCTATCATGTCTTAAGCAAGAGCCTTCAATTTTTATCAAGATTTCAAGAGGCTTGTGGCGAGTTTTACTCACTCTTATCTTCCTCATTATAATGGATAAATGGTGAAACTAATCTATTCAATTCATTTTCCATTTTACTAGTTTCCTTTTTTCTTAGTTCCTTGTAAACTTCTTAGTTTTTGGCATTTCTTGGAGTCTTGGAAATCAATTTGACAGAAGAGAATCATGAAAGGTTATCAATATATTTTTAAAAAGTCACTCGCACTTGTACTTAGGCTAAAAAGCGTGTAGTATGTGGAAAAAGATCGCACTTGTACTTAGGCTAAAAAGCGTGTAGTATGTGGAAAAAGATCAAATCCATGTTTATATAAGTACAAAATATATTTTTATCTTGGTTTAAAACTATACTTAGTTGTTGGCTTTAATTTTAATTATAAATGATCATAAAAAATAGAATAAAATTTTCTTCCTCATGAAATTGTGTATAAATTATAATTATGTTAATATTTAAAACAATGTTTCAGGGTCCTTTAATGCAAGATCACTTAAAAAAAATTAGTATATGCTATTATAAGTGATGAGCTAAGAATTTTCTTTAATAAAAGGCCACAGAATAGTTCACATTATGCTCACTATATTGCTTTGAGAACTTAATAAGATGTGATATCTGATTTTATAATAAGAACACTTACTTCATCATCATATTTTATATGATATGGAGTACAAAATACTAATATTTCTTATCATTTTCACATTTTTCTTCTCTTTGTCCATTGTTTCATGCCATACTTTTACATATACACAATTATAACACTTTCACTTTTGGTAGTACTTGACCATCATTAAAGTTACAATATAAAATACCCTAATAATTACCTTATTAATTAGTGATAATATAGTTGATTATTTAAGAGAACGTTTGTTATTTTATATATATATATATATATATATATATATATATATATATATATATATATATATATATATATATATATATATATATATATATATATATATATGTATATAAATATATAACTTTAAAAATCCATCCATAGTTGTCCCTAGGCAAAAAATGTTTCGTATGTGGGAAAACATCAAATCCATGTTTATCTAAGTTCAAACAAATTTTTTATCCTGGTTTAAAACTATACTTAGCTTTGGATTATATTTCAAATATAAATAATCATATAAAATATATAATATTTTCTTCTTGATAAAATTGTGAATAAATTATAATTATGTTAATATTTAAATTAATCTTTTAGGATCCTTCAATGGAAGACCACTTAAAAAAAATTAGCATATGCCATTATAAGTGACTAGCACAAAATATTCTTTAGTAAAAGTCTGAAGAATAGTTCATTTTGTGCTTACCCCATGGTGAGCAAATGAAATATAATGACATGTCATTTTATAATAAGGACATTGACTTCGTCAGCACGTTTTATATGATACGGGATTTCAAATACTACTATTTCTTGTCATTTTCACACTTTTCTTCTCTTTTTATATTGTTTCAGGCTATACTTTTATATATACACACTTATAACACTTTTACTTTTGGTATTACTTTATCATCATTAATGTTACAATATAAAATACCCCAATAATCACCTTACTAATTAGTGATTTTATAGTCGATTGTTAAAGTGAATTTAACAATTATTTTGACTAAAGTGTTTCTTTCCTATTTGAAGTAACCGTTGATACATGTAATTGACTCGTTTCTTTGCTTTTCCTATAACTTAAGTTGTAGATTTCAAATTTTAATGTTCTATAAATGCTAAGAATGATGTGAATAATTTTCTCCTACTCTTAAATTTAGACAGTTTGGAGGTCAAATAAAGTTATGAGCTTGGGTTAGATGTGTTATTGTGCATACCAAGAACTACCTCTACTTGAATGAACATAACTCACTTAATGTAATCTCATTTAGAACATGTAAGAACTCCTTAGAAAACTTATTTAAGAATCAATCTTTTGAGCTTGGTGTATCTTAGAAACTTTATCAAAAATTAGCAGTTAGAAAAATGCCAATTTAGAGAATGAATTATAAAACACTTACTTATGTGTAAATGTTGCCTTTTTGGATTTAATGAGTTGTCTTTGTTATTCTCTCTTTTGCTTTCCTTTATTTTTGTTTGTTAAATCTCTCCTTCCAAGATGCGTAAATTGTAATGGTCGTAGAATACAACTAATATAAATCGATGCGCATGGCTTGAATTTTGAGTTCATATGTTCTTAATCGATATTTTGTATGCATTTTCTATCAATTAAGTTTCTATATGACATTCTGAATTTTATTGACATGGTTCGGATTGGATTAGATTTCATTGTTCATATTGGAAAAAGATTGATATAGGATTGATATAAGATAGATAAGACAGGTGACATTGGTTATATGTACTACTTGTAAATCAATATGAATCGTAGTTAATTACCAAGTTTTTAAATTCATGTCAACAATGGTGAAGTGCATTGATTATTTATATTTATGAAAGTCACTAAGATGTTGTAGTTCGCATATTTAATATTTTTTTAGGGAACTTTCTTTCACAACATTCGTTAGAATATATAATATCATATGTATATAAATCCACCCGCACTTATACCTAGGCAAAAATAAGTGTTTGATGTGAGAAATAATCAAATCCATGTTTATTCAAGTTGAAAAGAAATTTGTCTTGGTTTAAAACTATACTTTGGTTTGGATTTAATTTCAATTATAAATAACCATATAAAATAATATAAGATATTCTTCTTGATAAAATTATGAATAAATTATAATTATGCCAATATTTAAACTAATGTTTCAGGATCCTCCAATGGAAGACCGCTTAAAAAAAATTAGCATATGCCATTATAAGTGACTAGCACACGGTATTCTTTAGTAAAAGGCGAAAGAATAGTTCGCTTTGTGCTTATCACATGGCTCCATGAATTGAATATAATGTAATATGTCATTTTATATTAAGGACACTCACTTCATCATCACGTTTTATATGATATGGGATTTCAAATACTAATATTTCTTGTCATTTTCACATTTTCCTTCTCTTTGTACATTGTTTCATGCGATACTTTTACATATACACACTTATAATATTTTCACTTTCGATAGTACTTGACCATCATGAAAGTTGCAATATAAAATACCACAATAATTACCTTTTTAATTAGTGATTTTATAGTCAATTATTAAAGTGAATTTAACAATTATTTTGACTAAAGTGTTTATTTGAGATTTAAAGTAGCCGTTGATATGGATAATTGACTCATTTCGGTGCTTTGCCCTTAACTTAAGTTGAAGATTTCAAATTTTTATGTTCCATAAATGCTAAAAATGATGTGAAAATTTTCTTCCTACTTTTAAATTTGGATGATTTAAAGGTCACAAAAAGTTTTTGAGCTTAGATTAGATGTGTTGTTGCGCATACCATGAGCCACCTCTACTTGTATGAACACAACTCACTTAATTTAATTCCATTTTAGACATGTAAGAACTCCTTAGAAAGCTTATTTCAGAATCCATCTTTTGGGCTTGAAGTATTTTAACTTTATCAGAGTTAGCAGTTAGAAAAATGCCAATTTAGGGGATGAACTTTAAAGTACTTACATATATGTAAAGCTTGCTTCTTTGGATTAAATGAATTGTCTCTCTTATTCTCTCTTCTGATTTCCATATTTTGTGTGATAAATCTCTCATTCGATGATGCGTTAATTGTAATGATTGTGGAAGTTTAGAAAGCTACACAATCAACAAAAACCAACGTGCATGGTTTCGATTTTGAGTTCAGATGTTCTTACTCAATATTTTGTATGTGTTTTCTCTTCAATTAAGCTTCTCTATGACATTCAAAAAATGTTATTGTCTTAGTTTGGATAGGATTAGATTTTATTGTTCAGATTTTGAAAAGATTGAAAGTATGATTGATTTACCATAGATAAGATTGGTAACCTTGGTTATTTGAATCAGTTGTAAATCAATACGAATTCTAGGTAATTTCCAACTAAATTCATGTTAACAAAGGTAAAGAGCATTGATTACTTATTCATATGCATGCCTAAAACTTGGATTAACTTTATAATGTGTCAAAATAATCTTCAACACGATTATAAAATTTAGTTTTATTTTCCCCTTTCTTATATGACCATTTAGCCATAGTTTTATTTTCCCCTTTCTTATATGACCATTTAGCCATCAGATCTTTGAAATCCACTCGTACTTGTAACTAGGCAAAAAAAGGTGTCATATGTGATATAAGATGAAATCCATGTTGATCCAAATCCAAAATAAAATATTTATCTTGATTTAAAATTATACTTAATTGGTGGCTTTAATTTCAATTATAAATAATCATATAAAATTAGCATAAGATTTCCTTTTTGATAAAATTATGAATAAATTATAATTATGTTAATATTTAAACTAATGTTTTAGGGTCTTCCAATGGAAGACCACTTAAAAAAATTAGCGTATGTCATTATAAGTGACGAGCACACGGTATTCTTTAGTAAAAGGCGAAAGAATAGTTCACTTTGTGCTCATCACATGACTCCGTAGATTCTATCTAATGTGATATGTCATTTTATAATAAGGACACTTACTCCATCACCATGTTTTATATGATATGGGACTTTAAATGTTAACATTTCTTGTCATTTTCACATTTTTCTTCTCTTTGTACAATGTTTCATGTGATATTTTTACAATTACACACTTGTAACACTTTTACTTTATAGAACACTTGACCATCATTATAGTTAACATATTAAATACCCTAATAATTACCTTATTAATTAGTGATTTTATAGTTGACTATTTAAATCAATTTAACAACTACTTTGACAATAGAGTTTCTTTGAGATTTGAAGTAACTAATAATCTACAGCATGGGCTCATTTTGGTGTTTTGGTCATAACATAGTTATCAAATTTTTATTTTACATAAATGCTAAGAAAGATGTGAAAAATTCATCTTACTCTTAAATTCGAATGATTTGGAGGTCAAATAAATTTTTCAACTTGTGTTAGATTTATTGTCACGTATACAAACCAAGAGCTACCTTTACTTGGATGAACATATCTCACCTTATTTAATCTCATTTTAGACCTATAAGAACTTCTTGGAAAGCTTATTTCAGAATATATCTTTTGGGTTTGGTGTATCTTAAGAATTCCATAGAAATTAGCAATTATAAAAATTTCAATTTAGAGGACGAAATCTAAAATCCTAACTTATATGTAAAGCTTGCCTATTTGGATTTAATGAGTTGTCTCTCTTATTATCTCTTCTGATTTTCTTGTTTTTGTATGTTAAATTTTTCTTTCAAGATATGTTAATTGTAATGGCTGTGGAAGTTTAGAAGTCTACACAATCGACAGAAGTCAACTTGCATGGTTTGGATTTTGAGTTCCTGTGTTCTTAATTGGTATTATGCATTTTCTTTTCAATTAAGATTCTCCATGACATTTAGAATAATTCGAATTAGATTTGATTTCATTGTTCATAATGTGAAAAGATTGGAAGTATGATTGATTTATCATAGATAAAATTGGTGATGTTTGTTATTTGAATCACTTATAAATCAATACGAATTCTAGGTAATTATCATGTAAGTTCATGTTAACAAAAGTGAAGAGCATTGATTAATTATTCAAATGCAAGCCTATGACTTTGATTGATTTTGTGTTGTGTCGTAATAATCTTTAACACGATTATATAATATTTTGTTTTATTTTCTCTCTAATACATTCTAATCCTTAGTGTACAACCATTAAGTCATTCCAAAGTACATTATAGTTTACATACATTATAGTTTGTATATTGTCAAATAAAGTTTTTAATTGGATTAGATGTGTTGTTGCACCTATTGAGAGCTACCTTTATTTGAATGAACATATCTCACCTAATTTAATCCCATTTTAGACGAGTAACAGCTACTTGGAAAGCTTATTAACACATGTCTATGACATGTAGGAGGATACATGAATCACTCTTAAGTAATAAAAAGTAAAACAAAACTAGAAGCATCACAATTAAGTTTAAATAATATATTCTCTAAAAGATTTTTTTTCAAAGAATACACAACCTCTCTAGATTCCATAATGACATTATTAAAAATTTCAATAATTTCAAATTTCATCACAATTTTTTTTATAAGTATTGCTATGTAAGCAATATCCAACAAAAACACAATTAATGATTTGAGTCCTATTTTTCTTTTTCTTTTTTTAATAAGAGAGAGTTTAACTTTTTTAAGACACCCCACGCTTTAAGATATCTCTTTTGTGGTTAATTAGATATACATAGTAATATTTAGAAAAAAGACAAATAAAAGTAATGAAATATCATTTACCATAGTGGGTTAACACATCATTATTATTATTCAGTAATTCCTTTTAGCTATAACTTTGTTTTATCTGATCTGAATATTGGTATTTTTTTATGGATTGCTATTTCGAGTATTGCTCCCATTGGACTTCTTATGTCAGGATATGGGTCAAATAATAAATATTCCTTTTTGGGTGGTTTGCGAGCGGCTGCTCAATCAATTAGTTATGAAATACCATTAACTCTATGTGTGTTATCGATATCTCTACGTGCGATTCGTTGAGACATAAATTTTCTGTTCGATATGCTATACTCCTCTCTTTATAGTACTTTCTAGTAAAGGAGGATAAATAGTAAAGGAGGATAATAAATTGAATATATATATTCAATTTATTATTTTGATTTGGATTTAAAAATTAAATCAGATAGTTATATGAGTGCAATAAAACAGCTTCTATTGAATATAATTTATGAATACTATATTACTTATAGTTAATAGAAAGTATGATGATTTTAAATTGCAGTAAAAATATTGATTCTCATTTTCTATGTATAAGAATTAAGTGAAAAATGAATTCAATTTTAAGTAGAAGTGGTCGTTTATCCCAAGGTTGGTTGATTAGTCATCCTGTCTTGAAGCGGGCGCAAAAGACCAACCTTTTTTTAATTTTCAATATCATTTGTATGTATTATCATATATATATATATTAAATATATATATTAACATAAATTAAGGGATTAATAAAAAAAATGAATGGATGGTTAGAAACACCAAGATACACAAAGGATTAGTAATGTATATTTTTTTGAATATCCAAAAGAACTTTATGAATAATAGAAAAAGAATACTAATTGGGGCTTTAAGTTGGTAGAAAAAATAAGGCAGTACTCCCCACAATTCCGATTCAGAGTATATTTCCATCCACTGATTAAATAAATGACTATCAGGAACGAAATAATCTTTTAATTTTTTTGAAGTCCCTTTTTATTTTATTATTTTACTTGCACAAAAAAAGAATAGGTTAAGAACGAAAAAAAAAAGTGATCCCCTTTTTCTTTTTTGTCTTATATCCATATTTATAGAGATAGAATTCATGTCATAATTTAGAAAACGAACATGTAATTCTTTTTCGTAATAGAAAACGATGAGGGAGTTTTTGATAATTCTAAAAGAGTATTTTATGGAAGAATTAAGTTATTACTCAACAAATTGAATTTTTTTTTTAAGGGATGAGATCAATTCAGAAGTACCTTTTATATTTTTTATTTATTTAAATAAATAAAATTTATTTTTCTTTATTAAATGTATTTAAATGTATTTATTTTTATTTTTTTTATTAGAACAGACAGAATTCAATTGGTCTAATTCAGAACCGTCCGATAAAATCGAATCTTACATATCTTAGGGATATATCAAGGGATAAATAATCGGCCTGGTCCTTAGATTTTTTAAGGCTTTAAAGGAGCCGTATGAAGTGAAAATCTCATGTACGGTTCTGTAATAGAGATGGGAACAGTAATGTTATCACCGACTAGGATTATCTAACAGTTTAAGTACAGTTGATATAGTTGATGCTCAATCAAAATATGGTTTTTGGGGATGGAATTTGTGGCGTCAACCTATGGGTTTCATTGTTTTTCTAATTTCTTCCCTAGCAGAATGTGAACGATTACCTTTTGATTTACCGGAAGCGGAAGAAGAATTAGTAGCAGGTTATCAAACCGAATATTCGGGTATCAAATTTGGTTTATTTTATATTGCTTCCTATTTAAACCTATTAATTTCTTCCTTATTTGTAACAGTTCTTTACTTGGGTGGTTCAAATATCTCTATTCCATACATATTCGTTTCTGAGTTTTTTGAACTAAAAAAGCATATGGAGTTTTTGTAACGATAATTGGTATCTTTATTACACTAGCTAAAACTTATTTATTCTTATTCGTTTCTATCACAATAAGATGGACTTTGCCTAGGCTAAGAATAGATCAATTATTAAATCTTGGGTGGAAGTTTCTTTTACCCATTTCTCTCTGGTAATCTATTATTAACAACTTCATCTCAACTGTTTTCACTATAAAAAGTGGACCTTCTATATTCATAACTTGTTTCAAACAAGAGAAAGAAACAAGCATAAAATCTTTTTTATAGATATTCAACATATGCTCCCTATGATAACTGAATTCATAAATTATGGTCAACAAACAATACGAGCCGCCAGATACATCGGCCAAGGTTTCATGATTACCCTGTCCCACGCAAATCGTTTACCTGTAACTATTCAATACCCCTACGAAAAATTGATCACATCGGAACGTTTCCGAGGCCGAATACACTTTGAATTTGATAAATGCATTGCTTGTGAAGTATGTGTGCGTGTATGTCCTATAGATTTACCCGTTGTTGATTGGAAGTTGGAAACTGATATTCGAAAGAAACGATTGCTTAATTACAGTATTGATTTTGGAATCTGTATATTTTGTGGTAATTGCGTTGAGTATTGCCCAACAAATTGTTTATCAATGACCGAAGAATATGAACTTTCTACTTATGATCGTCACGAATTGAATTATAATCAAATCGCTTTGGGTCGCTTACCAGTGTCAGTAATTGATGATTATACAATTCGAACAATTCAAATAAAATTTAATTCGAATTATTTATAATTAAATTCGAATTAAATAAAATTCTTCTAAAAACGAAAATCATAGAATATAAATCAAAGAATATTCTATATATATTCTATAATATATAATTGAATAATATAAATTAGGATAATAATAATAATGTTATTAAAAAAATGAATAAATATTTAAATATTATATTAGATATTATATTAGTAGAAATATTCTACATTCTATAAACATGAAATAATATATATATAATTTTATAATTTATTTAATTTCTTTATATAATATACAAATATACACTTTAATTTTCGTACAGTTTGAAATTACTCTTTCACATAAAGAAAAGAATGACATTGATCCTATAACAACTGTACCTATAGCAATTCACATTTCTTATCTTAGGATTTGGTTGAATTCAATGCGGAGAGAATTTTAACATTTCATATATAATTTATATATATAATTTTTTTCCTGGTCATATCAATAAGGTCATGAAATTTCGATTTATTTATCTCTTATTTTACATATAATGGATTTACCCAACCGCTACATGATTTTCTTTTAGTCTTTTTTTGGATCGGGTCTTATATTTGGAAGTCTAGAGTAGTATTCTTTACAAATCCCATTTTTTCTGCTTTTTTTCGTTGGGACTGGTTCTTGTTTGTATATCTTTATTCTATATTTTATCAAACTCCCATTTTGTAGCTGCATCACAACTACTTATTTACGTGGGCGCTATAAATGTTTTAATCATATTTGCTGTGATGTTCATGAATGGTTCAGAATATTACCAAGATTTTCGTCTTTGGACCATTGGGGACGGAATTACTTTGATGGTTTGTACAAGTATTTTTGTTTCACTAATAACTACTATTCTAGATATATCATGGCACGGGATTATTTGGACTACAAGACCAAATCAGATTATAGAGCAAGATTTGATAAGTACTAGTCAGCAAATTGGAATTCATTTATCAACAGATTTTTTTCTTCCATTTGAACTCATTTCGATAATTCTTTTAGTTGCTTTGATAGGTGCAATTGTCGTGGCTCGCCAATAATAAATTTTTAGAACTAAAAATAAAAATCAAAATTGAATTTTGTTAGATTTTATCACATTTATTTTCGTTGAATTCTATGTGAACGTAAAATAGTATTTATGTAGAAAATCGTTTTTTTATTGCCAATATATTGTCTTGTTGTAGACTTATTATATTCTTTAGGCAATAAAATCCGTTGAATTCTTGTTCATATTGAAATGAATAAAAATGGATAAGGAGTTGTCAATGATATTCGAGCATGCACTTGTTTTGAGTGCCTATTTATTTTCTATAGGTATCTATGGGTTGATAACGAGCCGAAATATGGTTAGAGCCCTTATGTGTCTTGAACTTATACTGAATGCAGTTAATATAAATCTCGTAACCTTTTCTGACTTTTTTGATAGTCGCCAATTAAAAGGAAATATTTTTTCCATTTTTGTTATAGCTGTTGCAGCCGCTGAAGCAGCTATCGGACCAGCTATTGTTTCCTCAATTTATCGTAATAGAAAATCAACCCGTATCAATCAATCAAATTTATTGAATAAATAATATTACCCATAAAAAATAAAAAAAGTATAATTTATATTTTGTGTGTACTATTAATGAATTCAAATTAGCATAAGCATATATGATATATAAATTAGAATCATGTTTGCGAAAACAAAGATAAGAAATCAAAGTATCTTGGTTCTATTCTCTTATTATTAATTAATCTATAAGTCGATTTTGATTAGCAAAATTCTGAGAAATCATTGATTCATCTGGTGTATATAAATATATATAAATTTGTTACGAATTTACTAGATTGAAAATGTTGAATTTTTGATGTTTAAGGATTACGATCCAATGTCACATTCAGTAAAGATTTATGATACATGTATAGGATGTACTCAATGTGTCCGAGCCTGCCCCACAGATGTATTAGAAATGATACCTTGGGACGGATGTAAAGCTAAACAAATTGCTTCTGCCCCAAGAACAGAGGACTGTGTTGGTTGTAAGAGGTGTGAATCCGCCTGTCCTACGGATTTACATCATTGTGAACCAATTCAAGCAAGTTAGTTTTTTTTTTCTCAATACATCTGTTAAAAGGCTTTCTAGGTTGTTTTGCTTAAATACATATTTTAAACTTCAAACACAATCCAATCATGAAATAGGGAATTTGAAATCATGAAAGTCACAGGCATGCTATCACGCAAAACAATTCATTTCAATTTCATGTCATAAACAATATTTTGAAACTCAATAATCTCATTTTGAAATAGGTTTTCCATCGATCATTTGAAACTCAATCATTTTTTCACAAGAATATTGACTTAAATCCTTTTTAGTAAACTCATATTTCAATTTAAGTGCTTCTATAACTCTGATAATTTTAATATTGCAAAATATATTTATAAATATCATTAGTCGAAACACTCAATTGACATTGATATAAAATATCTTTATTAGGAACATCATGTTCAGTGATAAAAGATTTAATATCATCACCTTGAATTATTTCAATAGAGAATGCAAAAAACTTTCATTTCAATTTTAAAGATCATTGAGATTAAATCCAATTCAATGAGTCAAAATTTCATTTATTGTTACAAACAAAAAAAGTTGTTACCTATAAATTTTTTAGGCTTACTAGAAAGAGACCTAAGCATGTCCACGATTAATATTTTGATTAATAGAAATATTACTCTAACTTTTAAACTAAGATTGTTGGAAAATAAAAAATAAAAAATAAATAATGAGTAGTATTTCACATATAATCAAATTACACAAAAATGCTTATAACAATCAATTAACATAGGAAAAAAATTAGAGGATGAGTTTAGAAAGAAATCTAAGTTGAAGCAAGGAAGACGCTATTCATAGAGATAAAACACTCCATTGGATTATTTTGCATTCTTCTCCCAAGGTACGTTAACTCACTAGAAATCACTATTAGAAAATTTAAAATTTGCTATAAAATAATTTTGTGCCTAATTTTAAAATCAATAGTTATTTTGTAACTAATTTCTAGTAAAAATAATTAGCTCAAAATTATTATAATATTGAATGGTAGTATGAAATAAGCAGCAAATTAGTTAAGAAAATAATCTTAGTTAATTTATAGTAAATTTTTAAAATTTGTAGTTATTTTCTAGATAATTTGTAATAATAAGAAGTATAAATGAATATAATTTAAATTTAACTAAAAAAAATATTTTAGTTAATTAATAATTAATTAGTTAAGATTTAACTACTAATTTAAATGGTAACTAAAATTAATAGTAAAATAAAAAAAATCTTGAACGTAATATCAAAAACTCCTCACCCAATAAACATTACTACTCCAAATTGTTTTTTTAGTAGTAACAAAAATATATTTTTATAAGTGTTATATTTTATCATGTTGCATTTTTTCCGATTAGTAAGAAGTTCTATTTATAGACACATGTCATAACGTGTACCAACAACCACAACATACATTAGCATAAAATAAGAAAAAGAATTTAACTTCCACGACTTAAGTCAATAAAATATCTAAAAAAATAGGAAATTTGGTTCTAACTTTCTACTTGCAAAAAACTCAGTCAAAGAAATTTCTAAGAAATAAGAAATTGATTCAAAATATTAAAAAAGATATTTATTTTTAAATTTTAAATTGTTAAGATAGATATTCAGAATCAGCCAAGTCATAGATTGTGGAGTATATCGGGTGGTTGACATGCAAGAAAATGAGCACAGTGGGTATAAATGTGAAGTATTCAAAGAAATACTATCCTAGCATGTTAAAAAGATAAAATGGAAATTGTCAGATGACTACAGGCCAGCCACCCTAGCAATGGCTCACAACCCAAAATAGAAGTTCAAAACAAAAAAGGGAAAAGGAAAATAGCAAAGGGTCAAGCTTTTAGAGCTGAGTTATCTTCAATAGTTGCTGCAAACTTGGTGCAGAAGTAAGAGCCTTCTCAGTTGAGGTAGAAACTACTGTCGTATGTTGTTAAGCCTGATTGAGCATAATTTTAAAACTAGTCCACAGTCGATCTGCATCATCAAGACCTTTCGAGCTAGCTTCAAAGTCTCTCTACAACAACTTCTTCTGCTAGGATAAAACAACAATTCTCCATATAATTTGATCCCCTAGTGGTAGAAGTCCACTTTTGGTCATTGTATTTGTTGACCTTGGTGAGCACAAATGTCAGTTGTGGCTGGAGTTTGGCTATCTTTGCCTGGATTTTTGCTATACTCACATTCAATTCATATAACTGAGTTGACATTGTAGTTTGAAAGGCCAGATTAGCCTGCCTACCAACTTCCATCGTCTCAAATTGTGCAATGGTGCTACTTTTCATGGCCTCTAGCTTGGCCAGATTCTCCAGCTCTCCTCCACTTTGTTCATTTCTCTTTAAATTGGCTTCACATTGGGACTCTACATCCTTAAGGGGTACAGCAATTTGGTTGTAAGCATTCTTTTTTAGTTGTAGAAACCACCATAGGCGTCGACTAATAATCTAGCAATTGATGGTCAATCTAAAATTAGTGCAACCAAGTTATGATCCATTAAGTTTGAGCTGCATAACGGCCAAAATCATGTGAATACATAAAGCATAATATTACAAGATTTTTTTTATTTTACTATTAATTTTAGTTATCATTTAAATTAGTAGTTAAATCCTAACTAATTAACTATTAATTAACTAGAATATTATTTTTTCTAACTAAATTTAAGTTATATTTATTTATATTTTTTATTACTACAAATTAAGTAGAAAATAACTACAAATTTTAAAAATTTATTACAAATTAACTAAGATTATTTCTTAACTAATTTGTTATTTATTTCATGTTACCATTAATATTATAGTAATTTTGTAGTTAATTATTTTTACTAAAAATTAACTACAAAATAATTATTAATTTTAAAATTAACCACAAAATTATTTAATAACAAATTTTAAATTTTGTAATAGTATATACGTCAAAAGATGGCAATAATATGACAGGTAAACGGCATTTCGCTAAAATATAGGAAAATTAGTTATTGGAATATAACTGTTCTTTTTCTAAAGAGATTTTGAATTTATATAAAAGATGTTGGGGAGAAAAATAGTCAACAGAACTAAAAGATATCCCCATAAATTCTTACAATATAATTTAGGAGTTATGTCTTCCTAGAGCAGTCGATCAATCATATGGGTCAACCTGCTGCACATAGAATTTAGAAGCAAATAAAAGCTTAAGGATTCAAGGACAGTTTTCAGGACACTAGACATCTTACCCATGATAACTCCATGCACCCAGAATTGTTGCATAAAGTGGGAATATGGGTAGTTGATGTTAGGACAGTGGACTGGTTCCAATTAAATGCTGAATTAATAATAAACCACGTTATTACATTTATTTTTAGTAATATTTATAATATTATTAATATTTCTTTTAATAACATTATATTTTACAATATTATTAAAATATTATAAAAATTATAAATAATATTTTATTTTTATATTTTTTAACATTTTTTATTACTAAAAATCATATATATTGTAATTCAATATAAATAAAAAAAATTCAAATGTAAAATAAGTTCTCGACCAAATAAATCCAAATGATCTTTTCAGTCATTTATTTTCCTTTACCGTTTTATTTACAATTTTCTTTAAATTTAGTTGTTTGCAACATTTTAGAATTCCTTCACCCCATTTCACTTAGGAGTAGGGTAACATAATTTCTTTTGGCAACGTTACTACCAGAAAACACTTTAGAATTCACTGATAACTTATATTAATAAACAAAAAGTCTCTTCCTTAGTAAGTCGCCTAAAAATCCATTGATCTAGTTGTTTGTCGGTCACACAACTTATCTAGTTGTGTTCAAAATCAACCTAATTTTTTTTTATTATAAATTGCAAGATACAAATGTTGAGAATCTTATATCTTGTCAAGTCCACCAGGGTTACCACGCACTCGAGTAGAGAAAATAAGATGTCATAGAAAGAAGTGTCAACTTAAAGAAACATGATGAAATAGTACTACATGATTTAGCCATAAGTGAGGACTAACGTCAATCGTTCTTGTAACACGGTCCACAAACAATACAATCGAAAACACATTTCCATCATTGATCTTATTCATTTGTTATGAAGAATGAAGATAGAAGTAAAATAACGAAGTTGTTGTGTAGGACCCAAACAACAATGAGACACAGACCTTTTATTTTACTTTTATATATTTTTGAAAACAAGACTAAAACCAAGCAATGGTATGATACTATATATAGTTTTACATCATCTCAACCGTGCCACCACGCTTCTTCTTGGGGGCCCCAGCTTCAACATCATCATATAATGAACTTCCATACTTAGAACTTGAATTTTCAAGCTTATCGCCCTGACCCCAGATCGCATAAGCTTCTTCCCCATGAGCAGCCTCATCACCTATCTCCATATCCTCTTCAGACATTCTTAATGGAACAAAAATTCGAATGAAGAGGCAAATCAAACTTGTGCTGACAACGTTAACAAAGATAACAAATAAAATCCCAAGGATTTGGATTCCTATTTGCCTGAATCCGGTACTAGCCATGTTCGAACTGAAACCGTAAAATAGACCAACGTATTGATTTGCATTTCCATAGAACAATCTGTTAAGTCTTGGCTCAGCAAAGAGTCCGGTGAGGAGTCCTCCTAGGGTTCCTGCAATGGCATGAGTGTGCAACACTGCCATTGTATCATCAACATTCTGCAGTAGCTTTGATCTCTTATGGATCACCATCATGGTGAACCAAGGAATTGAGCCAGAGAACACTCCCATTATAAGTGCTGCCCATCCCTGCACAACTCCTGAACAAGATAGGAAGGAACAATTACACCATGAAACATACTACTTAGTTCCTACTCACTGCAGTGCACAAATTTAGTATATTTTAATATTTTAGAACATATTATTAGATTATTATGTAATAAAAAATAATAGTAAACTATTATTTATTAGTTTATTTAATTATACCAATTGTTATTATTATTATTTCACGCATCAACATAATTTATATAATTTTATTTTTATTTGCATAAATTTAAATAATTTATTACCAATTAATTACTCTTGTATGAAGATATATAAATAGAATTTATTTTTTAAATATTATATATAATTACAAATTATTATTATTAATAATATGAAACAAAATGTTTACGTCAGTTTGTTTTAGATATTTATTTGTAAAAGACATTTAGAGAAGAAAAATAACATAAGGTACAACTTCACAAGTGAGAAAGTGAGATAAGTGGAGAAAAAGTCCTTCATTAATTCCTTTGTTTTTGAAATAAAAGGGAAGGAGAGAATATTAGATTGTATTTTCATGTTGATGCATGGTGTTAATTGAAATTTACAAACCTGCAGCAGGGGTTATGCAAACCAAACCAGTAATCATGCCTTGAACAGCTCCAATGACGGAAGGCTTTCGGAAAAAGAGAACATCAAGGATGACCCAAGTGAGCAAGCTGGTGGCAGTGCATGCATGGGTGTTGAGGACAGCAAGGGAAGCATCCATGTTCACTGTGTATGGATCTCCTCCGTTGAACCCCGTCCACCCCATCCACAACAGCCCTGCCCCTGCCAGCATAAGAAGGATGTTGTTTGGAGGAAACCTTTCCCTGTCCTTGTTTAGCCTCGGTCCAACCTGTCAAGTGTCAAATCTTTTTCAATAATGGTCCATGGAGACCTTGTGCCATTATACACTAAAGCCGAAAGGACATGCAAGTGTAGATCGGTAATATAGCGTGATATAAAAAATAAAAAAAATGTTAATCAAGTGTTTATACTATGACATGTATCCGTATATATGTCTCCATATTTATTTATATATATTATATATTATTTTTTATCATTTGCATGTGATCACTAGGTATATAGTTAAGGAAGATGATACATGGACTCATAGGTTAGTAGATACCTAGAGAGAAAGAAATAAAAGAGACAAAATTGTAGGTATTATAGTTGACTTGAAGTGAAAAAAAAAAAAGTAAAAAAGAAAGAAATGATGGATATCAACCAAGTATTTGTACCCTTGGGTGTCCAAATATAATTTTTGTATAGTGCATGGTATTCAATTGTGCTTTTTAACTTTATTTGGGTTGTATGAGATGCATAACAAAAGGAATTAATTAAGCCTAAAAAGATTGGAAGAAGCATAGAAAAAGCTTCTTGCATACCCAAAATGCGGCTGTGAATCCAGCAACCCCAGAAGACAAATGGATGACATATCCCCCAGAGTAGTCTATTATCCCCATTTTGGATAGAAAGCCACTAGTACTCCATATGCTGAATGCAGTGAAGGTGTAAGAGAATGTGAGCCACAAAGGTACAAACAACATCCAAGCATAGAAGTTCATGCGCCCCAACACAGCCCCAGCTATGAGAATCAAAGTAATGGCTGCAAAGACACACTGGAAATAGACCATTGTGGCGTTTGGGAAGGCCCCCAAGAAGGCTTTCTTGAAAAGATAAACCTCATCCAGTGCCACAGCAGGCTTTCCCCAGAAAGGAAGAAGCTGGTCACCAAAAGACATTCTGTATCCCCACACAACCCAACAGAAGAAGACACAAGCAAAAGCATAGAGTGACATGAATGCTGAGTTCACTGCCCATTTCTTCTTAACAGCTCCACCATACAAGATTATGAGCCCTGGAACACTTTGCAGACCCACCAGTGTTGCAGCTACCAGCTGCCATGCATTGTCTGCTTTGCTCATCCATTCAGGGCTTCCATCCCCTGGCAAAAGGTTTGAGGGAAACGGAACAGTCGCATTAACGTTAGCCATTTTTTCCCCTTCTCTTTCTGAGTGTTTCTAAGACTATTAGATCAGCTATGTATATATATAGAATAATTATTGGATATATCAAGCGGCTGCTGGTGACACTATATATGAATTTAATTTGGAGGACCTTGTTTTGATTCTCACGACAAGCTGTAGTGTAGTGTTTTTATAATTCTTAGGTGATGTCGCTCTTATTTTTAATGGTTAAACTTAGGCGGGTATTACAAACACTTTTTTCTAACGCCACCACCGAAGCTCGTTTCTGTCTTAGTAACCGTCTTCCAATCACAAGAAGGCTATTGTAATATTATATATACATATAATCTTCTTTGTACCAGAGCTAGAAAATAGCATACGTTCACTTTAATCACAAGAATTTTTTCACGTACCATCTCCCCTACATTATTTTATTGACAAGGAATACACACTAGTATAGTGATCAGTGCGTGACGCGGCTTTTATAATAAAATATAATATCAATAAAGGAAAATATTCCTCAATCCCACTAAACTCTACTGCTTTCTATATACAGAATCCATAAATTTTAATTTTAACATAATTGATACTTAAATTTTATCTCCAAATAGACATCATCGTCAATTTTAATTTCATTTTAATTGATCTTTAAATACGACTGGTTCTTCAAATAGACACCTTGAACATTAAATTCATTCTAATTGTTCCTTAAAACTTATCATTTTAACATGTAGTTCTTTCTATCGAGTTAGATTTAAATTTTATTCAATTATTCATTAAACTTTTTCTTCTTTTTGTTACAATTCTTTTGTTCATATATTAATAACATATAACAAAAACTAGTATTTTAACATGGTAATGCATAAGATAGATGTTTATTTTATATAACTAAAATTTATAATAATAAATATTTTAAATATGTACACTACATTATAATTAAATTTTGTAATAAATAAATATTTTTACATATAAATTCAATTTTAGATTTATGATAAATATTTATATTGTAATACACTATTATTTTTAATTATTGATAACTTTAAAAATATTAAAATTTAATTTAAAAATAAAGAAAAAATATAGATTGAAGGAGATACGGTATTAAAAAAATATCTAAACATATTTTCGATGAAAATAAAATCCCTCACACATTTTGATTAAAGAATGATTCCTAAAAATATTTTTATTTAAGATGACTATTCTAATTTATATATATATATATATATATATATATATATATATATATATATATATATATATATATATATAATTTTATTAATGAGAGGATATGAATATAAAAAAAGATAATAAAAAATTAATATTACTAGGGTTTAGGATAAATTCATATTCAAGTATATATATATATATGTAACGACTCTCGTGAGAATGCTTAATTGTTGGAAGAAATGAGAATAATAAATTTAAACCATAAAATTAATATATAGATAGTCAAGATTAAGAGAAAAATGCATATGACTTTTTTAAATTGTCATATAACTACTAACTAATTTATTTTTTTTATCATTCATATATGATTTAGATTTATTATTCTCATTTTTCACATAACCAAGTGTTACACTGAAGTTATCTCCTAGTATGTATATAATATATGTAGGTATGTATGTATGTATGTATTTATGCATGTAGGTATGTATGTATGTATTTATGTATGTACAGAGAGAATCAAATTATACCTGGATAACTTATACCAATTTACATTGTTCAATAATTTTATGTAGAATGCGAATTTTATTGATTCTTCTTTTGAGTTATAACTTTTATTACCTTAAATATTTGAATCAAATTTTATTAAAATTGAATAATAATAAGGTAAAAAAATAGTTCATATTTTAGTATATTTTGAAATGTATATATTCTATTAATTTTGATTCATATGAATAAAGTATAAAATAATTTTGAACCAATATAAAAATGTGTATATATAATCTATGTAAAGATAACTTTCAATTTAATGGTTGAATCATTAAAATTCACATTTCATATGAAGTTATTGGATAGTATAATAGTTGGTATAAGTTACAAATGTAATTTGATATATATATATATATATATATATATATATGATCAAGTTACTCTATAAGTACAGGTAAAACTACTTTATTCAATAGCATTTTGTATATAGGTAATAAATCACCATATGAAAAGGGGAAAAAAGATGACTATGAGACAAGTGGTCCCTAGAACCAACCTTGTCTATTATCCCCTTGTTCAGCATCTATTAGAAGATTCTATCTTTGTCATGCATCTTGGTCCTTCAACATCTAGTCTAAGCAAGGCGTCTTCCACCATAAACTTCCCATGGCAATCCTTTTCCCAACCAAACTCATAAACTTTCATAGTTCTTTCACGCTAGGTGGCTAAGGTTATGGATGACTCATATAGATGACACGTTTAGACTTGAGGCCTATGGACGCTCCCTATGGGTGTTGGTAGCCTTTGGATCATGGAAGACCCATTTTAGTGAATGCACCTCTTGAGTCAGTTGCCTTTAGATAAATACTCCTCAAGACACCTCTAGGCCCTAGACAAAGCCTGGAAGTCATTCGACTTAGCTGTTGAGTTTCTCGCCTTTGGATGCACAGCCTTAGGTAGGTCTTTGCTGGAAGGTTCATGAGAGTTAGCTCACAATTCGTGGCCCAAGGCCTAGATAGGCTAGTTTAAGTGTCTTGCGTACCTTTTCCTTGTATATATAGTTAATCTTAGGCTTCTTCTATGAACTTTGGTTTATTTTTTATGATATTTGTTTTTTAGCAATTGAGAGAATGACTCTCGTTTGTTCTTGAATTAGAACACTTTATTCTCATCAAGTTTTCTACGAGCCTTGTGGTAAATCTCGATTCTCTTATATGATTTTTTCCTAAAAATAAGTGGCAAACCATCTCTAAACTCTTTCCATTTTTCTATTTCAAGTCCTTTTATCTTATCTATAATTTTTGCATTTTACTTTACTCTGATAATTCATAAAGTCCTAAATCCTACTCCTAATTTCTGTTATGATTATGGTAATTGTGAAGTGTAGAGGATCCAGGTAGAGTCAAGATGGTCCATGAGAGCAATTTCAATAAAGAGCAATCCAAATCCTCAGTTTTGGAATCCATATCGTATCAAACATCAAAAGCATTTATTGTAAATATATATATATATATATATATTTGTTGGAGATTTTACAACAAATTAAAAATGTTTTACTAAAAGAAAGAGAGAGAAAAAAAAACGTGTTGACTAAGTAATAAAAGAGAAAGGTACTCATATAAGACAAAATAAGTGAACATGCAATGCAATCATGTGTACTGGATGCACATAAACCATATAAACTTTAAACTTCATTCCTTTATAAATTTTATATCGAGAAATTCTCTTATATGAATGAGTTTATCTTCAAGAAGGATTTTTACAAAGATATTAGTCAATTATTCATCCATGCTGATGAATTTTATGTCTAAGATTCCTTTCTAAATATAATCTCTTATTAAATGATGTTTAATTTTTATGTGCTTAACTTTAGAATGTAATATGAGATTCTTAGAAAGATTTATAGCAACAATATTATCACATAATAAAGGGATGTTACACTCAAAGATGTCATAGTCTTTAAGTTGATGCTTGATTTAGAGAAGTTGAGAACAAAAAAATATGTATTATGCTTCTACAATAGATAAGGCAATGGTGTCTTGCCTCTTGCTTGCCCAAGAGGCTAAATTTGCTCCAATGAAGTGACATCCTCCACTAGTGCTTTTTCTTTCAATTTGATCTCCAATATAGTTAGCATCATAGTAGCCTTTTAACCTATACTTATTAGATTCCTTAAACCACAAACCAAGATTAATAGTACCTTTAAGATATCTAAAAATATATTTAACTATTGTTGTGATGCCCTCTACACCTGATATTTAACAATATTAATAAAATATACTTAAATTTAAATTTGAAAACAGATATCGATTGATAAAGGAATCACAAACCTAATAATTTACTGTTACTGAAAACAAACACACATCCCTACTAGCACTCCAAAGGACAATTTCTAATGTCATAATATGTAAACCAACTTAATTACAAAAAGAGTGTTCGATGTTACATGTCATATCAAAGTGTAACCCAAAACAAAACAAGAACAAAAGAAAAAAAGCAGAATAAAAAAAAGATGGCAGCTAAGGAGTCCTAACACAGCCCTTAAACTCCTGCTCAACATCACCTATAAGTGGCATTCAGCCCAGACACACATAGACATACAACAAGAAGAGAGTGAGAAATGTACCTCACTCAGGCTCATGGTATGAGCAACCTAGACATGCACACTAAGTAGCCCCTAAGAGGTATTACCACTCAAGTTCACTTCTACATTCTTTTCACACCATTTTCATTACATGATGCATGATGATGAACTTTAATTAATTTATCAATTTCTCTTGTCTCAAATTAGGCTGGTAAGGACCATTCTCACCTCTTTAGGCCTTGGTACCTCATCCACAACCTATCATGCACTCACATGTGTACCTTCCTAGTCCCTTACAAGCTTCGATACGCACAAGATAAACATTCGTCGAGATCATGCTTGTCTATCGTAAACTAGGTCACCCTTCTCATTTTCCTTAACTATTACATAACTACCATTCTAGCTTTTCCCAAATACAGGTGCCCGTAGGATAAATGCCCATTGGGACCATTCTCATTCGTCATATATTAGGTCACCCTTCTCATTTTTCTTTACCATTCTTACATGGTATATTGTCATTCTTAATGCTACAATAATTATAGCAGTATAATTTACACAAGGAGGCACATAGGTTAATAGAGAAGCAACAAATATAGTCGGCCAACAAAGATCCATACAACACATATAGGGCAAGGTGAGCATCCTCCCATTACCATTAGCATGCACAATTGGTGCGACTCTATGCAAGCGTGTATAGAGCTTGTGTGCATAGTCTGCACAACTGTGCTCAACGGCCTACTATGAAATGTCCTAGATTCTTACCCAGAGTTTCAAACCTAAGGGGAACCTATGGTTTTTCTACATTTTGCAAACACAATTAATTGCACACACGCAACTAATTACACAAACAAGACTCAATAAATTAGATAGCTCAGTCCCCTTCAAGGAACACCAAGAACAAACATTTTAGGTTTTAGGGGAAATCTTCAACCCCATGGCCATAAGTTGTCGGTTCACCCTAGCTAGAAGAATATACACCATTTAGGGTCCTAGGGACGTCCCCTCTCCTACCCACAGTCATAGCCATACCCCAAGTAAGGTTTCTAACTCCCTGCTTACCTGGAAAAACGTAAACATAAAGGATACATTCCTTAGGATCATTCTCTGCTTGCTCCTTTATATAGCTCCAAAATGGGCATTGCAACTCTCACTAAAAGGCCATGTGAAATCCGAACATGAGTCCCACAACCCTTATAGAAACTTTATATTTTGAGAGAAGATTTAAACTACCTAGGTTCGAGTTTTGTATCAATCCCAACTATTTTAAAGACTCTTTTGTCTTTCTTTGCTTATATCCAACTCCTTATATAAGAGAAGGAGATAATACATGAGCTCTTATTATCTGATGTGGGACTTAAGTTATCCCATTCCTTTATGTAGGAAAAAGAGGTGAGACATAAGCTTATGTTGTCCGAGTGAGACTTAAGCTCTTACTATATTTAAATAGCCTATTTTTCTTAATTTAATTAATTAAAACCTAACTTATATTTCTCCCAAAATATTATTTATTTAATTATAAAATAATTAAACCACTTATTAATAATAATTAATAAAATGCATATTCACAACCAATAATAAAATAGAACAAAAACTACGATGTTATAGTTGTGGATGTTATTCTCTAAGATCAACTTGAAAATGTGCACATAAGCATATACTAAACATAATATTTGATCTAGATGTAGTTAAATATAGGAGAGAGTCAATCATACATCTATATGTAGTTTAGTCTACCTTTTTATTTGAGTCATCTAGAGTTAAGATAGATGTAGGGTGCATAGGAGTAGACATACTTTTGCAGTCATCAAGATTGAACTTTTTAAGCAATTCCTTTACATTTTTGTTTGATGCATCACATAAAAGATCAACCTTGTACACAAAGACTTGGAAGTCCTCTTACATGGTTATGTTTTTCCAGCTTTGAGATGA
Source organism: Mucuna pruriens (assembly GCA_025330945.1). NCBI lineage: Eukaryota > Viridiplantae > Streptophyta > Magnoliopsida > Fabales > Fabaceae > Mucuna > Mucuna pruriens. The sequence continues at coordinate 1,037,725 of JAENHJ010000383.1, read as the reverse complement.
GCCTCAAGCTTGCATGTCCAAGTTTTTTGTGTCAAGTCCATTGATCATTGTTTATGGACACCAAACAAGTTACAGTTTGATTTCTTAAGTCTATTAAATTAATCTTATACTGATTATTTTGTCTTTTTGTAAAAAATATTAATGAATCATATGGATTTTTAACTATGCATTCTCCTTTGTTAAAGGAAACATCATATCAATTGTCACATAATTGACTTATGCTAAGTTTATTATGTTTTAACTCCCCAACAAATAAAACATTATCAACAGAGAGAAAGGGATGCTTACCCTGTTAATCCCAACTATCCTACCTTTCTAGTTACCTCCAAAAGTAACTCATCCTCCTGACTTTGGTCTAAGGTCTTGGAACATAGACATTTCTCCCATCATATGACGTGAGCAATCACTGTTTAGGTACCATGATTAGTGCATTCTTCCTACTATCGAGCAAATCTACAATAAAAATAATCATGTTCTTAGATACCCAAATTCTCTTGGGTCTTTTTTATTAGTCCTAGAAGGTTTGGATGATCATTTTGGAATAGATTTATATAGTGAGCAAATTTTCTTATTAGTACCCAAATTCTCTAGTGTTCAAACTTCTCACATTTTATATTGTGAGCAATAGATTTATCCTTTTTCAAATCTTTTTTCTTATAATAGCCTATACCAATTTGTCATATGGATGTCTATTGTGCTTAAGGATCTTTTTCAAATTTTCAGATCCATTGACAAACTTGGCTAGACTTTGTCTAAGGTCAATGACTTTCTCTTGAAGTTGTTCATTTACTTCTAAAACATTGACTTTATATAAGTCTCTGGTTTTTTCTTCTTTCAAACTTTCATTCTCTTTCTTTAGTTTTGAAAAGCTTAGAAAATTTCTTTTTCAAATCTTTGTAGCCTATTGAAAGAGTTGAAAAGCTTGAAAGGAGTTCTTGATAAGTTATTTGGAGATGGTTTAAGCCATTAATTATTATCATCAAGAAAAGGTTTGTTTCTTCATCTTCTTCTTTTGAAGAAATCAGGTCAAGGTCTTCCCATGTTGCCATGAGACCTTTCTTTTTCTTGAAGAAGGGCTTCTTTTTCTCTTTCTCCTTTTCTTTTTCCAAGCTAGGACATTCAGATTTGAAGTGTTCAAGCTTCTTGCATTTGTAGCACACTACTTTACTTTTGTCTTTGACTTCTTTGGTGTATTTTTTGGAGTTGTTCTTCCATCTGAATCTTCATTTATGTTTTCACATGGAGTGGAACTTCCTTGAGATAAAGGAAAGCTCATCTTCATCATAATCTTCTTCCTTAATGGATTCTTCACAAGATTCCTCACCTTTGAAGGCTTGGACGATGATATTTTCTTAGCTCTTTGAGCTTTATGAGCTATGGTCTTATCCTTTCTTTGACATTCATTCTCGTTTAGTTCTATCTCGTGAATCTTGAGGGTGTCAATAAGTTCCTCCATGAGAAGATTCTTCAAGTCTTTCTTTGAAGAATTGGATGATGATCCTTTCTTAGCTCTTTGAACTTTGAGGGCTATGGTCTTATCCTTTGTTTGACCTTCATTCTCATTTAGTTCTATCTTGCAAACCTTGAGGGTGCCAATAAGTTCCTCTATGAGAAGCATCTTCAAGTATTTGGAAGTCTTGAAAGTTGTTACTTGTGGTGTCCATTGTCTAGGCAAACTTTGCAAGATTTTGGTTATATGATCATAATTATTATAAGTTTTGCCTAAAGATCTTAGATTATTGATAATTGTTTAGAATCGTCCACAAAATTTGATCAATGATCTCATGGTCCTCCATTTTTAATAACTTATATTGATGTACAAGCATACTTATCTTAGAGACTTTTACCTAAGACATTCCTTCGTAAACTAAAGTCAAAGTGTCTCACATCTCTTTTGAGGATTTGTAGTTATGAACTTTTTCATACCCTCCTTCTATTGAGGCACGCATAAGAAAGTTTCTAGCTTTAGAGTTTAGTAAGTACCTTATTTTTTGCTCTTCATTCCAAGATGATATAGGGATCTTTGTTCCATCTTTGGTTGGAATATAGTTTCCATTTTCTACAACATCGCACATGTCAATATGACAAGTATCAAAGAATGCAATCGTTCTTTGTTTTTAGAAGTCCTAGTTTTGTCTTTTGAACATAGGAGGTCTATTGACAATATGTCCTTCGTTTTTCATGGTTCTATCAAGATCTTTTCCTTGCACTATTAGATGCTCAACCCTAGAGGATGAGGTCTGGTACCAACTGAAGAAACATGAAACACACAAGGGGGTTGAATTGTTTGTGTGATTTTTATAAAGCTTTTTGAAAACGTAAGGATATATATATATATAAGTGTTCAAGTGTTGTTCAAACATATTGTCCAAAAATGTGTAAAACAAAAACAAAGATAAGGGAAGTGAAAACAACATAAGGAATTTATCTTAATTCACTCTTCCACAAGAACTACATTCAATCTTTTCAACTTGAATGGTTTTACACTAAAATCAATCTAACTTACAAACCAAGTATTATCAAAACTTCTCCAGGTTATACAACACTTGTAATCTACTTGATTACATGTAACACCAAGTATTCTTTAACACTTAACCTTTTTAGGCTATCACAAAAACAAAAGGATTTTTACAAAAGGTAACTCACTAAGTGAGCATATAGAAGTTATAAATGAAAGCTTAACTTTTCTTAGCAAAGCAAATAAAAAAAAGATTTTCATTTAAACTTTTCTAAAACTATCGTGTAAAAAACACTAAAAGTTTTTATTTCATTTTTCTCGTTGTTATGTATTACTTCTCTTCTCAAATTGTGTTCAACTTCATCACTTGAAGGTAATATATAGATGTGAGGAAGCAAGATATTGATCTACATGGAGAGAGATATCTTTTGCATTAAATGTCAAAGATATGCTTTTTGTAGAGTTGTTACAGAGACTTGTCTTCTTTTGAGGACAAAGAAAAAGGTATGTCAAAGAAAGCTATTTTCTTTTTCTAAACTCTTATGGAATATTCCAAATGTTTTTAGCACAAGGTTTAACATTTGTATTCCTTAACTAAGATCTAAAATTAGACATGAAATCACAACTAGAAATATCACTTTATCCTCAAATATGCTATTTTAGGAAGAGAATAATTAATTAGGTGAAATTAAGTCTTAGACATCTTATACTTTACAAAAGAAAAAATAATGAAAAGAAGATGTAAAATAAAATATAAAAAATAAAAATGTAAAGTATAAAAATATTTTATAATATTTTTATATAAAGAATATTTTAATAAAAAAAATATTTATTAACAAGGAGATGTAAATATCATGAGCCATTTTTATACCCCGCTTCTCTTGAACTTGGCCGCAAATCTGTCCCATTTTTTGCCAGACAAAAAGAGACACCGACACGTCTATTCACATGCCTACTATGCAATTTAGTTTTATTTTTGAAAGAAAAGTAAATCGATTTAGTTTGATTTGAGGTAACATCAAATCTGAACCAAACTGAACCGATCAAGTGCAGTTCAATTTTGTAGCTTTTTATTTTATTTTTTATTTTAACACAATGTAAAAACTAATAACTAAATTTACATAATTATTATGTCATATTATTTTTAAAAAATATTTTTTTATTAAATTCTGTTTAAAATAATTTAGTTGAAAAATAGTTTTTTACTTTTATTTAGTATTATTTTTTTAATAATATAGCCCTTTTTGAAATATAAAAGTAAATTGTACACCACTTAATATTTAGAATTATTCTTCAGCAATATTCGTACACTCATTCCATAACATATAAAAGTAAATCATACATGACAATAACAAACCAAAAAGACCGTTATAAATTAATTTAATACTTATTACTAATATGACAACAAAAATCACATATTACAAATCTCTAGAAAGAAATACATCATAAATCACATTATAATCATTAAAAATTTAAAATAATATTAATAATGCTAAACATTCATTAATTAAAATCAATATAAGTATAATGTATGATTCAGTTTGATTTAGTTTTGATTTTCAGAACGAGAACCAAAAATCAAACCAAACCACAAATTTCAGTTTGATCAGTTTAATCGGTTCAGCAGTTTCCAATAGTTTGGTTTTACACCCTTATCTTCCAATTCCAGCCTGTTTGTGTTCTACGCAACAGAACTGCATTGGCATAGACAATGTAGCCACAAAAGCAGAAATCATTGTAGAAATCCCAATACACTTGATTTTCACGAGTTCATACCATTAAATACCAAAACTGAGTGATAATACTTAACATCTGCTGCAACGGTTGTCATCAGTAAAAGTCGTTCTTCCTCTCTAATAAAAATCACGAGAAAAAATCATCAGAAAATTAAAAGATATATATCATGAAGTTGCTGCGGAAGTAAACAATCATAATATTTACTGAACCTTGCAAGGTAAATAGAAAATTAAAAAAGAGGAAAAATTGAAGATAATGCAAGGTAAATAGAAAATTAAAAAAGGGGAAGAATTGAAGATAACTATTGAAGTCACATGATAAAAATGATAGCCCACTTAAAGCTTCTAAAGCAATATGAATGAAGTCACATGATACACATCAATTATAACACAATGATTTGTTGAGAAAACATCATGTCCTAAATATCCAAAATATCTTATTGTATCTGGATAACTATCATCAAAAAATCAATTTGATGTTCCATTCCGTATCGTGGTATACTGATATTATTAAAGAATGCTTATCTCAACAATATATAATTTTTATTATATAACAATATATGTATTTGTTTAATAATATTTTATGCTTTTTCTAATAATTATTATATTACTTTTATTTATATGATGTTTTATAATGTATAATTATGTATTAATATTTTTATATTTTATAATTTTACAATAATATAATATGAATAATAAAAAAAATAAGAAAAACTTAATTTTCAAAGACTGGGGGTGGATTGGCCCAATTTGGTGTGGAGGCCTAGTACCCACTACTCTCACCCAAGAAACTAAAAATATCCGGCCTCTTTCTCCCATCAGCTGCGACCTCCTCACTCCACCATCTTTTTTCAGAAATATAAAAAGACAAAAAGTTGTCTATTGCTACAGCAACCCCAAACTATGACAGAAAAATCTCTTCGGAGGTTCTGGTCGGTAGTTGTAGAATAACTCTGTCTCACCAAAAAATTATAAAGAAATTTGATGCCCAGTCGAAAAACAGTAGTTCCACTTACTATTGACAGCGAACATGGATGCGAGGACTGTTCGAGGAGCGAAAAGGTGCCATTTTGCTTCGCTACCCACAATCACGATGCCGCGTATGATTGACAACTATGGTTATTCTTATTGCTAGTTATTTCATTAATTGCATGTCCTGTCTTGTCAATGCTCTCACGAAAAATTTTCTCTTTTTTATTTCCTTGCCGATTTCTTGACCTACCTCCTTATAGTTGGAGGGGTTTTGTCCATAATCTTAGTTCTAGTCTTAATAATTTTTTTTAGTTACTAAAATTGTCTTTATTGGTTATATTCCATCTATAATTTTTTTTTTAATTATTAATCATATATTATACAATTATAATAAAATAATATTTAATATTAATACATAATTATAAACAGAACATTGTTCCATTGCAGTTTTGTTTTCTCTTTATAAAAAATAGAATAATATAATTATATTAGTGCATAATTATATACTACCTATGTTCTTGCATGCAAGACTTTTTTTGAATTTTTTTTAATAAGGCTCTTTTCAAATAGTCTCTTACATTAATAATTAGATGTTTTTACCAAATTATTCTTAATTATTTTACAATAAATGTTATAATTTTGAAAAGATAAATTCACTGTCTTTCTTATGAAGAATGGAGATGTGTAAAGATAAATTCTGTCTTTCTTAGGAAGAATGGAGATGAGTAGTAGTGTTTAGATATACTTCATAATAACATTTGTAGGGAAAAACAATGAATTCTCTATTAGCTAAAATTAACTAATATTAAAAAATAAATACATAATTTAATTTAAATTTATTTTATTCTTTTCTTTCTATTTTTTATGCTATAAATATTTATGGAGAAATTTACTCAAATGAGTAAAAAGTAATTAATTTGAAAAAATAATATAAATTATTAATAAATTTACTATTATTAACTAAATTAATCATCTTTCTTAATAGGAATGAATTATGTAAAAAATTATATTTAGTGACAAATTAATCATAATGTATAAATAATGTAAACAAAACATTGTTCTGGTGAAGTTATGTTTTTCTCTTCACCTTTAGAAAAAATGTAATAATTAAATAGAATAATATAATTATAATATATATATATATAATAAGTTAAAAACATAAAATATTATTAAATAAATACATATTTAAATAATAGGGTGTATATATACGAGTTTTATAAGTTTTATAGAATCTTAGTATTTGTGTTACAGTCTCACGAACAACATTTTTATTTCTCCTCCCCGATTCCAAATAGAATCTCCTGTTTGACTACCTTACGGCAAGTGAAGCTCCAAAACACCCTGCTGGTACCAAGCAAAGCTTGATGAGTGGGGTGTACTTAGAAACAGTGGTACTTGGGATCTTCTTGTGCTTGCTCTAGGCAAATCTTTGGTTGGTTATAGATGAGTTTTCACTATTAAAGTTGGCTATGATAGCATGATTGACTGCTTCGAAGCCTTGCACATTGCTTCAAATTCAATATTTTGTGAGAACTAATCACATTGAGGTAGATTGACTTCATCATGGAAAAAATCTTACCGGGTGACATTACCACTAATTTTATTAACTAGCGATCAATTGGCAAATGTCACCATCTAGTCTTTGAGGGATCCTACAATTGATTATATTTGTTACAAGCTTTGGGCATGTCCAACTTGAGGGTATGTAAGATATTGTTAGATATCTTTAACCATGGTAATTAGGCAATTGTTGGATATAGTTAGATATCCTTAATTACAGTAATTAGGCAATTATTTTCTCTATAATTATTACCATGCAATATAATGATACACTCTGCTTTATACATTGACACATGGATTCAGTCATGTCTTTTGCTTTTTCTTCGTAGATTACATGCAGCAGCATAACTCTTATATCACTAATAGTCTTGACTACGTGCATTGATCTGGTCAATGTGCATTGATCTGGTCAATGTTGCGAGCAAGCAAGCTGAGAATTTGGCAGTCCTTGAGCTACATTTAGAAAAAACGTAGCTGTAGCAATTGTTTGGCAATGTTTCTCCAAATGAGCTTCTTGACCCAGGAGAGCTGCTCCAATGTTAATTATGAATAGAAGATGTAGAGCATTATTCACCTTAATCACAAAGGAATCATATTTCTTGGGCAAGGCTTCCAAGATCACATCCCAATATTGGGACGTGGTAAGATCTCCAACGGAGATGAATGAGTCGACCAATGCTTTCAGGTGAAGAATATACTCTAAAATGGAGTGTTCACATTTTTTGGTGTTTCTCAGTTTGATTTGAATTTATTAGCCTTTGTGTTGGTGTGCAAGTAGAAATATGTGTGAATCGAATCCCACACCAGACAGAAATGCATGCAACAAATGACTAGTGAGAACTGATTCATAGATATAGTACAGGATACACCAGAGTAAAATCTGATCCTGTTGCTCCAATTGTTGATAGGCTTTGATCACAATACCTAATCTGAATCTGCTACTGATACAATTTTTAGACGGATTTATGGATTAACCACAGGGATGGAGTCAGTGTGCTTTATGACTGCCACAACTTACTGTTTCCACAAGAAATTTTGTCATCAAGCTTAATGGAGTTCCCGAGAGAAGGTTATTTGTGCAGACATCGCAGAAGGTATGCAACTGCCGGCAGAGGATAGTGGCACATCATTGATCTGTGGCAGAGTTTCAACCATTTCTTGATTTTCAAGCCTTAGAGAATGCTTGCAATACCATGTGAGGAAACAACAGAAACATAAAGAAAATGGATGGGAAGTTTAGATAAAGTATGTTTGGAAGAAGAAACTAATTGCAATATTCACGAATATGAATCTTAAGGGGAAGGCTTGATTTATATAGGAGAAACTGACAGGACCAGTTGTATTCTGTTACAACAGAACAATGAAAACTCAGCATGAGTCAGGTACCTATAGTAACAACTGGTTGACTAACATTGTTTGAAGAGAGAAACAAAGATAGTATTTTCTAAATATACTTCCTAGCAAATTGATCTATTTATAATAAGAATGGGTTACAAAGATAATAAATGACTGGTATTTTCAAGAGAACAATTGAAATATCACAACTTGCTAAAATTCATGGAACTTAGCTAAACACTAACTTGGAAGTGTAATAAACATTAAATGCTCCCATTTCCAACAAACATACTGACTACATACTTGTAAGGAATTATGTAAATGCTTATTATACCAACATACTCTAAAACAAGGAAACAAAAAGCTATTTGTAGAAAAATGAAATACCTGTGTCTTCATGGTAAAATGAAGAATGCCACCCACCACCACCACTTCTCCCCCAACCCACTCTGCTGCTGTAGCCACCTCCGTCACCACCTATACCCTGGTTATCTCGTTGAGGCTTAGCTTTTTCAACTAACAAGGCATAACCTTCAAGCTTAGTTTGATCAAGATGTAGAGCTTTCTGCGCACTGTCAACATCCTTGAACTCCAAGTGAGCAAACCTATAAATTATGAAATTTGAGATAAGAGTGCAATACACACTAATTCTTGCACATGTTTAAGTTTTCCTGAGTTCTATAGTCACTTATCATTCAAGATTTATACAATACAAGCTGGTATATTTTGATGCTCCATTGGAGAAACTTACTAGGAGGAGGTCACTATTATTGCAGATTTTTAGGTACTATTGCTTTCAAGCCCCTATGGCCTGGTCTCCTGCTCAATGAAGAGTTATGTGCTCTGGGGGCAAAATTACAGAGAGAAAGAGAGCAAGAGGGTATTCAACAAAGAGCTAATTCTATGTGGAAGATAGAAAGTAAAGTAATAACAAAAAAAGAAAATAAAATAAATCTCACATTTTCCATGCGGAGATTAGTACATTGTCTCTAGATAAATTCCACAGAGGCAAGACCACAAGAGTTGTGTGAACTAAGTGAATTTATCCAGTTGAGGCATGATATTGAGAAAAAATAATTCCCTACAAGCAGTTTCCTTAACAAGCAAGCAAATAAACATTTTCTTGTACTAGCAGTCTGAATTCATTGATTTCATTCTAGTCAGGATTTTAAACAGTGCACTTTTGCAGTGTAGCAGCCCCTGTCCACTATAGGGGCTGCCATAGCAGAGCAGTTTAGTATAGCAGCTGCAGCAGACCAAATAGTGAGCTAAATAGTAGCTGTAGTGGCACTATTTGTTGATACCCAAAAAAGCCCTCTGATTAGAGACATTGGGATTTTTGGGGGGCTATTTTTGGGATTTTGTTAGGAACCAAGAATAGAAATGGGAAAGAAAAGAAAATTTTATTAAATAGAATGAAAACAAGAAATAGAGAGAAATCACTCCTCCAAGGGTTTCCCCTTCATAAAGAGCTAAAACTCAATTTACAAATACAAATATGAACGAATCCTTTCCCGTCACCTCCTCCTATTTATTTAACTCATTAACCCCCAAACTAGCTTTTGTGGTGTGGTTCTCCCTAGGTTCTTATCATTTGGTATCAAAGCCTTCCACCATGTCTCTCAACTGCAAATGAGCAGCATGAGTGGTGACGTAGACATTGCAATGTTCGCCTGAACTAGTCAAAGGGCTAGTTAGTACATAGCTAGTCTGCGTGAGCGCCAGGGCTGTGGAGCGTGGTGGGATGTTAGGATCCAATTGCAAGGTATGAGACTCGATCCCACATTGGAAGAATGAGATTCTAGTGTAGGGTTTATAAGGCTTAGGGCTCTCCCACTACAATAGCTAGCTTTTGTGGTGTGATTCTCCCAAAGTTCTTATCACTAACTAATCAATATCCTAATTTCCTTAACTAACTCCCCCTTTCCCATAGTCCTAATAGTAACTAACTAATCAATATCCTAACTGAATTAATTAACTCCCGCTTTCCCATAGTCCTAACAATACCACCCCTCCTAAAAATCAACCTTGTCCTCAAGGTTGCTAGATCCCACGGTCCATCTTCATTTTCTAGATCTTTGTTTACCTCTCCAAGGTTAGAATCAGGAGGCCTTTCCTGAAATTGGACAAAAGGAGCATGCATAGTCTCCAAATGTTTTGCTCCTCCTTTATGAATCCAATTTCTATTACTCATTTGGGCTTGACCCATTAGGAAAAAGAATTGGACCCACTAGAATTCCAAATCTACCCCTTCCTCTTTCTCATTCTTCCAAACAAATTTGTTTACTCTAGCAAGACATGCCTCTTTGGTGTCCTCCCATGAGGGCTTAACTATGAACTCACTTACCAATGCAAGTGAACTAGGTTTGATGACTTCGGTGACGATGGGAATGAGGATGGATTCTGTATAACTTGAATCACCATGATTGTCTTTATACATTCCTTCTATCTTGGATTCATTGTCATGTTGTTAGCCGTAGATGCAATAAAGGTTAATGATAAAGGCTCACCTAGCAAGTTTGATTTCAAGATTCATCCACCATTGATGTTCCACTTCCACTCACCTTCATGGTTGAGTTTAAGTGTATCAGAGATATCTGTTTCACTGTAACAAGCCTTTTCTAAAAATCTAGGTTTTGAAAATGAGGAGCCCTAGTTGCATCCCCACCTTCTACGTTCGTCTCAATCAAGATTCCTAGAGGGTTATCTTGAAAATGGTTGTCTCACACCACATTCTTCACTCTATTTTCCTTTTGGAATTATGTTAGGAACCAAGAATAGAAATGAGAAAAATAAGAAAGATTTTATTGAATAAAATGAAAGAACAAGGAATATGAGAGAAATCTCTCCTCCAAGGGTTTCCCTTCACGAAGAGCTAAAGCTCAATTTATAATTGATGCAAATCTGAATGAATCCTTTCCCCTTACCCTATACTTATTTAACTCATTAACCCCCTAACTAACAAATGAATATCCTAACTGTCAACTAACTCCTTTCCCATAGTCCTAACAGATTCTAATTTTCAAAAATAAAGTCTAAAGTAGTGAAAATGATAAAGAAGAAATGGATTTAGAAGATGATGATGATTGATAATTGATAATTGGTGATTCCTATCCAGGAAACTTGCACTTGACTTTTGTTGGTATTTACTTTTATGTTTTATTTAAGGCACCTATGACTTTTATTGTTAACTATGAATGTCATCAATTTTGCATAATTTTTATTATTTTTGAGAATTCTATGTATATAGTATACTGACATAAACTATATAAAAAATTTCAAAATAGCAGTTATCCCGCCATCTCGGATTTAAAACATTGATTCTAGTGAGTTGTGCTTGATTGTTGTGTGTTGTGTGGGATATATGCTGTTTAGTGAGCCACTGAGCCCCTATATAAATATAAAATGGACAAAGTGTTGTTCAAGTAACAGCTGCTGTATTGAATATAACCATTAAGGAAGGCTTGGGATATACAAAACCGGGAAAAATTGATGATAAGAACAAAAAGAACATATATAAAACATCATTAAAAAGCAAGAAAAAAGGATTATTCCTTAGCTTATGTGACAACTGATACAAGCAGAAATGGCATGTTTGGCATAAACTATAATCTGCATTTAGGAGCTCCTATTAGAGTGCAGTATCTTTCATATTTTCTACTATTCCCTACTACTCTATTTCAGGAAGGGGCATGTACAGGAGAAGGCAATCATTCAAAACAAATCATAAAATGATGAATACAAAATGCAAATGACGTAGAAATAGTGTTGGAAGTTGGTGTTGAAAGCTGAACAATATTATTATTCAAGTAGACTAAGTTCAATGTATCTTAGGAAATAGTGTTATCATAATTTCTCTTTGGAAAATTGTATGTCATTTACTATCTTTGCAATTTTCATGCATATTAGTTAAAATATACTGATGGATGAAATCTCACTCAAGCCAATTCAGAAGAATACTTATTTCTCATTTCTCACGTAGCATCAGAGCTTCCAATCTAAGGGGCTCTTCTTCTGCAAATAACTATTGAAGATCTGGTTGGGCACTTTGTGCTATCAGAACCTTCTTAACTGGGCACCATGTGCTATCTGGCAACTGTTGACCACACAGTTCAAATTGGAAGATCTCCCAAGAGGTTCACTGCCCAGTAATCAGCCTGAACTTCAACACATTATCGCCAAAATCCAGAGAATAGTCAGTCTGGGGAATTACAAAGTATTCAGGCTGCCTATCAACTGAATTGGAAAAGTTAGTTGAAGTGGTCTCAACTTGTTTATACCATGTTAAATGGGAAATGTTAACTAAGACACCTGACAGGTATTGGACCAAATGAGGGAGATCCAAAATATATCGCATGGCATGAGGAAGACTATGATTATAGCTTGGCTTTGGAATTTGATGATTTCATTAATTAGTGATACTAGCATGTTTCTTGGCACTATGAAGGAAATTAGGGATTCGATAGAACAGACCTATTCAAAAAAGGCTGGAGGCTGCCCAAGTATATATGTTAAGGTAAAAATAGATGCAGCAAAGCAAGGCAACTGTTAGAATACCTAAACATATTCCAGAATGGGATATATCCTTGCGTAGAGAGAATTAAATGCCTTTATTATGAGAATAGGCTAGCTTTCTGATACTATGTTTATTGTAATGGAATGTTTGACCTTGAAATGTAGGAATTAACTATGTATGCAGTAGTTTAGGAACTTTCTTAATAAGATCTTTCTGTATTCTATTTAAGAGCAATTGCTCTTCTAATGAAATCATAAGAGAACAGTTTCTGGCATGGTATCCGAGCTCCAAAATCCTTGGGAGTCTGTGTAGTCTCATGGCCTACATTACCACAAGTTTCCTCCTTTCTTCCGCCGTGTTCTTTCTTCACCAGCACTGCCAAAATCTTTTGAAACCCCAAAAAACCAGAAACATGTTTGACGCACCAAAGGTCCCTATCTAGTCAGAAAATCTGGATACCATCAAGTTACAGAACATTCAACCCAGCCTGCGTCTCAAAGGGAAGGGCAAATTAGGCCATCTCTTACCAACAAAGTCCCAGACTCATAAGATCCCAAGTTTGCAACATGGGACAAGGCAGCTGCAGTCATGATGTCTTGTTGTGTAACTCCATGACAATGGAAGTTAGTGATGCTTGCATGATGTTTATGAAGACAGCCAAGGAAGTATGGGGCAGCTGTAAAGAAAATTATTCTGAGGTTGTTGATGCTGCCCAAATCTATGAGATTAAAATGAGGATCACTGCTACAAAACAAGGGGATCATTCAGTCAGGGAGTATGCCTAGATGCTGCAAAATGTGTGTCAAGAGTTAGATCACTTTGAGCAATTAGAAGTAAAATATACTGAGATGTTAATCTACTCATACGTTACAAGGAGAAGAATAGGATCTATAAGTTCCTGGCAGGATTGAACTGAGTTTGATCCTGTTATAATTCAAGTACTTGGGAAGGACCTATCCTTGCTTAATGAGACAACGGCTGCTCGCAGAGGACTAATGTTAGAATCTCACCCAACTGAAAGTTCTGCCTTCGTTGTACAAACCAGTGGAAAGAAGGTTGGTCAAGGGAAGGAGGGATGGAGATACCTAAGGGGGAAAATAAAGATTCCTCATGGTGTACCTACTGTAAGAAGACCTGGCACACTCATGACAAATACTGGAGACTTCATGGCAAACCTCCAAATTCAAATCAAATTGGACAACTACAAAAAATTCAAGGAGAGCAGGATCGAAGCCCGAATGACACAAGTAGGTTCTACAGGGAGCAGCTCTTCCAGTCCCTCCACAGAATTCAACTCGAAAGAAATTAAGAAACTAAATGAGTTATTAGGCACATTGACAAGACCCACTGACCCATGTTGCTCCTTATCATTCTCAGGTAATACCTCCCAAAGCTATGCACTCAGTATCTTAGATTCATCTAAAGGAGTATGTGTTGTTGATTCTGAAGCTACAGGCCACATGACTCAGTCCTTTACTAGTTTTATCTCCTATAGACCTCGTCCAAGCAATAAAAAATTTGCAACTTAAGATGGAACTTCCATTACAGTGGCTGGAGAAGGAGATGTTATCAAAAACCAGACTCTAGTCCTGAAAAATGCCTTGCATGTGCCAAAATTGTCAACAAATTTGATTTCTCTTCATAAGCTAACAAAGGATTTACAATGTTTAGTAACCTCAATCTGCAAATTTCAGGATCAAGGAACAAGGAAGATGATTGGACTTGCTAGGGAAGACAATGGACTCTACCTTCTTGAGGAAGCTAACAGGATGTGTAGCACTAAGAGTCAGATTCCCATGTCTTTGTTGTAAAATTATTCCTCTCCAGTATAGAAAAAATCTGGTGTCACCCTTCTTTAGTATCCTAAAAGTCATGTTCCCTAATTTATTTTAAAAAATTGACCTAAGAATGTCTTACCTCACAAAATTGACTTGTAAGATGTCAACTGTCCAAGCTTTATAAGTTCTATTTAAGCCATATCTCTAGTTGATGTGGAACTAAACACTACCCTTTAGGTTGCAATTAACGCAGCCTCCAAAGAGATTGCAACTAAGATGGGCTAGGGGTGAATGCAATTAAGACAGCTTTTTAACATAATGTTTTATTATGATACTTGTGAATTTGCAAAACACAAACATGTCAACTTTCCGATTAATAATACAAGAATGTTAGTTTCTTTTGCCTTAATACATAGTGATGTGTGGGGACCTCCTAATATTCCAAACATATATGGGGCTTGGTGACTTGTCATATTTATTGATGATTATTCTCGAGTTCAGGGTTTCTCTTGAAGTGAAAAAGTAGTAGGGGTATTTCTCTTGAAGTGAAAAAGTGAGGTAAGCCAAATTCAACATATTAAGGGAAAGAGGGGAAATAGGAAAGATAAAAATTTATCCTAAGAATTACCTATACATTCTACATATATACAACGAGATTCTATCCTAAATTAGTGTCTATTTACATCATCTTCCAATTCATTTTTTCATGAGGACCAAATATATTTAAGTGGATTGTCATTTCATTAGAAAGAAAGTTCTTTATGGGTGTATTATTACTGGTTACGCTAGTTCTAATGAACCACTAGCTGATATTTCCACTAATTTCCTAGGGTATCCCGAATTGTGTTAATTTGTAATAAACATGGTGTATATAACCTACATGCTCCAACTTGAGTGGGTGTTAGTGCACTTAGTAGTATTGGGCTATAAGGCCGTTAGTATATTTTGTATATAAATATATTTGTTAAAGAGAAGGCAACATGTATTGAAACCATGTGTTTGAATGATATCATAGGACTAAGGACTGATTTATATAGGTTTTATTACATACAAAGAATCATATATGATTTTGTTCCTGGAAACTAGATATGATTTACAATAAAATCACTATACAATAAATGCAAAATATTTTATTCATATTTTCAATACTCCTCCTCAAGTTGAGCATATAAATCATATGCACCAAACTTGTTACATATATAGCTAATTCTAAGGCCTCTTAGGGATTCAGTGAAGATAGTTGTGAATTGGTCACTAGAGTTGCCAAAGCTAGTAGTGATGTCTCTTAATTCAATTTGAGGATGCATGACTTTGATTTTGGGTGCTTGACATTGTTGTATAAGTGAAAAAAAAATAGGGAACAACATTATAAGTATAATAATGAAAAAAAAAACAAAATAGAATAGAGGACATGTTTCTAAACTGAAAGTCTTAAAAACAAAAAATGAATATTTGAAATTATGATAAAACAAAGCACAAAAAAGAACAAAACAAGAACACCCACAAAAGTAAAGAGAGAATAAGAAGAGAAAAAAGAAAGAAAAAGAAATGAAGAATAGGTGAAGAGATGAAGAACAAATAGAGAAAAAAGGAAGGAAATAAAAGGAAGAAGGAAAAAACCAAAAAAAAAAAATTGTTTTAAGTTGTTGGATTTGTTCGCCGAAAAAGCTTGCCAGAGCTCAAGCCGTCACAATTTGATTGTCGGCGAAGGTTTGTCGAAGTTTCTTGGCCTCAGGTCAAGAGGTTCACAAGAGATAAGATTATAGAAACCCTAGCTTTCACACTTTCACGAGACTGATGAGAGAAAGAATGTCTAAACTCTAAAATAATAGGGCCTAATAAGTCTATAATAACCCTAAAATAATTTTTTTTAAAAAAAGGGAATTTTTTCCATGAGCCTCACGACGCCATGACCATAGTGGGTGCCACGGGGGATATGGCGGACAACGCCATACAATGGGATATAAAGATGGCAAATGGTAGAGGGGTCAAAAAATGCCACATTATAGTGTTATGGCAAGGCTATAACAAATATTTAACAACACTAGATCTACCTCAATGTCCTTGGTCCTTTCATGAAAACCAGGTTAGAAGCAATATGCAAAGCTAGTTGATTATCACAAATTAGCATCATTTGCATAGTCTCTTCCAATCGGACCTCTTTGAGAAGTTGCTTCAACCAAAAGATTTTACAGGTTACTAATGTCATGGTCTTGTATTTAGCTTCAACATTGAAACTTGCCATAAAATTTTGTTTCTTACTCTTCCAGGATATCAAGTTCTTCCAACAAGTACACAATACCCAAAAGTGGATCGTCCATCACTGGGTGAACTAACCCAATCAGCTTCTGAGTAACCACCAACTATTTGAGCATAAATGAGTCCTTTTCCTAGAGCATTTTCTATATATTTCAAGATTCGTATCACTACATCACAATGGTCCTAGCAAAGAGAATTTAAAAATAGAAACATTTTTTGAAATCATGTGTTTGAATGACACCACAATGTTGATTTATATAAGCTTTATTACAATAAGTACAAAGGATCATATATGATTTTGTTCCTATAAACCAAATATGATTTACCTATAAAATCGTTATACAATAAATACAAAATATTTGAATCATAATTTCAACACTCACCCTCAAGCTAGAGCATATAAATCATATGCACCAAGTTTGTTATTTATATAGCTAATTCTTGGGCCTCTTAAGGATTTGGCAAAATCATCTGGCAATTGGTTACTAGAGTTGACAAAACTAGTGGTGGTGTCTCTTGATTTGATCTTCTTCCTAATGAAATGACAATCTACTTCAATGTTTTTGGTCTTTTCATGAAAAATCAAGGTTAAAGCAATATCCAAAGCTGGTTGATTATCACGAATTAGCGTCATTTTGCATAGTTTCTTCAAATTGAAGCTCTTCGAGAAGTTGCTTCAACCAGATGAGTTCACAAGTTACTAACGCCAAGGCCCTATATTCAGCTTCAACACTGGATCTTATCACAACATTTTGTTTCTTAATCTTCCAACATATTAGGTTTCCTCCAACAAATACATAATACCCAAGAAGTGGATCGCTTATCAGTGGGTAAACCAACCTAATCAACATCTAAGTAACCAACTATCTTAGCATGTCTTCTATCTTCATAAATGAGTACTTTTGCCGGAGCACTATTGATGTATTTCAAGATATGTATCATTGCATTCCAATGGTTCTAGTCCTGGCAGGGAGAATTTAAGAACTAACTAACCACATTGACTTCAAAGGAAATTTCTAGTTAAGTGACTATGAAGTAGTTCAATTTTCCAACCAACCTCCTATGTCGAACTCCCTTTTTATAGGATAAAGGTGAACTACTTAAAGATAATATAACTTACAAAAAAGAAAAGATAACCGTTGTAGATAAAATGCGATATTCACGATTTCTTAGTGAAATATCTAGATATTTGTATCATCTTAATCTAATGAGATATTTACAATATCTCCAACACTCTCCCTCAAGGGTCCCATCAGATTTACACTATATATCCATCTACAACCTACAGCTCTTTTGTCTTTGTGTCTATCAACAATCTCCCAAGTTGAGTTTTTCTCTAACGCCTTCATCTTTTCTTTCATTGCTTAAACCCAATTCTCGTCTTTCAAAGCTTCTGTACTGATGTAGGTGTTTTGATTGCATCAATGGCAACAATAAAACTCTGATGTTGTAAAAAGAGATGGTCAGTGCACACAATTTGAGAAATTGGATATTTGATACATGATCGTTTCCCTTTCCTCAAAGCAATAGACATATCATCAGTAACATCTTCAATGGGGTTCTCAAGAATACTTACCTCCAACTTAGACAATTGGACTTGTTTTGGGACCAAAGTGAGTTTCATGACTTCTTGAACTTGAACTTGAACATCTTGAGTAGGAACAGATAATGACTCGATGACATCGTGAGTAGGAAAAGGTAATGACTCAATGACAAACTCAACTTCTAGATAACTCTCCCCCTAAAGTGGAGGGCTAATAAAGAATGACTGTTTCATCAAAAGGTAACATCCATTGAGATAAAGATCTAACGACTCGAAGGATGATAACACCTATCTGCCCCCTATCTCATCAAGTTACCCATTCGTGTTTTAAACGATATTAGTCCAATTAAACACATGTTATCATTCTTTCCCAACTCTCCCCTAATGTTAAACTTACCAAGTTGTGTCTTTGGGTGTGTTGCCTTTGTCCACTCTCATAATTCACATCATGGTAAGTTAAACCCTAGAGCTATCAAATGTGTTTTCATTGGTTATCCCTCAAATAAAAAGGGATTTAAGTGTTATCATCCTCCGAGTTGTCAGATCTTTATCTCAATGGATGTTACTTTTCATGAAATACAATCATTCTTTGTTAGCCCTCCACTTCAAGGGGAGAGTTATTTAAAAGTTGAGCCTGTCATGGAGTCATTACCTTTTTCTACTCAGGATGTCATCTCTAGGTGAGTCACTTCCTTCAATATAATTCAACTTATTGCACTCTTTGAGCATAGTACGAATATATTGTGCCTATTGTAGATAATTGTGATCGTCAAGTCAACCAAATTTGGAAGTTCATTAGGTCCCAAGATAATGACTTTATTTTCTACCATTATCACTAATAATTGTGAATGACAGAAAAGACTTTGACTAGTCTCGAACCGATGTGTGGGTTTTGTTAGAGGGTAGCGGATCACTAAAGTGAAGCAACGGAAACAAAGCTCCCAAGATCTGGAGCTCTGATGTCAAATTGAAAGTAAAAGGAATTGTGCATTGGTTGAATTGAATAATACAATTTCTAATCTCCCTTTTTATAGGGTAAAGGAGAACTGCTTAAAGATAATATAACTTACAAAAAGAAAAGATAACCGTTGTAGATAAAATGTGATATTCACGATATCCTAATGAGATATTCAGATATTTGTAACCTCTTAATGTAATGAGATATTTACAATATCTCCAACACTATCCATAGGAGTGTTAATAGATTTGGCATTCAACAAGTCAATCTCTTCATGAATATCAAGGACATTTCTTCTATGAGATCATTAAACCATCCTTGGATTGAGCTACCTCGATACCTAAAAAATATTAGAGCTTACCAAGGTCCTTAATTTGAAACTATTGTGACAAATGTTTCAAGTGAAGTATGACATGTTGATCATTGCCAATTACAACAATATTGTACATATATAGAATTAGATAGATGCATCATTTGGCCGAATGGTAATAGAATACTGAGTAGTCAGCTTCACTACAAATTATACCAAACTGTTGTACTACATTATGAAATTTTCCAAACCAAGCTCGAGAAAATCGTTTAAGTCCATACAAAGACCTACGAAGTCATAATGCAAGAAAATAGTTTTATTTCAAGTTGAAAAAGAAGCTAGTGACTAATAGCTACAATAGAGAGTAGGAGTCTAACAGACACCATTTTAGCCACAGGAGAGAAAGTACCAGTGTAATTCTGTCCAAATACCTTAGTGTATCCTTTAGCTACCATACGAGCTTTAAAACGATCAATCTGACAATCAGGACCAACCTTGATTGTCTAAATCCATTGACATCCAACCACAAATTTCCCACAAGGTAGATAAACCAATTCCCAAGTACCATTACTTTGGAGAACACACAACTCATCAATCATTGTTTGATGCCATTCGGGGTGGGCTAGAGCTTCATTTGGAGAGTTAGGAATAAACACACACGACAAAGAAGATAGGCAAGCACAATGCACCGAAGAAAACTTGTGATAACTCAAGTTAATATAATGAGGATATGGGTTACGAGTAGAGTGAGTACCTTTTCTAAGGGCAATGGGCAGGTCAAGATCAGGTGAATGGGCCGAGTCTAGTAAAATAGTTTGCATCAAGGAGGATTCTAGGATGGCCTCACAGGTACGAACAATCGCATGGTCACTCACCATAGTGGATTGTTGACAACGATATGTTTGGAGGGGTCGCATTGCTAGGGTGTTAGAATACACTTAAAATAGGAAGAAAAGAGGGATAAGAACAAGATGAGTAATATGGATACTGCACTTACAAAATTTCATTTTCTCACCACTATTTATCACATTCAGAACTAGTTAGCTAACAACCTACTAATTAACTACCAAACATATAACTACTAACTTCACAAGTAGTTACAACCTACTAACTAACTCCACAAGTAGTTATAACTAATCTGAACTATTTACAATACTACCCCTTAATTTATATTAGTAATGGGTTGCACCCTTATCATGTCTCTAGCCATCTTAAACCGGTCAACCTTAAGAGGTTTTGTTAAAATATCTGCCACCTATTCATTAGTACTGCAATATTTCAACACTAGCTTCTATTTACTGACTTGATCTCTGAGAAAGTGGAATCTTGTCTCAATGTGTTTACTTCCATAAGCAATAGAATGTTTAGCCAAACTTATAGTTGACTTATTGTCTATTAGTATCTTCACATGCTCTTCTCTTCTAATAGGTACTCCACACATGATAAACACATACTGAGTTACAGTAACCATATATTTCATCAAAAACACTCCTACCACGTTTTGAGAATAACAGCCTATAATCCAAGGTGCCCTTTACGTATCTCAATATTCTCTTAGCTGCATGCAAGTGAGAAAGTCTTGGATGATCCATAAACCTACTAATCAGTCTCACTCCATAAGCTATATCGGGTTGGCTGTTACATAAAATCTCAAAAAGCCAACAATCTGTTTGTACAGGGTTGCATCAGTCAACTTGTCACTTCTTTCTCCAACTTTATACCACAATCAACTGGTGTTTGGACAAAGTTACAATCCAGCATATGAAACCTCTTTAATACGTCAGTTGCATACCTCTTTTTGATGCATGAAAATACCTTCACTTGTAGAGACAACTTCCATCCCCAAAAAATAGGACAACAATCCCAAATCTATCATCTCATAATCCAGCAATATTCTCCTTTTAAACTCATCAATATTTGTTGTATTGCTTTGCTCCCAGTAACTAGTAGGTCATCTACATATATGTATACAAACATTAAATCACTTGCAGTAGCTCTTACATAAACTCCATGTTCTATTGTACCTTTGTTGAAATCTAGCTGCAACAAGAAGCAACCAATCCTTCTATTCCAAGCCTGAGGGGCTTGTTTTAGCCCATATAATGCCTTCTTCAACCTGCACACCTTGTCTTCATGTCCAGTCACTTCAAAACCAGGAGGTTGACACACATAAACCTCCTCCTCTAGTGGCCCATTTAGAAAGGATGACTTTACATCCAATTAATGTAATGACCATCCTCTAAAAATGGTTGCAGCAACCACCAATCTAATAGTCTCAATTCTGGCCACAGGTGCAAACACTTCATTATAATTCAACCCAGCCTTTTGCAAGAATCCTTTTCCAACTAACCTAGCCTTGTATTTTGCAACTTCTCCAATTGATTTTACGTTCACTCTATAGATTCATTTCACTCTAAAAGACCTTTTGTTATAAGGTAATGTGACTAGTTGTGTGGTTCCATTATTTCCTTTCATTCATGTTTTCTAATTGTTTGCTCAAAAGACACTTGTTCTACTTTAGCCAGTAGAGTCAAATGCATCATGTCCCCTTCTTCAGTCACTTCAAAGTCAAGAATAGATGTATAATCTCCAAATCTCTCTAAGGTCTACATGACTGAACCTGAACTGTTTCTGCCCAATTTTCAAATTGCACATCAAACTGAATTGATATAGTTACTTTACCATTTTCAGTTGTAGTCTCTCATCTCCAGTAACATCCTTGCTCAACACTACCATTTTACTAGTATGATGTACAGTTTGTATGCACCAGTTGAATCATACCCAAGAAACATCATTAGTTGTCCCTTATCATCCAACTTCTTTCTTCTTTCTTCTTTCATCAAGCACATGTTTAAAGCAAAGAGAACCAAATACCCGAAAGTGACTTACTGTAGGTTTTCTTACTAACCACACTTCCTCAAGAGTCACATCATGTAGGCTCTTAGTTTGACTCTTATTTAGTATATAAATTGTTGTGGATACAACTTCTCCCTAGAACTGTTTTGGCATATTTTTATCTTTAAGCTTACATCGAGCCATATTCATGAAGGTTCTACTCCATTTTTTAGCCTTTCCATTATGTTGAGGGGTATAAGGAGCAGTAACCTCATGAATTATCCCTTTCTTATCACAATAGGAGTGAAAATCATGTGAAGTGTATTCACCATCGCCATTTGTTCTAAGGATTTTGATGAACCAAACACACTATTTCTCCACCGTTGACTTGAACCTTTTAAACACCTCAAATGCCTCTCTTTTTCTTTTAATCAAATAGACCTATAACTTCCTTGAAAAGTCATCAACAAAGGAAATGAAGTAGTGATTACCTCCAAGGGAAACTAACTCCATTGGACCACACACATCTAAATAGACAACTTCTAGTAGTGTCTTTGTTGTTGGAATGTTGGACTTAAAAGAACTTTTGGTCTATTTTCTTATAAGGCACCCTTCACATAACTCCTTTGGTGGCTCTATAGAGGGAAAACCATGGATCATCCCTTTCTTTTTCAGTAGACTTAGGCTCCTGAAAGTTAGATGCCCAAATCTTAGATGTCAAAGCCAATTTTGATCTTCTATAGTAGTTGCAAGACAATGACTTTCACCTATTTGAATTCCAATTTTAAATGTTCTATTCTTTGATCATGGAGCCTTCAAAATCAATTTTCTCTTACTGTCATACACTTACGTCATATTATGCTCCATATTCATGACATACCTTTCTCCAATAGTTGGTCAAAGCTTAACATATTGGTCTTCATTTATGTCACATAAAGAACATTTGTTATGAATGGCTACTGTCCATCTCTTCTATGAATTAGAACTTTGTCCATTCCTTCAGTTGTATCAGTGCTATTATCAACAAACATCACCATTCTTTTAACCTTTTCATCAAGATTTACAAACCACATTTTATTCCCAATCATGTGGTTTGAACACCCAGTGTCCAAATACCAAAAATTAGATTTAGCAAATATGATGTTGTCATCATGAAAAGAACATGATCTGAATCTAAATCATCACTATCACCTTGTGCCATTTGAGCTTCATCCTCCTTTTGCTTTCCTTTATTACTGTAGCACTCATTTGCAAAGTGACCCCATTTTTGACATGCATAGCACCGTATATTCCTTTTATCAAATTTCTTCTACCCTCCTCTATTTTGATCACCTCCCTTCTTTCGGAATTTTCCATGACCTCCATTCTTCTTGTAGTTGTTACCTCCAGAATTTTGATTTGAGACTTTTGAGCCTTCACTAGAATCTTTCAATTTGTTCTTCCATTTTCCCTTCTTGTTCTTGCTGCCCCCACAATCATTCCTCCGAAAGGCTTATGCCTGTAACGCCTGAGCAACAACTCTCATACTACTTCTATCAAGAAGCCTTTGTTCATGAGCTTCAAGGGAATTTTGCAACTCCTCCACCTACATCCTTTGAAGATCCTTCGATTCCTCATTTGCCACCACAATGTGGTCAAATTGGGGTCTCAAAGTTCTCAAAATCTTGCCCACTATTTGCTTATTCAATAACGTCTCACCATAAGCCTTCATTGAGTTGACCAACATTTAAATTCTAGTAAAGTAATCCCCAATTGATTCTTAATCATTCATGGACAGTAACTCATATTGTCTACAAAGGGATTAAAGCTTCACTTTCTTGATTTTATCTACACCTTCATATGACTTGTTCAAAATATCTCAAGCCTTCTTAACTGAATTAGCTGAAGCTATTTTCTCAAAATGGCAGAATCCACACATTGATGAATCAAGAAGAGAGTTTTGCACTCTTTCTTCTTGGACTCCTTATAAACTATACTCTACACCTCTATAGCACCAACCTCCACTTCTTGAATGTCATTCTTTACAACTTCCAACACTTCTTGGAAGCCAAAGATGACACCCATCTTGATACACCATTGCTCAAAATTCTTGCCATCAAGAACTGGCATGTTAGCAGGAAAAGTTCCATTAGTAGTTAGTACCAACCATGATTCACCTTTTGAATCTTCAGCTTTCCCAACAAATCCACAATAGAAAGAAAGCTTTGATACCACTTATAAGAACACACTTAAAATAGGAATAAAAGAGGGATAAGAATAAGATGAGTAATATGGACACTGCACTTACAAAATTTCATTTTCTCACCACTATTTATCACATTCACAAGTAATTAGTTAACAATCCACTAACTAACTCCACAAGTAGTTATAACTAGTCTGAATTATTTACAACAAGGGATCCTCATATTGAACATCCTGAGGGACAGAATGAAAAGGTACAAGAGCAAGAGGAACAAGAAAGACCATAGAAGGAGCCTAGGGGATAATTTGGTTGACTTAAAAAAGGTATGGACTCAAAATAGGTAACATCGGTAGAAATAAAGTAACGATAAAGAGTAGGACAAAAACGATAACCTTTTTGTGACCAATGATAATCCAGGAAGAACACATTTGAGGACCAAGTTGAGAGTTAAGCAAGACTTAGAGAGAGATTGTGGACAAAACATGTGGACCAAAGACTTGAGGTGAAAGTGAATAAAGAGGTGTATGCGAAAACAACACCGAGTGAGAGACCTGGTTATCTAAGACAAATGGGGGCATGTGATTGATGAGGTAGTAGACCACTAAGATAGCATCGCCCTAGAATTGATGTGCAACATGACCATGTAGAAGAAGCATTCAAGTGGTATCGATAAGATGCTGATTTTTTTGCATTCAACGACCTTATTTCGTTGAGGGATATGAGCACAGGATGTTTGGTGAAGAATGCCATTAGAAGCCATAAATTCTTGAAATTGGTGTGACAAATATTCATGGTCATTGTTACCAATCATCCATCCCGAACTATAATCCTGTAATGTAATAATGTCTTTAGTAAGGTAATAAAACAGTCATGAGAGTGGGTTAAGCGATGGACAGAAAGTAAATTAAATGGACAACCAGGTACATATAAGACAGAGTCAACGGTTAAGGAAGGAAAATGATAGGTAGTGCCAATCCCTTGGGATTGGGTTTGCAAACCATTGGCAAAAGTAATGTTGGGTAAATAACCAGATGTAGAGAAGGAAGAGAAAAGGGCTCTATTACCAGATATGTGGTTAAATGCACTAGAGTCAAGAACCCAAGGATCAAGGGAATGAGAGTAAGATATATAAGCAAATGAATTACCAATGTGGGCAACTGAGGCAGTAGTAATGAGGTCTTGGCAGTTCACCTTTAGTGGAGTAGTGCCAAAAGTGTCTAGAGTAAAGTAGGGGTAGGCATGGTCGGGGTGTGCCAAAGTCGTCAAAAAATTGCCAAAAAAGTTGTTGGAAAGTTGTTAGAAAGTCGTCAAAAAGCGTAGATGGCAGTCTATGCCAAAAAAGAGAGACAGCAAAAGAAAAATCACCAAGGACAGTAGGTCCACCAGAAAGGCATGATTTCCAATGTAGGTCCACCAGAAAGGCATGATTTCCAATGTGCCTCTGTCAAGCTCCAGATACCATGTTGAAAGAGAGAGAAAATAGAAGCATATTGATTGAAACCATGTGTTAGAATAACACCATAGGATTAATTTATATAGTTTTTATTACAGTAAATACAAAGGATCATATATGATTTTGTCCTTATAAACCAAATATGATTTGCCTATAAAATCTCTATACAAGAAATAAAAAATATTTGAATCATAATTTCAACACACTCATTTGTAATAATAATTCAAAGTTACAATTTCTCTTAAATTCTCTCCTTTTCTCTTCTTGCACCATGGATTCTAACATAGTGGCATGTCAAAACATTCAACGATACGTTATAACTTGACTTAAAGCATAACAAGAAACATACCCCTTAATAGCACCAAAATCATGAGATTTCCGAACTGATATCCTTGCAATCTCTCCACAATAACCAAAATGCTCTTCTAGGCTAGCTTTTATCTAAAAGAAAATAAGCATTAAATAGTACAACTAAGCACACCAGTTAAACCAAGCAATGATGCAATAGAAAGAGATTCATGCAATCCTGTGTAGGAAGTGTAACAAATCAAAATGATACGAGAAAAAAATTACCTCTTCCGTTGGAAGGGAACTATTAAAACCCTTCACAAATATAGTTCGAGACTGATTTCTATCACACCTCTGGAATGAGTTGCTCCAGTTGCTAAAATTGTTAACACATCAACAAAACAACAAAGAGAAGAAGTGGGAATAAGCCAAGATATAGAAATGTACCAATACAAGAGTTTATAGGCTTATATCAATGTGCTTTAAAAAATACATTTTTAATTAATAACACATGTTTAAAAAATTTTATAATGTTGATAAAGAAAAGCAAAAACAAAAATCTAACAAGCAAATTATATTAATTTTTTTCGCATAAGATAGAAAAAGTAATTAGGAAAAAAAAGCTAAAAAGAGAACTATATCATGAAAGTGCTTTTCTTTTTCCAAAGTTAATCCCAACACCCTATACAAAAAGTGTATATACATTACAACACATGGTAAACCATGCAAATGCACATGAAAAAAACCAAAATTGTTCTCCTATTCAAAATGGCCATTTATAAGAAATTTCCACTAGAGCAATTAGGCAGGAAAATTTGTCACCATAAAACGACAAGAGGCATGCTCTTGCACAATTATATTTTATAGGTTTAGATATATAGATTACCTTCTATTGTAGGTATAGTCACCTTTTTCTCGAGCCAAATAAACTCCAATGGGACGTCTCAACAACTCAATATTATCGAACTCGAGAGCCTATGATACAAAAACAAATTGATTGTTAGCTCAATGTCTTTACACTAAACAGAGCTTCAATAAACATCAACACACGAATGATGATGGAGCAGTTGCGATATAGGCACTACTGTTGTAAATATCAGAAATATTCTAGAAGATATTTTTGTTGTAAATATCAAAGATATTTTAAGAGATATCATGGGATATTTGTTTCCCTACTAGCTACTACTATTATTTTCCTATTTCTCTATTTTCTTTTTTAAGCATAATCTTCATCCTATAAAAGGGATATTAGTAATTGTACAACAAAATACACAATTAATATACAATTTTCTTTTCTTTTCTTTCAACTTTGTATTAGAGCTTCTGATCTTCGAGGCTTTGTTTCCGCTACTTAGTACCAATGCTATTGTTCGCCACCCTTGCTAACACCATCACTACCTACAGGACTGGTGGTCAAACCAAGAAATAAAAAAAAAAACTATTGCGTATTTTTCACGCATGTTGTCCACACTTTGTTGTTCATAAGTGGTGTGCTACCTTCCGGTGTGACTCATTTGGCAAAGCTACCATATAAAGAATCATAAACAACGCCTTTACATGTTTTAGAGTTTTTTTCTAATGGCTAAAGTAAAAGTCATCTCTTTGGCTCTCAATGATCTTAGTAAGCTTTTTGACACTTACTCCTTGATTATGAAGGGTAATAGTTTTTTCAATATTTCTGGTACTCTTTCCCAAAGTATTTGGATCCTTGATTCTGAGGCAATCGATCAGATGATCCCATTCTCCTCACACTTGACATCATACTCAAGAGCATCTGAAAAACAACTAATTACAATTGCTAATGGAGATCATGCTCCTATTGTTAGATCTAGCAACACCCAACTCCTACCCTTTCTATACTATGTTCTCCATGTTCCTAATGTGAGTAACTTTTTATCATTTTCATTGTGTCTTTGAGGGATCTTTCCTCTGGGATGACGATTTTGATTGCTAAAGAGCACATTAGGTTATACTTTTTACAACACAAGACAATTGATGATAGAAACAAAAAAAAAATGAGATGTCCTTTAGAAACTTGGGCAACTTCCCAAATTTGGCTTCACCACAAGCGTCTTAGACATCCTTTATTTGGCTTACATAAATCTTTATTTCCACATTTGCTCACAAAATAGTCTGTTGAGTCCCTTAATTATAATACTTGTCAAGTTTCTAAACACCATCGTACTTCCTTTCTTCCTAATAATAATAAAAGTGTAGGTTTTGATTTTATTCACTCTAATGTATGTGAACTTGTTACTGAATCAGTTTCTGGGGTTAGATGGTTCATAACTCTTTCATTGATGATGGTACCCATGTAACATGGACTTACCTTGTGAAACACAAATCTAAAGTATGTCAAATATTTGTTAATTTTTTCCATCTTGTCAAAAATCAGTTTGGTAAATCCATTAAAAGAATCCAGTCAGAGACAATGGTATTGAATATGTTAACCTTGAATTTTCTAAGTTT
This sequence comes from Mucuna pruriens, assembly GCA_025330945.1. NCBI lineage: Eukaryota > Viridiplantae > Streptophyta > Magnoliopsida > Fabales > Fabaceae > Mucuna > Mucuna pruriens. The sequence goes on along the minus strand of JAENHJ010000383.1, from coordinate 1,009,073 downwards.
GTTATAGATCAAAGTATTATTCATGAGCTTACTTATATCAATACCCCTCAATAAAATGGGGTTGCAAAGTGAAAGAATCATGATCTTCTTGAAGTTACCAGAGCTCTACTCTCTCAAATGACCGTTCCAAATGTTAACTGGGGAGAAGTTGTTCTAACTGCAACCTACCTCATAAACAGCTACTCACTCATGTCTTACAAGGGATTAATCCAGTTCAACACATCTTGTCATTCTTTCCTTCTTCTCCCCTACTATTGAGTCTCCCATGTTGTGTTGCCTTTGTCCATTCTCATAGTCGCAATCGCAGTAAGTTGGACACAAGAGTTATCAAGTGTATCTTTATTGGTTAACCGTCAAATAAAAAAGGATATAAGTGTTATCGACTTTAGAGTCATTGGTTCTTTGTGTCAATGGATGTCACCCATTACGAAACATAATCCTTCTATGTCAGCCCTTGAGGGGGAGTATTTTAGAAGCAGATGGGGGAGATCACAATGAAGTAGAAAAGGAGGATTGGTTCTTTGGAATAAAATATCAAAGGCGAAAGAAACTCACTCTCATCCCACAACAAATTGAGTAGTCTAAAATAGAGCTAAACGTCCCTGAGGGTGACAATGATTCTAAAGAGTTGGAGTGATTGACTTTGAAAGAAAGGCTGGTAACACATTTTGAGATGGAGTTGGAAAAGTTGAAGTATTTACTTGAATAGAGGTTGCCTATTCCAGAAAGGGTATATATTTATCTCCCAAAAAAAATATGTGCTTAATTTGCTCAAGGTGACAGAAAAATTGGGATGCAATACCACAAGGGTACCCATTAAACAAAATCATAAAATTAGAAGTGAAGAAAGTCCACCTATTGAGCTCGATACCAGATATTGGTGGGGAAACTAATATATTTATTTCACATTAGCTAGATATTGACTATGTTGTTAGTGTGGTTAGTCAATATATGCATGACCCTAGTGAGAGACACCTTCAAGCATTTGAGAAGATCCTCTATTATTTAAAGGCAAGCTTGGGTAAATGATCGTTATTTAGGAGAAAAGGTTCATTGTCCCTAGAGATATACATTGATGCTAACTATGCAGGGTCAGTCACAGATAAGAGATCCACCTCTAGTTATTGTTTGTTTCTTTGAGGGAATTTGGTGACATGGATAAGTGAGAGACACCTTCAGGCATTTGAGAAGATCCTTCATTATTTGAAGACAAACTTGGGTAAATAACTGTTATTTAGAAGAGAAGGTTCATTGCTCTAGAGATATACATTGATGCTGACTATGCAGGGTCAGTCACAGATAAGAGATCCACCTCTAGTTATTGTTTGTTTCTTTGAGGGAATTTGGTGACATGGATTAGTAAGAAGCAAAATATTGTTGCTCGGTCCAGTGTAGAAGTCAAGCCTCAACCCATGACACATGGCATATGTGAAGGAGTATGAATGAAGATTATCCTTAATGACATCAAAGTTAAATGAGTCTCATAAAATTGTTTTGTGATAACAATTCAATTATCAGCATTGCTCATAACCCAGTCCAACGTGACAGAACGAAACATGTAGAGATCGACAGACACTTTAGCAAAGAGAAGTTGAATGGCGGCCTTATTAATAAGGCCAAGTGGCAAATGTCTTTACAAAGGAACTTCTTAGTGCTAGATTTCAAGATCTTATTGGCAAGTTGGAAATGATTGATATCAATTTACCAACATGAGAGGGAGTGTTGTAAATACCAGAAATATTCTAGAAAATATTTTTGTTGTAAATATCAAAGATATTTTAGGAGATATTATGAGATATTTGTTTTCCTAATAGTATTATTTTCTTATTTCCCTCTTTAATTTTTAAGAAATAATTTTTATCCTATAAAAGAGATATTAGTGATTGGATAAAATACACAATTAATATACAGTTTTCTTTTCTTTCAACTATTATATACATAAAAAAGCCTAGAAATATCAATGTCAACCCTCCATCACAACTAACTAGTGTGCAAAGACATAGGGTCAAATGATGCATGTAGCCAATAGCTCCTAGTGAGATGAGACTTGGCAATTTTTGTAATACACATAGATAAAGGGGATGGCTTTACAACAAATGACCAGGTTAATAAGCAGGATAGAAGTTGCAACCTATGAGTTGGTTAGAACAATATAAAATGCATTGTATAACAAAAAATTTTGCAACTCACCCTATAAAGATTTTGAATAAGATCATGATAACCAAACAACTTGGATCTTTACTATTAGTGGTAGTCTACAACTATCTTTGAAATGTTTTTTGGCAGTTCTAACATTTGCAGACTACATAAGGTCACGAAACTTACTTTTTTTGCAGCTTCTTCTGTCGCAAACTCAACTTTTCCAAAGCCGTTTAACCTCCCTTTGTGATCCGTATGTAGACGAATATCAACAATTTTTCCACATACTTTGAAAAGATTTTCCCTGATCATCTTTCAAATTATAAAAAAAGTACAAAAAATAATTAACAAGTAATTGCATGAAAAATAATACATACATATCAGCCGGTTCGACGCTGTATGACAAGTTTCTGACATATATTGTCTTTGGTTGAGCATTTTGCTCTTTCAAAGTAGCTAGCCTTTTAGACTGCAAAATTCCAGGAAATAACATATATATAACTGTTTTGATCATTTACATTGCAGAAAGTGAGCATATTGTTCAATCACAGCTTTTTTTTTCATTGGAGGAAGCACCAACTATATACTCCAATAATTCATATAACAAATGAACATTCAGCAGTCATAAGTAAATGCATCATGAAATGCTTACACTTTCCCAAGGACTTTCGGAGGCTTTTCCCTCAATTTCTTCCTCACAGTACTCTGAACTCTGTGTACTTTTGATAGGCTGAGTTCTTTCACTCTGGTGGAATGACTTGCTCCAGTTGCTAAAATTATTAACAAGCAGCAAAGAAAATATGGGCACAAGGGAAGATATAGAAATGAACCAATATAAGTGATTAAAGGCTCATTTGTTTGTGATTTTAAAATAATGCATGTACAATTTAAAACATGTTTAAAAAATCTATAATAATTAGACAAGCTTTCTGAAAAAAAAATTGTTTTTGTCTGTTTCATATAAGCTAGAAAAGCAGCTTATGATGAATATAAAAAAAATATATAACTATATCGTTAAAGAACTTTTTGCAATGTATTCAGAGTTATTTAAGTCATTAGGATTTGGTCTTAAGTATATGGGCTCGACCCACATGTTCTTATGTACTACCCTTTTAACCTAGTAATATAAATATAAGGGTCACTACACATTGTAGTGTATCTAATTACAGTTTTCTTACATGTATCTTTCTCTCTACTCTACTCTTCTCTCTTTCTCCTTGGTATTAGAGCCTCTTACTGATCTAAGAAAAGCCCAGTTGGTTCTGCAGCTGTTTGTGGAAGTGGTTTGGTGGCATATTTTGGTGTTGAGGTGTTACTATGCACCCTAGTGGGGTTTTGGGTCAAAATCAGGTGTTCCAATGTGGTGTTGGTTAAACAATGCCACAAGATACTAGAAATACAAATGAAGGAAGTTCCAAGGAGCCTACTACTGGTACTAATACTGCTTGCTCCAAACTCCCTGATATCAAGCTTGGTGTGTGATGGTTAGACGGATAGGAAAGGAAGATCACTTACTAATTTTCTTGTTAATAGTCCAAGTGGGACTGTTTTCTTGAAATCTATTGATACTAGTAATGTGATAAAGGATGGCAAACATCAGCTCACATGTCCTCATGTACTACTCTCTTAACATAGTTATATAAATATGAGGGTCACTACACATTGAAGTGTATCCAACTATAGTTTTCTCACATGTCTCTTTCTCTCTCTCTTTCTTCTAGACAAAGCCTATCCAAGAACCCTAAACAAAAAGGGTACATACGTAACTAGACAAATAAAAATTTGCATGGGAAAAATAAAAGTATCGCCAATTCTAAATGAACGTGTTTCATAAGAAATTTACACCAGAGCTATTAAGTGGGAAATGTTGTCAACAATTAGCGACCAGAAGTAAGCAATTGCACAATTTCATTATATATGTACATTACCTTCTATAGGAGGTATATTCTTTCTTTTCATGAGCTATACCAACTCCAATGCGACGTCCCAAAAATACTGTATTATTCAATTGAAGAGCCTATGTTTACAAAACAAAATTGATTTTCAGCTCAATGTCTTTGCATAGAACAAGGGGGCTCAATAAACAGCCCATAGACGATGATAAGACATAGCAACACAGGCAATATATATATAAGAAAGCCTAGAAATATCAATGTCAATCTAATAGGCCAAGTTCTCAATTAAGCAGTTATTATTCTATAAGTTATTTTTATGTTAATTTCCGATTAGGAAGTTATATGTTATGGGGTGACAATTATAGTTTTATATAGGTTGTGACATACTAGTAGAAGGAAATAAAGGTGTCCGATTGTTATTTATAGTGTTTTGAAGGATGAAACCCCTTGTTAGGAGGCCATGTGTTTTGTATGTTTGTACCTAAATCTGGCCAAAAAAACCTGATTATTTCTATAACTTATTCAAAATTTAGTGTTTATTTCTTAAGTCTAACAATGGTCCAACCTGCCAAATGCAATCAATGAGGATGTACTCAAGAGTAGAAGGCTTGGAAAGGAAAGTGGAATTGATCTGTCAGTAATGAGGAGTTGCGAAGATCCAATTCTGACCAGTGACCATGATCATTGTCTTAGGACCATGAGGCAGAATGTAGAAGAAATCCAAAGGAACGTGATGAAATGAAAAGGAAAATTCATAGTTTAGATGAGATACTAGCTTTGTTAAAGGAATGGATGAAGTAAAAGGCTATGAAGATAGGAGATGGTGATAAAGGAAGTCCTAGTAATTAGGCAGTTATAATTCTGTATTAGGAAGTTATTAGGCAGTTATTTTTATATTAATTAGGATTAGGAAGTTATATGTTATGATGATGGTTATAGTGATGTATAGGTACACCAGACTTGTTGAAGGCAATTAAGGTGCCAAATTGTGGTTTCTAGTGTTCTGAAGGAGGAAAACCCTTGTTAGGGGGAAACCGTGAGTTTATGTTTGTAATCAAACAGATTATTTCAATAATTAATTCAGAACTCTGTTTATTTCTTGAATCTAACGCAACCCTTATCAACTAAATGTTTTTCAAAGACAGGGTGTCGAATAATGCACATAAAAAATAGCTCCTAGTAAGATAAGACTAGGCGGTTTTTGTGTTATGCACAGGCAAAGGGGACGACAATACAACAAATGATCAGGTTAAAAAGCTGCATAAAAGTTGTAACCTACGAACCAGTTAGAACAATATACCATTCCATGAATTGAAAAGGATTACAAGAACTTATTTTCCAATGCTTATTAATTCCACATTATCAAAATGCATTACATATAATACAAACAAACAAAATGTTTGCTAGTCAAGTCCACCAAAGATTTTGAATAAGATCATACAAATAGAATATTTACAATTAAAGGTTGAATACATTTTTACAAAAAACAGATTAGGAGGAATGTCTTATTTTCCTCGCATAGTCATGCACATTCATCCACAATATCATGATATTCACACATTAACCAGATATATATGGGCGTTTACAATGCCAATCCATCATTAGACTCCAAAGACAAGGCTATATACAATCATGAACTAATACCATGCCCATCAAAATCACAGGTTTTGCAAAAACAACAAAAATAAAGCCTCAACCACAAATAAGTACAGGATAGCAATTTGCTTCAGGAATTAAATTCAATAAATTTTGTTGAAAATACAGCGAATGAGAAAAATATTTCAGTAAAACAAATTGTTAAAACATTACCACTATGGGATTGTTGCTTCCAAAGGTACAACTATCATTGAATTGCTTTTGGCAGTTCTAAAATGATTTGCACAGACTAGACAAGTTAACAAAACTTACTTTTTGTGCTGCTTCGGTGGTTGCAAACTCAACATGTCCATAGCCTTTAATCCTCCCTTCATGATCAGTATGTAGACGAATATCAACAATTTCTCCACACTCTTCGAAAAATATTTCCCTGAACAATTTTGAAATTAATAAACCAGTACAGAAAATAATTAATTACCACAAGCATGAAAAATAATACATACATATCATCCCGCACCACACTGTATGACAAGTTTCTACAATATATTGTCTTTGATGTAGCATTTTGTTCTTGCCATGTAGCTAGCATTTTTGGCTGCAAAATTCCAGAAAACAGCATATTATATGACAGATTTGATAGTTTACATTGCAGGGAGAGGGGCTATTGTTCAGTTACAGCTTTCTTTCCAATGGAGGCAGCACCAACCATCTTCATATCCTTAGCCTCTTCCACACAAATCAATTACATTCTTCAATAAGTCATGTCGAAATTACGATGTTTTAGGAATGCATGCAGAGAATACAGAGAAAAAGAGACTGAATAATATTTACTAGTATATTGTGTTGTATTATAATAAGATAATGTGATGATAAAAACCTAAATCACTAGCCTTTATTTACAAATAATCCTATTCCTAACTAAATAAGGAAACAATAGTAAAATATTAGAAATTGTGGAAATTATGAAATTACATAAACTAGTCCTAAGAGATAATTTCTAAAATATTCTAAGAGATAATACTGATGTTATGAGATAATCAAACAAGTCATGTAACAAATGAAGTTTCAGCAGCCTTAGGCATATGCATTATGAATTGCTTACACTTTTCTGAAGAGTTTTGGAGGCTTTTTCCTCAGTTTCTTGTTCACAGTCCCTTGAAATCTCTGAACCTTTCACAGGCTGAAATCTTTCACTCCTTTGAAATGAGTTTCTAAAATTATTATCGTGAAAACTGCAAAGGGAGCATAAGGCAAGATATTGAAATGAGCCAATATAAGGGGTTTTTTTTTGGGGGGGGGTTAAAAACATAAGAGATTATAGGCTCATTTGTTTGTGCTTTTAAAAATAATGTAGTTTTAATTAAAAAAACATGTTTAAAAAATTTATAATAATTAGATAAGCTTATGACCGAAAAATAAATCTGTTTTAATGTTTTTCTCATAAGGTAGAAAAAGTAGCTTATGAAACAGTTTAAAAAAATGTCAGGAGTGCGCCTTGTTTTCTTAAAGCTTATCCAACCACCCTGAACAAAGAATATATTCATAACTAGACACGGCAACCTGTTCAAATGCATGGGAATAAACAAAATTGTTCTCCAATTCAAATTAACCATGTTTTGTAAGAAATTTACATTAATGCTATTGGGTGGGAAAATTTGTCAAACAGCAACAAGAGACATGCTCTTGGACAGTTTTATTATATATGTAAATTACCTTCTATTGGGGATATATTTACGCTTTTCTCGAGCTAGACCAACTCTGATGGGACATCTCAACAATTCTGTATTATTTAACTGAAGAGCCTATGATTACAAAAGCAAAAATTGATTCTCAGGTCAATGTCTACAATTGGAATAGGGGTTCAACAAACATAAAAGCAGAGGTGATGACAAGGCATAGCAACGTAGGCCATACATACACACACATGTATATTTGTGTGTGTGCATATAATTATATATTGTGAGAAAATGAGAAAGGAAATTTTCTGAATGTGCTTGAATGTTATTTTTTACTTTGCAGATTGATCTAATTATAATAAGAATATTTACAAAAAGAATAAATAGTCACTACTATTTTCAAGAGAACAATTCAAATATTTAAAAGTTCCTAAGATACATTGAACTCGGTTAAACACTAACTAAGCTACTTTGGAAGGGTAATAAACATTAAATGCTCCTATTTCCAATATATATATATATATATATACACATACATATTATATGTATATACACGCATTATACACGCCACATACATATATTTGAAAAAGAAGAAATTGTTTTATTCAGTGTTATGGGTTACAGCACGTGTAGCCATATATATACAAATCAAAAAGCTATCTTTTATCTAAAAGATATAAAATATAAATTAAAAGATAATTTTCCTATCCTAATTATCAATTGTATTTACAATACTTCCCCTCAAGTTGGACAATGGATATCAATCATTTCCAATTGGCCAATAAGTTCTTGGAATCTTGAGGGAGCCCCTTGGAGAACACTTGTGCCAATTGAAGTCCCATAGGGACATAGGCTATGGTTGTAAGATCAGTGTCCAATCTCTCTTTGATGAAGTAATTGTCAATCTACATATGCTTGGGTTTTTCACATTGCATAGGATAGTGAACAATACTAATAGTTTAATTATTATCACAAAACAACCTTACAAATTCTGCATATTTTATCTTAAGGTTATCAAGGATGATCTTCAACCATAACCCCTCACATATACCATTTGTCTCACATATATCATGTGTTGTAGATTGAAATTTTGCTTCTGTACTAGACTGAGCTACTACATTTTGATTCTTGCTCCTAACACTAAATTTCCTCCCAAAAACATGCAGCATCCTGAGGTGGATCTTCTATCAACAACAGACCCAACCTAGTTTGCATTTGTATACAATTTCATGCACAACGCACCTTCTCTCTTGAACAACAACCCTTTTCTTGGGTTTTCTTTCAAATATTGGAGGATTTTATCTACAGCCCACATGTGGCTTTCCCGAGAAGCATACATGAATTGATTGACTACACTAACATAAGCAATATTTGGTCTAATGTGGGATAAATACTAATAAATCAACTTTCCCACCAAACTATGGTATTGGGAGTTCTCTAATACTGAGCTTTCCTCACTTCCTATCTTGTGGTTCCATTTAATTGGAATTTTGAATGTTTTACACCCTAATTTTCCAATTTCTTTGAGAAGATCGAGTACATATTTCTTGTAAGAGATAAAAATAGCTTGTTTAAATAGGCACCCTCTATCTTAAGGAAGTACTTGAGCTTTCCCAACTCCATTTCAAACTAGGTTGCCAACCTCTCCTGCAAAACCTATTTTTCAGTCTCATCATTACCAACATTGATCATATCATCTACATAGACAAGAAGGAGAGTGAGTTTGTCATAATGAGAATGCTTAATAAAAAGGGTATGATCACCTTGACTTTGCTTGTATCCCAAGGATATCATAGCCTAGGTGAATCTTCCAAACCATGTTCAAGGAGATTGATTGAGATCATACACAGCCTTCTTGAGCCTACACACCTTGTTCTTCCCATCATGAGAATCAAATCCTTGAGGAATCTCCACATAAACTTTCTCTTTCAAGTCTCCATGTAGGAAAGCATTTTTAACATCAAACCATTGCAGTCCCAACCAAAATGGGCAGCTAGGGACAGAACAATTCTCAAGATATTCATTTTTACTACTAGGACAAATGTCTCCTCATAATGTATTCCATAATTTTGTGTACCCCTTTGCAACCAATATCGCCTTTTTTTAGTTCAGGAACCTAACTAAAAATTCCTAAATATTTTAGGAGCCTACCAATGTATTAAACCTAAGAAATATTCACGTCACATGAGTGCAATCATCAATAAACAACACAAACCACTTAACCCCAGATCTAGAGGTAGTAACAAGTTCCCACACATTAGAATAAACAAGAACAAATATCCAAGACTTATATTATACCTTGGAGGAAATCTTACGCAATAGTGTTCTGAAAACTGACAAACATCAAAGTGAAACGACTCAACTGACTCTTCTGCAAACAGGCGAGGGAATAAAGACCTAAGCATACTCTAAGGCGGATGTCCACGACTATGTTGAAGCCAAAATCTAGGAAGTTGTCCAAGTCTCTGAGGTTGTCTAATTACTAAAAGATAACACCTTTTTGCTAGTACCACCATTAATCTTCATATGTTACAAGAAATTTCACCCACCCTACTCTTTAGCAATTCTAATTGTCCTCCTCGTTGAAAGGTCTCAAAAGACACAATGAAAGTGGAAGAAAGTTATTACACATTTCAAATCCTGTTGAAGCTTTTTATAGATACAAGATTATTAGGCAATTTAAGAACATAATGGACATTGTGCACTGACAGAGATGGTTGGAGTTGGATGTTGCCTAATCCAACAATAAGGACATGAGCTCCATTAGAAACACTAATATGTTGTGTTGCAGACAATGTAGAGTAAGATGTAAAGTATGAACAAAAGGAAGTCATATGATTTGTTGCCCCAAAATCAAGAATTCAGATATCCTGAGAAACAGTAATAGAGATATGGAAAGAACTCTTACCCTTTGCGGTCAAGGAACAAGAACCAAAAGGCTCACAAAGATAATTACAACCATCAAGTTGATACAAACAAGTTTCAGAGATCACTAGGACCCAAAGATATGATCTTTTCTTCTACCATCATTGAACTAAGGCAGTAGGGTGTATCGGTACAAATTTGTAGCAAACAATTTTAAAGCACTCTCTTCAATGAAAAAGACTAGAATGTGCGGGCACAAAGCCTTCAAGAAATAAGAATAGAACGTGTGTATACCAATTTGCAATAATTGGGATTAGTTATGGGAAAAATGGCCCTTGAAATGGGTAGAGGAATCACCAAACAGTCTTGGTCCATTAGGCAACAATGGTAGGTATACCACTTTGCAATAATTGGGATTAGTTATGGGAAAAATGACCCTTGAAATGGGTAGAGGAATCACCAGAACAGTCTTGGTCCATTAGGCAACAGTGGTAGAGGCATGTGAACAACACACGTAAGTAGAGCCCCCAAGATCGAGAGCTCTAATACCAACTTGAAAGAGAAGAAATGTTTTATTCAGTGCTATCAATTACAACATGCGTACCCATATATATACAAATAAAAAAGTTATCTTTTATCTTGTTAAAGATATGCATTTATTCTATGTAAGTAGGAAATATGGAAATATCTCATAACTAGAAAATAGAGATTTCTATCACTATTTGTATCTCTAATTTTAGCCTTATTTAATTATAAATAAAGCATTATATGTGTGGGTTACACAACAGTAAACACTTTTACATGATATTACAGCATAAGGTTTTTCTTCGATCCTTCTTTTTTTTTTTAACAGTATCAACACAAGAACTGTACCTGCAACTATTATGTGCCCTCAATGATTTAGGGTTCAATGCGTTCCCTTTCTGCCATAGAGGGTGCTTCTTTTAATAGGTGAACAATACCCACACCCACTACCAACCACCACCACTCCACCCTCTCTCTGGTTCAACCACACAATCTAAATCGCCTTCCTTCGACAACCATCGCGCAACTTTCCCCACTACCAACCACCACCTTTCTTCAGCATGAGATACACCCGCCTGCACCAAAAAAGCGCATGCACCTTTTTTTAGTGCAACCCACACTCCGGCAACTCCTACGTCACGCTCCCCTAACTCTGACGACACCCTTCATCGCGCTCCTCTGTCTCTGGTAACCTCTTCACCATGTTCCCCTGTCTCCTACGACCCCTCTGCCACACTCCCCTATTTGTTGCGACGCTTCGCTACCTTCCAAAGATCTTCTCCAGACCTCTCTAAGAGAAATCACCACTAACTTCGTCAACTCCAATGACCAATTGGCAGACATGTTTACTAAGTCTTTCAAAAGCTCTCATGCTGACTATATTTGTAAGAAGCTTGGTTCATATGATATATATGCTCCTCAAGATATACATTTATTTTATGTAAATAGCGAAATATGGAAAGACTTGATAGCTAGAAATTAGGAATTTCTATTGATATTTGTATTCTTAATTTTAGCTTTATTTGATTATAAATAGAGTATATGTGTGGGTGACATACAATAGTTAACACTTTTTCATATCAAAAGATAAACTAAGATAAATTTTCCTATCCTAAATATCAACTGTATTTAAAACACACACATATGCACATGTGTGAGTGTGTGTATATAGGAGAGGAAGCTTCTATCAGAAGCAAATTGACAGCTACCTGACGGCAGTCAAAGCCTAACAGAAAACCAATAGAAGACTTGCACTGCAAGCTTTGAGCAACAGAGACCAAGGTACACATACACTGATCTGATCTCACTAACATTTACCATTAAAGGTACAATACGATTTTACAAAACTAATAAGGAGGAACATGTTTTCCACTGCATAGCCATGAACCTCCCATCCTCAATACAATGATATTCACATATTAACCGAATATATATGCACAATTACAATGTCAATCCAACATTAGATTTCAATGACAAGGCTATATATATCTTGAAGACAACCCTAACTGATACCATGCCTGTCAAAATTGCAGGTTTTAGCAATATCAACAACAATAAAGCCCCAACCACAGCTAAGTACAGGGTGGCAATTTGCTTTAGGAATCAAATTCATTGAAAAATACTAGGAATGGGAAAAATATTTCAATAAATCAAATTGCTAAAACTTCATCCCCGGAAAGTAAATGGAACCATTGCTTGCAAAGGTACAACTATCTGTGAAAAGCTTTTGGTAGTTCTAAAATTATTTGCACAGGCCACACAAGGTCACAAAGCTTACTTTTTGTGCTGCTTCTGCTGTTGCAAACTCAACATGTCCAAAGCCTCGAAACCTCCCTTCATAATCCGTATGTAGACGAACATCAACAATTTCTCCACAGTCTTTGAAAAGGCTTTCCCTAAATAATTTCAAAATTAGAAAAAATAACAGAAAATAATTGAAAAGCACCAGCATGAAAAATAACACATACAGATCAGCCCGTTCCACACTGTATGACAAGTTTTTAGTATATATTGTCCTCGATCCAGCATTTTCTTCTTTCGGCATAACTAGCGTTTTGGGCTGCAAAATTCCAGGAAATAGCATGTTATATGACTGATTTTGATATGGTTCAATTACAGAGGCAGCACCAACCGTCTCCACATCCTTAACATCTTTCACACGAGTCAGCTATGTATTCCAATAAGTCATAACAATTGAATTTTTAGCAGCTCTAGGGTAATGCATTATGAAATTATTACATTTTCTGGAGGAGTTTTAGAGGCTTTTTCATCAATTCCTTCCTCACTGTTCTCTGAACTGTCTGGACTTTTCAGGGGCTTCAACAAAAAGAAAGGTGCTAAGATATTAAACTTTGTAAAATAAACAACTATATGCACAATGTCCAAGATTCTCACATTTGTTACCATATGTCGCTTTTCAATAACATCAGAACTATTGTCATTACCGTTGTCATCATCATCTGACCTATCACTAAAAGAATCATTCTCAACATTTTTTAGCTCACATTCTTGAGCATTTGGTGCAGCATCCACCTTCAGAACAGAAAATATGATTTAAAAACAATTAAAAGACTAAAAACAAATAACGAAATACCATTACAAATATAGTGGGTAAAAGTTGGTCCAGTGAACAATTTATATACCAGAACTTCCATCTTTTTCTCTTGTGTTTCTTCATCACTTTCTTCAGAATAATCACCCTCATCAATATCCATATTCCCCTGAAATTGACACACAAACTTTGTCAAACTCAACATAATCAGTTCATACTCTTCTAATACATATTGTCATTTCAGTTTATATATAGCAAAACAAGGCATCAAATAGACCATCTGTCATCCTGCAAAGAATCCCTGCCAACAACCTACTCTTGGTGAAGTCATATTTGTTCAGTGTCGATTTCAATAATTGGAGCACAGATATGAGTACCCTACAAAATAAATTACATATAGTATTCTCTTCTAATTTAATTACAATTGAACAAAGTAATTCATTTTCCAAGCATTAACCAATGCTCCTTTACTCATATATTGCAGTACAAGAGTCGACCAATGCAATAGAAATCAATAACTCAGTATTTGTGATACCCTCATAAAAGCTTTTGTCAGAATCAAGACCCGTGCCTATACTCTCGGGAGATTTGACTTGACTAAATTTTCTTCTTTGTAGCATTAGGTCAATCAGGCCTCCTAGGATTTTGGTACCCAGAAATTATAACAACAAATCGTAGCCACACATTCAAAGTATTCCAACAATCAAAAAAAGCAATTCCAATCAATTTTAAAGTGCCCAACAGTTGCATCTTTTTGAGAAATGCATTTACTCACTTCATCCTCCTCAGAACCAACAGCCAATGACTCCAAAGAACTGGAACAATTAGCACTAGCAGGTTTGCCTTTCTTTTCCTGTTTACCTGGGGAACCTTGTTTAGCTACAGGAGTCTGAGCCCAAAGCAAAAAATAAAACAGAGTCAATAACAAAACATTATTATACCTATAATGGCACAAAACTAAAGTCTATTATGCATAAAATAAAATCCTAATACTCAGGTCAAATAAATACCTTATCTGGTTCAGAATCTGAAAAGGAATCATCCAAAACAATTTCCTCCTTATTCTTTTGCTCCTCAGCAACCTCATCTCTCTTCTGTTTCTTTGCACCTACTTGCTTCTCATCTTCATTCTCACCCTCTCTCTTGCCTACAAAATTTAAAAACGAAAAAAGTGACTAAACAGTGAACAGTAGATAAACTAAGACCTAGGAGAAGAATCCATAAACTGAAAACAAATTGGTATAAGAATAAAAATATAAATAAAACATGAGCAAACACTGAACATTGAAACAAAACAATACCGATTCGGGGAGGCGGCACTGCAGTAGCACCAGCCTATAAGACAATAAAAACAAGTATAGTTTAGTAATCACAATCCTGAATGAGAAAGAATTCACCAAAAAATAAAAACACGAATTGACAATCGTGAGCAAAACAGAGACTTTGCTATCTGATTTATTGCCCATCAGGAATTTTATCTTAAAGACCAAAATGACAAGAAAGAATACGATAAGAGATACTTTTAGGGGTTGGGTTCACTACTAGGGTCTCAGCCTCCAGGACAAAACAAGCAATGCACTCCAGTGCTACATGGTGCATTTCGTTCTCCAATTGGCTGAGCTGGCAAATTGCAAATTAAAAAGTACTACACACATTAAAAGATTTTAAAATTAGAATTAATTAAATTTAGAAATACTTTTCTAAATCAAAATTAATTAATTGAATTTAATTGATTTTAATTTTATTTGAATTGATAATGTTTTCTTTATTTATTTATTCATTACCTATTTTAATTACCAGAATGAAGTTGTAGTACTAAAACAAATTTAAAATATAAATATTAATTTATACATTTATTCACATCTCGAATTTATCAAATCAAATTAATCATTTTTAACTTGTAGTGACTTTGAAAAAAAAATTATGACTTCTGAACTCGTGTAGGAGTTCAAATACATATTTTACTCTAGTTTCTATATTCTTTATCATTCATTGGAAGATGTACAATAAATGTTAAGAAAAAATTATATTTGAATGTAACATAAAAATTAACACCACAAAACACTATATCATAAAATTAAGGAATGAATGTTTCAATTAATGATATTGGTTCTAATAATGTTGGGACAAAACTTAATAAGAATATTCTATATGAACTTTGCACTACAATGGAAAATATAATATAATAAAATCTTATATTGTTGCATTATTTTGTAATTATATTTATGCTAAGAGAATGAGATAAACAAATTTTTCTGTGCATTCATCATTATGATATGTCATATTATATTTCCTCGTTAGATACATTTCTTAAATTTTTTGGGAATGTTTTGTATAAAGATTTAATGCTATATATCATATTGATTAATAATTAAGTTTTGCACGATTGCACCAATATATCTAAAATATATTTAATGAGATATCTTCTTTGCTACCATGAGGGTGAGTCTTGGCACAATGATAATTTGTTGTCTTATAACATGAAGGTCACAGGTTCTGTTGGAGATCTCGCATCAACTAAACTAGTGATATGGCCAAACTAATATCACAGAGCCTTCACGTGATGATAAGATTGTTGTCTTATAAGCGAGGAGCAACCCTCACCTTATAAATCAGTTTTGAATAGTTGAGTTAGATCCAAACATACATTCTAAAATAATATCAGAAATGATCCTAGTGATTGTTATTGGGTCTATTAGGCCACCCACTATTGACCATTATCGAATCACTCACAAATGTCTAGTTCTACAAACTTCACGAGATATCTAGTCTTCAAGATGAGGGAGGTGTTGGAGATCTCATATCGACTACTGATATGACCAAAATAGAATATATACGTGGGGTTAACTCTCATCTTACAAGTCAATTTTGTAAGGTTGAGCTAGGCCCAAACTTATACCTTATATTCTAAGATATTCAAATCCCAAAAACAATTTCTTTAGTTGCGAGAGTGAGGCCACAATGCCACATACATCTACTGCCTCAAAACCCCACTAAGTGGGAACACATGCTCTTGGCAGCCATTTTATCTTTTTTCTTCAATGTTTCCTTACAACTAATTTTTGTTTCATTGATCTATTGCAAATCATTTAGCAAACATGAATGTTAAACAAACTTATTAATAGGAGTGTTAGTGGGTCAAGTGAGATATTGGGAAAAAAGGAGTTCAAACCAATAAAATTGCAATGATTTGATTCGGTTTGGTTTTAGCAAAATAAATCTACAAAACCCAAACCAAAACAACCCAATCATAATTTGGTCAGCTACATGTTTGACATTTTTTTATTTTAAAGAACAAATTGATTAAAAAATTGGAACGGTAGAGGTTGCAGAGACACAAACCAGTGGCAAAGAGAAAAAACAGAAAGCAAAGCAGTGAATGTTGATTTGGTTGTCAGAACGGAGCACAACATTAGATCTAGTGGAGGAGCATGACAAATCATGGAACTAATGATGGAACACAACTTGAGAATGACAAAGGCTCTTTGCACTAGTTTGGGACTTTGCATAAGAGATTAGGGACTGACAAATAGAATGAGAACAACGGATTGCAGAGTAACCAGATTGGTTTCACAGGTTTATTTTTCCAAAACCCAATTGCCAACTTAAAACCACTGGCTTCATCCTTTTCCCCACCCAATAAATCCCAACTACTTGAATCAACCTGATTTTTTCCCATTAGATTGGGTCAGAACTATATAGTTCACAGGTTTACTCAGACTCATGAACACTAGGTAAATATTCTTGACCTATGAATTGAAGAGTGGAAAGATTATAACTATCATTTCATCTTTACATTTTATCACAAGATATCTATTTTTCCCCCATGCTTTCTTACAACTTTTTGAACTAATTCTGGAACTTTATGATTCAGTGATGTATTGCAAACCATTTACCAAAAATGAGTTGTGAAATAATGCACTTGCCAAGTATACAACATGCACTTCACCAAAACTGGATTTGGTAGCAGTTAAACAGTGGCAATTATCCACAATTGCCACTAAGTTGGTGAATGTATAATAGTGTTAGGATCCAATTGCAAGGTATAGGATTCTAGTGTGGGGTTTATAAGGCTATGGGCTTCCAACTACAATAACTAGCTTTTGAGGTGTGGTTCACACCAGCACGTAATTTTCCCCTAGTTTTGTTTCCCCAAATCTGAAATTTGTCTCACCTGCACTGATTTGTTCCATTACTCCCTCTTTTGCAGTCCGAGTCTCAAGACTCAGAACACCATCTTTCACCATTGTTGAGTCTCATTGTTATAATCTCGTCACTCAAAGTGTCGCTGTTAGAATAATATGTGGAATATAGGAAGTACCACCCATTCAATAATAGTCTCATAGAGATTAGTATTTAAGAAGTAGCACCCATTAACTCTTTCCGTACGAAACAGTCCCCACCAAGTCTATTAAGAGTCTATATATAGATGTTCTGCACAGCCTAAGTACTGTACAAGCAATCAATATCCCTTAAGCAATTCTAGTTCAGCCCTATCTCTCTCTCCCTCTCTCTATTTCTCTCTCTCCCTAAAAACTCAACAAGGTATCAAAATAGTATCATCCACCGTGACTTATTCTGTCACAATTTCACTGCTTTGTTTCTAAAACATTGAACTGTTTCAATTTCCAGTAGCTTTATTCTCTCTAGTTACTTGCTCTTGTGAAAACAATCAAACCTGCATGCTTTCACTGTTAGATAACCAATTAGTCAGTTAGTTAGTTACATTACATCAGTTAACTAGTTAGCTAGTTAGGTTAGTTAATCAACAAAATAAGGCATGTTGCCTATAAATAAGAGGGGAGGTTAAGAGAAAGACATTTAGTCATTTGTGAGATGAAATTAGGGCCTTTTAGCATTGGGAGGGGCAGACCCTAGAAATTCTGCAGTGCATGTTGTATTCTGTAAATTGGGGAGTTCTTCCTTATTCTTTCTAATAAAGATACCAGATTTCTATCATCCACCTTCTTCCCACCAGCCACCTCCTCCACCATTCACTCTTTTCAACCTTTTCCAGTAAGTTGTCAATGCTGGGAAACTTTTCCAGTGACATCTCCAGCAACCTCAACCATTAGCAAACTTTCCGGTAACCTTTCAAGTAAACTTTCAGCAACCTTCAACCCCCAGTGACTTTTCTGGCAAACTTTCAGCTATCTTATCCAGTGAGCTTCAAATATTGGTGACTTTTTTGGTCTCAAATCCAGCCCTATACTTCCTTTCCAACCAAGTCTAGTGAATCCCATATTCTCTTCTAAAACTGTAGTAACAAGCTTAAAGCATGGTAAGTTTTGAGTTGACAGGGAGTGTTAAAATAAGGTGCAGTTCATGTATCACATGTTAAACATTTTAAGCTTTCATAAAAATTAGTATTTAGGAAGCATCAACAATTTACTCTTTTCCTAGGAAATAATTCCCACTCAGTCTATTAAGAGTCATATATAATGATGCTCTGCAGTCTGCATAACCTTAGAACTGAACTATGAATCAATTTCACTTGAGGTGTTCTACCCTATCTCTCTCCCTCTCCCTATAAACTCAACAGTCAGGATTGGAGGTAAGAAAAATAAATGCTGCTAAATTTAGGTGTAACTCATTGTCTCTATGATTGCATAACTACATATTGCTCTTTGATACATTTTCAGCAAAAGTAGATCAGATCTAATCAAAGACCCTATTGCTGATTTAGGTTTAATAATCCATTAACTTTGGTTTTCTGCTAATTGCTTTCATACATGCTCTTCTTGACAAAAAGAAGTAAATATTACATTTTTCTCCTGCATATTTAGGAGTTGGTCTCTTGTTTGAGCATCTACCAATTCAAGGTTCTCTCTTAGCATGTTTTGATTAGGATGACCATGCTCTTCTTGCTTATTTGGCCTCTGCATGAGGGTCGTGTTCTAAAGATCTAAGCACTTTTTGTTTGGGTGGAAATCCTTAGATTTTGGATCCAATGGTGTGAAAAATAATCCTTATAAAATTGGACTGATCTGAGGATATTTAACTTGCATAGCTCATATTCACTGATTCACTAGCATTCTCCTCATTTCATTTGTTTATCTTCAGATTAGTGATGGTTGTACGAGACTCTCTCTACTCATGGATCAGTGATACAAAGATTATCAAGTTGGTCAAAAGGTTTGTTACAAGGAGTGGACAAGGACATCTAGTTTGTTATTTTCATGTAGAGTGCTATTCCAATATTCAAATATTACACTATCTTAAAATTGGAGGGTTTTTGAGTTGTATCATATAATTTATAATTTATGCAAGAATGATTATAATAGGAAGTAGGAACTATAATTTCTGTAAGAAAATATGGAATTACCATAGAGGAAGGTTCTAAAATTCACCTAAAACAAAAGTATAAAAAAAACATACAACAACAACAAAGCCTTATCTCACTAGGTGAGATGGCTCTTTCATTTTTTATCATAATCTCTAACATAATTTACAATTACAACTCACAATTTCCTCACTCCTCCCTTCCATGAAAGAATTAATCATATTATTTACATAGTGAATATTCACTTTAGCCTTCATACAGCCCACATATATATCAGGAGCCTTATGAGACTTACTCCCAGCATGCCTAACACTCCTGCCTGCCAAACACATTAATTAATTAATGTTATATGTAAACTCAAAATCTCATGCATGTGCTGTGGCAGCAACAATGTGCTTCTGTTAGGATAGAAGGCAAGGGAGAAGTAGTTAGTGACAGTTACAGTAGTTAGTTAGAGGGGATATCCGTAAGATAAATAGGAAGAAACAAGGAGAGAAAGATTCATTAGGAGAATTAGAAAGTTAGTAAGAAAGGGGAAACCATTGAGGACAATTTTTCCTCCTATTCTTAGTGGTTCAATAAAATTATTCATTTACTTTGCTTCTATCAATTTTCCATTTCTCTTTTTCCTGGGTTCTTGACAGCTTTTGTCATCGTATCTCTGTTATTGTTGCTTCTGTTACACAAGACTAGGTTAGGTAGGTAGGTAGAGATTGCATTTCTAACTGCTGGTAAGCGGTAACAGCTTCTATGTATACCAGAATCTATTTACAGGTACAGAATAAGCTATAATAACAAATTTCAAAGATCACTCTCGCTCCCTCTTAATCCTATCTTAATTTTTCTCTTATTTTCTGTGCACTAACATAGATGTCATTGATCAACAAATAATTCTATACTCATTAAAAAATACACATGTGTGATTTAATGAGTCATTAAAAAAACATAAATGGTTGGAAGCATGTAAGTTGTCATATCTAAATTTGTCAATTTTTTAAGATACAGTTGCAGTCACAGTTTTGTCACAATCCTTGACATTGTGGGAAAATGCAGTTGATGCGGCCACAATTGTGGTTGCCATACTATCGTTATTGCGGCGAGTACAAAAACCTTAACATTGAGGACTGTTTTTTAAAACCATGAATTGTAGTAAAAAAGTGCATACTTCTTTAAGCGAAGCAAATATCATAATGGGCATGAAATTGAAAGCTTCTATTATGCACAAATGAAGTTTATACTTCTTTAAGCTATGCGAATACCTTGTCCTTTAGCTCCTCGTCAACGTCATCTCTCTTCTGCTTTTTTGTACTCACTTGCTTCTCATCTTCATCCCCACCCTCCCACATTCCTACATAAATTTTATTTTTAAAATTAAAAATCATAATGCAACTAAACAATACATAAACTAAGCCGAAATAAACAGGTGCCACGAAAGTGGGATGTAAATAAAACAAAAGAAAAAAGAACAGCGAAGCAAAGCGATACCGTTTTGAGGAAGTGAAATTACAGTAGAACCAACCTACGAAACAAGGAAAACAAAGAGAGAATTCACAACATAACGTACATAGAATTTGGAATCATTGTAGTTTTCATTAAGAAAGGAAAGATAAGATTAAGAACCATTTTTCTGGGGTTGGATTGGTTAGCCGTTAGGGTTTTTTGCTCTTCCGAACCAGACAAGCCCCGCGCAAATGCTACCCTGCCTTTCTTTCTCCGATTGACTCAGCTTGCAAATGCCAAATTGGAAAATACACTTTTATATTCTTGAGATGGGCACTTTTTTTTTTACAATCAGGCACATGTTTAATAATTTTAACGGGAGTAAAAAAATTTAATTGATTGCAATTCAATTAGATTTGAGCCAGTTCCGCTTAATTTAACTTAGTTGTTTTTTAGGGATAATTTTATCTTGAGTTATTTCTAAAGTTAGTCTTACACTAACATTATTAATGGCGAAAATTATAATGAAAAGAAAGAAATGCATTCGATTATGCTTCCTTTGATACACAGAAAAGTGAAGGAGACGGATTGAGTAGAAAAATCCTTAAAATTTTAATTTGATAGGAGATGACGGGAGGAGTTAACGTTAAAGCATGCACGGACCATTCATCATCGTAAATTTGTATGACTTAAAATATTTAATATAAAAATTAACAAAGTTATAAGAAAAATTTTATTATATAATATATTTTTTATTATTTAAAAGTTAACAGAAAAATAAGAAAAAATTATTTTTATATATAATAATAAAAATAAATTTATTTATACTTTATTTTATTTTTTATTTAAAATATTTATAATATTATACATTTTTCACTTTCTATATAATCAAATAAAAAAATCTTTTTTTTTGCCATTAATCTAAAAAATTTATTTTACTTTTTGTTACTGTCTTTCTTTCTTCTATTTTCTTTCTGTTCACTCTTCTACATCAAACCTATTCTTATGGTAAACAAACACATTAATACAAGGAAAATTTGATTCAATATTGAAAGGGGTACAGATTTAATATTAAAAGAAAATTAGCAAGTTTAATGTCTATGTATTAGTATTAGGTTAAGTTTGAATTTTAAGTAGTTATTATAAAAATTAATAAAATTATCATTCATAATAATTTGTAATTAAATAATAGTATAAAAATTTATATTTAAATTAAAAATAATCAAAGATAATAAAGTATTAAAACTACAGGGAGATTAATTCAAAATGTCCATCATTCTCATAATCTTTATAGTGAACATGAGTTTTCATTTTTTTTTTCATGAAAGGATAATTGTCATGATGGGATTCTTTATTTTCAAACATAATGAGATTTATAATTTTTTTTTATAAAACATATTATTGTTCTTTTAAAATATATTGAAATTCAATTGATTTCAATGAAACTTATTATATTTTTAATTCTTACCTTTATTAAAAGTATTGTAGTTTTACTCTTTTATCAAGAATAAAAATATGTATTTTTGTTAAAATGAAAGGATTAAAAATGTATTAATTTTTTATAAGACTAAAACTGAATTTCAAGATATTTTGATAAAAAAAAAACATTTTTTATCATATATTTTGCTTCATCCTAAACAAATATTTATCTCATATGAGATTCTACATCTTTGATCATGATCATATATTTCATTAAGATTCTTACTTCTTATCCTTACATAAAATTGTTGATCTACATAGAGTATGTAATATTGTACTTTTGGCTATTGTTGTTTCACATGGAATCTGAATTACTAGCCTTTATTTTATTGTAATGTCACTATCTTTATTGATTTGTGCACCTATTTAATATTTTTTTAAAGTTTTAACACATTATTTGTTCTCTACACATGTAGCAGATTCTCCATTTAGTCCCTACACATAAAAAAAGTCATTGATTTAGTCCCTACACATACAAATATTATCAATTTCATTCCTGCTATTACCCTTTGTTTGGATGGTGTGACCAATGGTCCTACACATAAAAAGTTATTGATATAGTCCCTACAAGTACAAACGTTATCAATTTCGTTCCTGCTCATACCCCTTGTTTGGATGGCGTGACCAACGGTCCTACGTGCACCATTAAATGTCTATTGAACTGACATTTTCCTTTTCTCTTCATTCTTCTTTGTTCATGTTGTTTGGAACTCTACAAAGCCCAATGAGACTCAAATAGTAGACAAAGCTAAACGAGTAGAAGTAAGAGTCAAAGCATGTTGTCATCTATCAATCCATGTAAGAATATTTTGTGTTCTTTCTTTGTTTCTTTACACAAACATGTTAATTTTCATTTTCATTTTCATTTTCAAGTTGATGGCAACAATTTTTTTTCAAGTTAGGGTTATGGTTGTTTATGGATTCATGTTTATGTTTTGTCTAATGTCTATTGTAAATCTAAATTTTTTGTTTTTTGAATGTTCTCTATTAGAATTTTATCTAAATTTTCTCTATTGTTGTTTTTCTGTGTTTTGATCAATTGGTTTTCATTGTCCAATCCAAGTTCTTCTAATTTTTGGGTTAGGGTTTAGTCTTTTGTTTTCTAATCCAAGTTCCTCCAATAGCCATGTGAGGAGCCATATGCTAAATCATTTTTAGTTAGCCCAATGTGTTATGCCTTGTCCCTACATGTGCATAAACTAGTTAATGATGTTATATGTTGTTATGATTACTAATATTTTTTCATTGATATTTGTTTAGGGAACAACATTCATGCAATGCTCTAAATTTGGTAGTTATGAACACATCATGAAGATATGCCATAACCTTGTACATCCTAGCACAATTATTACAATAAAAGGCATTGTAAATGAAAGGGAGAAAGTTCTTCCTTAAGGAAAGGTGCTAATGTTAGTGGTGTTGCAACACAACTATCTCCAACTACACAACCTATTGTTGTTGCACAACCTACCCCTACTCCAATTGTTATCCAACTTGTTCCACATACACAAGCTCCAGTTGCTTCCTAACATGTTATACTTGTAGAAGCTTCAACTACTACCTAACAAACTCCACATGCACATCCTACACAACAAGGTACACAAAAAAATACTACAATTATAATGGGTAAAGGAACTATGATGGATAGAGAGAGGAATTATGATGGGTAGATGGTGTTTTATTAGAAAAAATCCAATGAGGAACCTCAAAGATTTCAACATACATGATAGAAGACTATCATTTCATCTATGTCCTTTCCATAATTTGCACATGTTCACATATTCTATAGTAAGATTCTACATTAAGATTCTAACATGAAGAATACATAAGACATGTGTTATTAGAAGAGCAATCTCTTTAAATCATTAATTTCATAACCCTATGAAATTAAAAGTAACAAGCAAAAGATAAGGTCATTGAGATATAGAAATAAAAATAATTTTTAATTTAGTGATAACATAATGGATAATGAACAACTATTGTCCATTATATGAAGACAAAATGTTTGATCAAGATATTAGATATATGAAGATCCAATAGATAATCACTATCATGTTATAGGGGTGTGATAAGGAAAGGGGGAAAGTTCTTCCTCAAGGACAGGTTCTAATGTTAGTGGTGTTGTAGCACAACTATCTCCAACTACACAACCTATTGTTGTTGCACAACCTACCCCTACTCCAATTGTTATCCAACTTGCTCCACATACACAAGCTCTGGTTGCTTCCTAACATGTTATACTTGTAGAAGCTTCAACTACTACCTAACAAACTCCACATGCACATCCTACACAACAAGGTACACAAAAAAATACTACAATTATAATGGATAAAGGAACTATGATGGGTAGAGAGAGGAATTATGATGGGTAGATGGTGTTTTATTAGAAAAAACCCAATGAGGAACCTCAAAGATTTCAATATACATGATAGAAGACTATCATTACATCTATGTCCTCTCCATAATTTGCACATGTTCATACATTCTATAGTAAGATTCTACATTGACATAATGCAAGTCAAGGGAATCCTTCCTATGATTTCACTTTTGTAGTTTGAGTAGAGTTTGAAGAAATTGATGGATAGGAAGCGAAACATAATCTCAAAAGCTTGCAAGGTGAGTTTTAAAATTGCTTTGTTATTATAATTAGGGGATGTTCCAGTTTGGGAGTGCCCCTTTAGGATTTTAGAAGACGTTGGAAAAGGAGCGTATTGCTTGGAGCAACTGGATGGCAAAAAGGTCCCACGTACTTGGAACACTGCTAACTTACGAATGTATTACAACTGAAATTCATGGCAAAATCCACATGTAATAGAATCACATATTAATGCAAAAAGCAATTCATTGCCAGTTCAACGAGGGAGCAAAGACCCATAGGAGGCCGACTATATAAAGTTGGTCTAGGGCACAAAGACCCATAGGTGGTTGGCTATATAAAGCTGGTCTAGGGCACGAAGGAGCAAAGACCCACAGAAGGCCCGCTATATAAAGCTGGTCGAGGGCATGAAGGAGTAAAGACCCATAGGAGGCCGACTATATAAAGTTGGTCTAGGGCACAAAGACCCATAGGCAGCCAACTATATAAAGCTGGTCCAGGCACGAAGGAGCAAAGACCCATGGGAGGCCAGCTATATAAAGCTAGTCCAAGGCACGAAGGAGTAAAGATCCATAGAAGTCAGCTATATAAAGTTGGTCCAGGGCATAAAGACTCATAGGCAACCGACTATATAAAGCTAGTCCACGGCACGAAGGAGCAAAGACCTATAAAAGGTTGTCTATATAAAGTTGGTCTAGGATACGAAGGAGTAAAGACCCATAGGAGGTCGGCTATATAAAGTTGGTCTAGGGAATGAAGGAGCAAATACCCATAGGAGGCCGACTATATAAAGTTGGTCCAAGACACGAATGAGTAAAGACCCATAGGAGGCCAGCTATATAAAGCTGGTCTAGGATACAAAGACCCATAGGAGGCCAGCTATA
Organism: Mucuna pruriens; assembly: GCA_025330945.1. Lineage (NCBI taxonomy): Eukaryota > Viridiplantae > Streptophyta > Magnoliopsida > Fabales > Fabaceae > Mucuna > Mucuna pruriens. The sequence goes on along the minus strand of JAENHJ010000383.1, from coordinate 983,144 downwards.
TAAAGCTGATCCAGGGCACGAAGCAAAGACCCATAGGAAGTCAACCATACAAGGCTGGCCCTAGGGCACGAGGAATTAGACCCTTGGGAGGCCAGCCATACGAGGCTAGTCCAGGGCACCAAAAACCAAAGATGCGTAGGGGACCACCGCAAAGGATAATCCAACGAACAGGGCCCCTCCAAAACACTTAAAAGAATTTAGAAACCAATCCTAACGTACAAGGCAAAAACATACAAATTTGTTGAAAGAAAGCAGATGGTGGACACATCCACCTATATCTAAAGTGCGAGAAATCCGACTGAGATTCGTACATGAACCTTGCAATCAAAAGGTAAGCCATCAGGTAAACCCTAAAAAAGATGGTGGACATATCCACCTATATCCAAAGCGCGAAAAATCTGACCGAGATTCGTGCATAAACCTTGCAATCAAAAGGTAAGTCATCGGATAAACCCTAAAGAAAACGCATAATCATAGCCGAAAACAAATGCATAAATAACACACAAGACATAAGAATCGACCAAGCTCCAAGATCAAACTTTGCAACCAAAAGGTAAGCAATTGAGCAATCAAAGTCGAAAATAAAATATATACAAGGTGCAAGGATTGACTGAAATCTGTCAAAAACTTCGTCAAACTCACCGATATCAAATAACTCGATATAATGGGATATGTGCATAATAAGGCAATCCATAAGGAGAAAACGCGAAAACTTGGTTAAAGATAAAAGACGAGAAATTAAGTATTAAAAGCACGACGGTAGAATAGAAGCAAAATATTGTTAAATACAAACAAGGGGTCCATACATGATACATGGGTAAATAAAAGAAGTTTAAGAAGCAAAAGAGTCAAGAGGAGAAGGAGCTAGGAATAATTCGCCATTGATTATCTCCTTAAAAGGACCAATATCAGAGGTGTCAACATCTGGGTATAAAAATTTGACTTGCTCCAAAGCACGAAAGAAGTCATCCTCGAACTGTTCCACGATCGCCATACCTTGCTTAGCTAGAGCACGCTCCTTAGATTTGATAGTTAGATCCTTAGCCAAACTTTCTGCCTTCACCCGAGGCAAGGCCAACTCAGCAGATGATAATTTCTCCTCAAGGGCTAACTTGGCCGCCTCTAGTTCCTTCTTATCTTGCCTCAAAGTTTCCACTTCATCCTGAAGATAATCACGAGCAGTTTCCACTTTTCTTTGAGCCAATATTAGGTCTTTATTTTGAATGATGGTCCGTTGCAAGTCTTCTTGAAGGCTGGCAGTGACGTCCCGATAACTGTTAATCTAACCCTCAGCCTCTAAATACGCAGCCGACAACTTAAGGTTAGCCTCATGAGCCTTCATGTTCTTATCAGCCAAGGACTGATTGTGAGCTTCTAAATGCCCAAACTCTACTTAATCAACGTGGGCTAATACTAAAGAATATCTAGCATACCTCTACAGGGCCCTAAAGCTACTGGCAACCCCAAGTCGTTTGGCCTTGTAATTATTAGAGACAACAGCAAGAGCCAGATCAACCACCTGGCCTATGGGGTACGAACGAGCCCGCACTGAGAGGCTAGAGGGATGACTGGCCAGAATCGTGTCCCAATCGTCTAACTCAGAAACACCTCCAATCTTGAGAGCAGGCTCCTCATCACCCATATTGAGTGCTTGATCCTCGGCTTCCATGGCGGCCACACGTTTTCTGGGACGCTCTTGATCCCCACCATCATCCTCTGCAACACGTTTTTCACCAACATCAGGGTTGGTGTCAACGGGAACAGGAGAGTCTAAGATGACCACGGGTGACGACTGAGAGGCGTCATCGGTAGACGGTTGAGAAGCACCTTCAGGATGAGCAACTGACAATGGAGCCACTAGGGCAGCTAGTCCAACATCATCGGAAGTCGAGAGCTGCGCCCACTTTTTCTTTAGACCCTTAAGAGCTTGACCAGACAAACCTGCAGAGGAAAAACATACATTAGCAAAGCACAAGGAATAGAAGTGAATGAAGAACATGAGTCACTAACTTGTGCCCTTTATGAGGTAGACACTTGACAGGGTAGGCATATCGCCTAACTCCTCTACAAACTCGTTTTCCCATTCTTCCAAGTTGTCCTTACCAATCGAGATCGAAATGGCGGGTTGTTGGGTCCAGTACAAAGGGAAGAAATGTTTCCCAGAATTATCCATCAGGAGATTGGGCCCCACATCGTTGGGGGCCACTCGAAAAAAGTGATTCTTGAAAATTTTATAACTATCACAAAAGGATTTCAATAACCTCTGTTTTGGTCGGTTGCTAAGAGAATTCCATCCTACTTTCTCTGCCCGACGGACTGAGAAGAACCATAAGAAAACACCAAGTGAAGGCACCTTTCCCATATCCTCACATAGGAGCTTGAAAGCCCTTACGAAGGCCTAGTCGTTCGGGTGGAGCTGGGTAGGTGCGACATTTAAGGCACGCAACATCAACCTCTCAAAATATGTAAAAGGAAGCTTCACACCTAGTTTGAGTAGAAGGGTTTCGTAGAAATAAAAGAAAGGGCCCTCACGGTTGGTCAACTGTCGACTGATTGATTCACCATCACGGCAAGGCGAGACCTTGACAGACCAAGGACCACGTTGACATATCGCTTCAGTCATACCCAACAAAGAGTTCGAACATGTAAGAACAGAAGAGACCTTCACGACCTCAGAATCAACCCATGAAAGGGAACCTTTCAAGGAATCGTCGTCGTCGTTGTCTCGGTACCAAATCTCAAAAGGAAACTCCTTGCTTGATTCAGAGCTTGAACAGTGAGGCAATCGACTTCCTCGCGCGGAGGAGCCGACCTCAGAAGTGGCCCCACTTGGAGATCGGTCTCCTTGAGTAGAGGAACTAGGTATTCCACTTGAGGGGCTCCCTGCAACGAAATATGCGAGGTCACACCCAAGCCAAAGGGATGATTTTCTCCTAGGCGAGAAAACCAAACAAAGGATACCCAAAACAAGTAACCACAGAATGGCAGAAGAAAGAGTACTAAAGCAAAGAGTATGGGCATTACCTCATTGTGCCATGACGAAGAAGGTGGAAGCATTGGAATCTAGAAATGGGAAGTGCTAGGAGTTCCAAATCTTGCGCAAGGAAATACGAAGCGGAGGAACAAGAAAACAGGTAGCGTAGAGCAACAATAATGAAAGGCTCGTTTCAGAAACTGAAGTGATGTGAGATCGTAATCATTGCGCTTATTAGCCAAGAATCTAGAACGACGCGTATTGAATGACAACTGAGATGCGAAAGGCGAATGGACACACACGTATCCCTAGGGTCTAGTGCGCGAAGCGCGTCATATCTTTTTTCTCAGAATCCCCACACGCAGGAAACGACTAGAGTGCAATAGTCAATGCATACAGATTGGCCGAGATAAAAAGCTTAAGTTCTAAGGACAAAGCTTGAGAGGTTGTGTACCGGTCAGCCCTAATCGATTGGGAGTTCGTACGTATGTACTACCATGTGGTATGATATGCCTTTTCAGAGTAGAGAAGCATGCACCTGACATGTTAGAAGATCGGTCTTACAGTGTCGTGTGTATATATATATATATATATATATATATGTACATATGAAACAAAGAAGGCAAGTATTGTATTCGTATTCCATTCATGTTCAGGAAAAAACAAAATCGTTGTTGTTCCTTTTTGTACTGCTCCTTAGCTTTACTAAATAGCCTGACACATATTTGCTTTGTCAAAATTGAGGGGTATTTCTTTTTTTATTACTAAAATACTTTTTAGAATAAAAACATACATATTTCATAAAGTATTTTTCGGAACAAGAAACACATATTTCATAAAGTACCTTTTGGAACTATCCGTTTTTTTTTAATTAAAATATGGTTTTAGAAAAAACTTTTTTAAAAAAATATTTTAGAAAGTTTTTAGAAAAAAATGAAAATGAAAATATATTTATTAGTGAGAGGTGTATATAATATTTGTCTTCCTTTTATAAGTACAGAGAGATTTTGGTCTAACACTAAATCCTAGTCATGTTCATATTTAAAGACTTTCAAATTGAGTTTCTTTTAAGTGAGAAAACCTAATTTCCAAAGCCTTTTCCTTACATTAAACTTTTTTTCCTATTATGTAATGTCATAAAAAAAATCCATTTATCATAACTATTTTTACTTGTTGTGGACTTTCCTTTGATTTTGATGTTGATTATATAGGCATATTTCCCCATCATATGTAATTATTCCTTAGAATAGTCAGTCACATGTTTTTTTTTATAAAAAAAAAATACAAGTTAGTCAAATGTCCTAGTTTCAATAATTGTTACTTGATTTGGTTGTTTGTTGGAATGAAATGACCTCGTGGACGAGGCTGCGACATGTATCCATGACTTTTATTTTGAGTAGGTGTTTTTTACTATTTGGATTGTGACTATATTGCGTACTTTGTATTAAGTACTAAAAAGTTGATGTTTTCTTACCTAAATGTGGTATTTTTTATTTCAATCTTTATTAATTTTTTATTCATTTTTAATTTTATATTTAACAAAATAATGTAATTTTACTCTCACTAATAGTTAAAAGTATACATTTCTTTTATAATTTTAAGAGATAAAAATGAATAACTTTTTTTTTAAATAAGAAAGTATTTTAAGAATATAAAATATATTTAAATATATTAAAAATTAGTATTCCTTTACATATGCGTTTTGTATATCATGTTTTGGGCTAATAATCTACAATAAGAATGAAATAATTTAGATAATATGTTGTTGATACGGATAATTAAGTGTCAGTTTATTTTTAAGTTAGAACAACTTAATTGTGTTAAAATTAATTTTAGAACATTGAATATAATCAAGACATATACTTAATTAATTTCAACAACAAATTTTATACTGAAACCAGTACACGTGTGTATAAAACTTGGATTGAGCTTAAGGGCGATGCCTCAAAATCATTAGAATAAAGGCATACGTAATGTGTTGTTTACTTTAAGTCAAGCCATTGAATAATTGGGTAGATAGTTCAAAAAAGGCTTCAGTCATATATTTGACTAAAGAAAGAAAATGGATTTATGAAATTCTTCGCATACTTTTAATTTGCATATGATTTTTGTTGTACATGAGTTTTTTTTGTGTTCTTAGATTTTTTTTTCATTCCTTTTTATCATCACAAACATTACTTAATAAGTGATCTATAAGATTATCTAATAAAAATATTCATGTTTGATTTTTACTTCAATTTAGTGCTAGCCACATATCTGTAAAATCGGATTAGTTTTTAATCCCATAAACTAAAAGAAACTCATAAGAGAAAAAAAACCACACATAAGAAATTATGATTATAATTATTTTGAATTTGTATTTTAGTTATAATTTATTCATTAAAATATATATATTAATGTCTAAATAAAAACTATTTAATATTTTATTAATAATATTAATAATTTATGAATAATTAATAATATAAAATAAAACATTATATATTTATAAACACATATATCGCATGGGTATAAAGTCTTATTTTATTAGTAATTTCATCGTTTAATATCATAATTAGTATTTTTAAAATCAAACCACCAGTGATTAAACTAATAAAATTACTAATTAAAAGCTTAATAATTTAATCGTGGTTGAATGGTTGTTAAACGAATAATAATTTTAGAATATAAAAGGAGAATTAATTAGAGAAATAGTCAATATATGGGAAGTGTTATTAATGCTTAAAATCATTCATATGGGCTGATGTTATAAAAACAAAAATTTAAAAATGCAATGTTAACATAAAATTCTCTATGAAAATAATAATAATAAAGAAAATAACTAAACATTTTCTTCAACTAAAGTATTGTTTTATACTTTTTCAGTGACTGAAAATCATAAATATAACAACTTAAAAAATATTTGAGAATTTCACAAAAAAAATTTATCAATATCGATAAACTAAAAAATAAATAATTATTAACATATATATTAAAAAAATTTGACCCTCTATCGCTATGAAGCTTCGCTTCAAGCCATTGGTAGTTGCAACAGTTCTAGTAGTGTTTAAGTTGGGTATGACTTATATGCAATTTTTATGATGATAAAATTTATTAAAAAGGAAAATAAAAAAGCTTAAGCACACATCTAGAAGCTCGTGTAAAACAAAAACCACGTAAATTCAAATTAGGCGCAGAAATTTATGGTATGATAGCATCATCAATCAGAAATTTATGGTATGTGTGCATCATCAATCAGAAATTTAAAAATGCTGACTAGTGACTATTCGAAGTAATAACTAGTGATGGGGGAAAATACCAAAATATGCCTAGGGAAGGTATCCAGGGTTCCATTTTTTTTTCCTTCCTTTTTTTTTATGGTTCCTATATAATTATTTAAATATCTATTTTCAATAAATAATCTAATAAATAATAATTTTTACAAAAAAATATTTATTGATTTTACGCAACAAAACTTAAATTGATTGTAATACCAGATTTTTTATTTATTTCAAACGATAATTATTTTTTTACAGTTCATAATATATTTATTTAAAAATAAGAAATATATAATAAATTTCTATATATAAAATTTAGATGGTTTTAACTATTATTATATAATAGGATTATTTTAACAATTTTCCTCAATCTCTTATAACTCTTTTAATCTATTACTTTTGATATTTTATTTCTAAAATGAATTTAAATCTTTTTTAAAAGAAATAATCAATAATTAAAAATAATATGATAAATATAAATTATTTATTATAAATTTAAAATATAATCTATATATTTAAAAATATTTATTTATTATGAATTTTAATTATAATATATTTTATATATTTAGAAGTATTTATTTATTATAAATTTTAATTTTATAAAATTAAATATTTATTCTATACAATATACATATATATGTTAAAATACTAATCATATCTTAAAAATCTTGTTGAGCAGCCGTTACTATAGATTTAGTAGATCATTGAGTAGTTTGTATAAATATTCTATTTACTTATCAATTTTGTTGGTTAATTTTTTAACTTATTAAGATAATAAATAAAATGGAAGAAGTGCGAAACATTTTTAAAACTCTGTAAAACAAAAATGCACCTAATAGTACCCTTCGGTCACAAACACGATAAGAACTTACCTCCAAACAAATTATTGCTAACATCTATAAATATGTTTATAATATATTAACATTAATGAAGTATATATATTTCAACCGATCGTTAAAGTAAATATATATTGTATAAAAAATTGTACATAATTTTATTAAAAATAATATATTTTATTTTATTAAATGGATAACATAATTTAAATTTTTAAAATATATATATTATATTATATTTAGTTTATTTTTATGTTATTTTTTTTATCAACGATAATAAATTATTATCTTAAATTAAATCTTTTATATATATATATAATTTTTTTAATTGTCTATTTATTTTAATTTAAAAATAGATTTATATCATAATTTAAATTATTTTTATAAATTTAAAAATATTTTATATTTTATATTTAAAATATTTATTTACTATAAAATAATTATACTTATATAAAAAAATATTTATTTTGTATAAATTACATTCTAAAATATTAATTAAAATTAAGAATTAATATATATATAAACTAAATCGACAGAGGTATTTTTTGATTAAATGCGAAGGTATGTTAAATGTATCTCCTAAATAAAAGAAAAAAATATTAAAATTATTTAATTGAGAGGGAGAATTTTACGGTTAGACATTTTAATTTACAATATGAAAATAAATTTTTTTATAATTTTATTTTTAATTTATGTTTCTTAGTTAGTAGAAAAAATAAAAAATTATGAATAATATTATATATTTATTCTATTTTTTAATACGTGACAGTAAGTTAAAAATTTATTTAATATTAATTTGTAAATAAAATATATTAGAAGAAAAAAATAACAACAAAAAAATTTTTTTAATCAAATTTCAAATTTTAATTTAAATAAAAAACGAAAATATCATATTGAAAATAATAATTTTAATTATTTATAAAATTAACATAAAAATATAAAAATACCATAAATAAAATAATTATTTATTTAAAATTTTTTTGGCCTGACTTGATCGTTGAAAAGTCGCTTCACCTCACGACGGACACTACTGTTTATTATAATATTATAATAATAAAAACAATAGTTTATTAATATTTTCAATATAAATTGATAATATTAATATAATAAAATAATAAAAGTTCTTTGATCAATAATTTACATCACTCATTAACGTTATTATTGAGTGTATTAAATAATTGACACAAAATTGTTCTAGTGATTTCAATTTAAATCGCAGTATGCAATAATAAAATTTTCCTGTATATAATAATTCTACGTTATCTCTAGTAAAAAAAAAAATATCTGATCCTTAAAAAAAATAAAAAATCACCTCATCTACGTTAGTTTGAACAATGGTCTAAACCCCAAAACTTTTAACTTTTACTTCTAATGAAAGCAAGATTGTATTGAGGACCATTATTTATATATCTGTCTGTTTGGACCGCACTATCCTTCTTAAGGAAAATTTTCCACAATCTATAAATCAGTCATCACTGATTATATATATATATATATATATATGGAGGAGCATGGCCGACGCCTCTGCCACCTTGCATCTGTCCCTGTGCCTATATAAAGAACAAAAAAGTTGAAGAAAGTACACAACAAGGAAACACATTAATTTAGTAAGAATGGGTTCCATTTCCAAAGAGATTAAAGTTCCCACTGAGGTGGATGATCCTTACCTCTCTGCTGTCTTACTTTGTTTTAGCCGGGTTTTGCCTTCAATCTTAAATGCTGCTATTGATCTTAATTTATTTGATATCATTGCTAAGACACAAACATCATCTGCTTCTACTTTTTCTGCCTCTCAAATTGCTTCTCTGCTTCCAAATCAACATCCACACTTGCCTATTAGACTTGAACGCATATTGCCTGTGCTCGCAAGTTATTCTCTTCTTAATTGCTCCATTCGCACCTATGATGATGGTAAGAGAGAAAGAGTTTATGCACTCTCACCCATTGGTGCTTACTTTGCATTTGACAATGAAGGAACCTCTTTGGCTCCTCTCTCAACTTTAGTGCATCGCGGATATCATGACCTTTGGTAATTAAGAAGTTATTCTTACTTTAAAACTTTTTATATATATAATGGCACAAGTCATGGATTTTTTCTAATATGCTTTTCTGACGTGTGTCTTAATAGGAAGGATGCTAAGGATGCAATTCTAGAGCCTAATTGCAATACCCATTTCGAAAATGTTTATGGAATGCCTTTATTTCAATATATGGAAAGAAACACAGAGCTGAATAACATTTTTTTCAAAGCAATGGCTCATGCTGGCCCAATAGAACTTGAAAGGGTACTCAAATTATATAAAGGATTTGAGGGAGTGTCAACACTGGTTGATGTAGGAGGTGGAGTAGGAGAGAACTTAAAACAGATTGTCTCTGCATATCCTTCAATTAAAGGAATTAATTTTGATTTGCCTCAGATGATTCAAGATGCACCACCTCATCCAGGTAGCATATATTAGTTTCTCTCTGTGTATAATTAACTACAAATATTTAAAAAGATGGGTGGGTTTTGAGGAAGAAAGAAATGTGAAATAAGTTTTTTCAAAACTATTAATTAGCAAACGCTCATTTTGCATGAAGGTATAGAGCATATTGGAGGAGATATGTTTATAAGTGTTCCAAAGGGTGATGCCATTTTCCTAAAGGTTAGTGAACGAAAGTTCAATTTTATATTCTTACACAATTCAAAATAGCGTAAATAAATTTCGAGTCACATTTTTTTCTTATTCTCCTTTGCTCGTTTCAGTTTGTATGTCATAATTGGCCAGATGAAGATTGTATCAAGTTTTTAAGAAATTGTCATAAAGCTTTGCCACAACATGGAAAAGTCATTGTTTTGGAATATATAATTCCGGAGGTCCCAAATTCAAGCGACATATCCAAGCATACTTGTATCGTCGACAATCTCATGTTTTTGGCACATGGTGGAAAGGAAAGAACTGAGAATGAATTTAAGAACTTGTGCAAGAACTCTGGTTTTTCCAAGTTTCATGTTGCATGTAATGACATCTCAGCTACTATCAGAGTGGTAGAATTCTATAAATAGAAATTGCTGAGTAGTAATTTCAATCTATCTATGTTGCTAGCAATCTTGAATAAAAAAAATTGGTTAAAAATAATGTAACAATAAATAAGGAGACATTATGTAATCTTTTTACTTATGCATACAACTATCTAGCACATGTGATTGTATATAAACATGTGATGCCTAAATAAATCCTATGGAAATCCAGTGTTCTAATTTTATGAAGATTTTCAAGAAGCAATTATGCGTAATTTTCATATTATGATTGAGAACATTGTTTTCTGAACTCAATCTAGGGAGGAAACCTTTTTTTCCTCAAAAGGTTTTACAAGTTGGATAGAAATGCCTTTTACATAACTTTTTGTGAAAAATAGTATTATAGTCTAAGAATAAGAAGAAACGGAAATGACTTTAGCATGAGGGAATGCAATAAAATTCATTATTATAAAGCGGAATGGCTAATTAGGTGAGGAAGTGTTGGACAAATATATAGTAATGGATATGTTTATTGATTAAATATTGAAGTACTTGTATCATGTATCTCTTTCATTTTCGTTCTCAACCAATCGTTATAAAGATAAGATGCTTTTGGGTAAACATTTTCTTAGCTTCTACAGGTTGTTTATTTTGCTCCACCCGTCAAAAGTTTGACTTGTCCAATACAATACTTAGAGAGAAGAAAATACAATACTTAGAGCAAATATCATATAATAAGTGATATGACATGATAGGAAGAGAAAAATGAAGAAAAATAAAGAAAAATGAAAAACATTGATGAGGTGTTGAAGAAAAATAAAAGATATTGATGAGATGTTGAAGGAAAATAAAATATCTAAATATCATTACTCTAATTTTATATTGTTACTTCCAGAATTTATATAATTGAAGTAAATTTAATAAATGATTAAAGTGTGTCAAAAAATTATGAATAATGGTTGATTTTGGGATATTTGTGAAAATTAAAGAAATTTAACATTAGGAACACATGTATAAAAAACATTCAATATGATTGTATTTTATTTAGCATGCTCGTACACAGGCACGAAGAAGGACAATAAGATCATGCTCCCTTGCAGGATGCCCATGCAAGCCCTTTAAGGAGGCCCACTCACACATAAAAAGGAGTAACCCGAGAATAGAGAGGATCATGTAGAAATTTCAGAGCTTTAGTCTCTCTTACTCTCTCTTCTTCTATATTTTTCTTAGTTTTAGAGTTCTATAAGAGCACTTTAAGCTATTTAGCAAGACTAAGACATAGTACACGACGAAAGAACGAAGCTCCCAAACTTCATGGGTTGTTCTTCTTTAACTCCATGTATCATTTAGCTTGCTTTATTTTCTTCTTGAATATGAGTGGCTAAACTCCGTTTTTGGGTTATGACTTAGTTTGTATTTGAAAATTCCTAATTTAAAATTGAACGCAAATATTTATTTTTTTTGCTTTATTCTATCTCTTAATTATTTTATCATTTTAATATATTTGTTTAGAATTGATCAAATTGTGTAAAAATCTAATCAATTAATTGATGGAGACCGTATCACACTTAATTGGTAGAACTATAAAATAATTGGGTTTAGGAAGAAAGGTAAGATCACACTTTTTTTTCCCCAAAATTTTGATTTAATTAATTATTTAATTTTCTTATATGTATCTCATGCTTGCTTTTAATTGTATCTCTATATGACTAATTAGGATTGTAGTTCAAAGTAAAGAATATTGAGAGTTTGTACCAAGGCTCATAATAGAATTAATAGGTAAATAAGCAATAAAGAATTAAGTTAAAGAAATTAACATGAAATCAAAATTATGGAATAAAAATATACAAATGAAACCATAACCTTTTGTTGCCTTAAAACTTAAATTTTAATTTTTTTACTTGCTTTATTTGCTTTTATTATTCTTATTGAAAGTAAAAGAAACTTTGTATTGATTAATTGAATAATACAATTTCTAATCTCCCTTTTTATATGATAAAGACTACTTAAAGATAATATGAATAACAGAAAAATAAAGATAATTATTGTAGATAAACTACGATGATCACGATCTTCCAATGAGATATTTAGATATTTCTAATCTGTTAATCTAATGAAATATTTAGATTTCTAACTTTTTAATGAGTTACCTATCATATCTTATCACATATCTATAATATCTCCAACACTCCCCCTCAAGTTGAAGCTTATTAACCTTTCAACTTGTTATATGAAGGAAATTTTATTTCCCTACAAATAAAGATAAAAATTTAGTTTTCAAATAATAATTTGAAACGCAACTCAGAGATGTTGGAGGAGTCGAAGAACATGTTGGAGAAGTCAGAGAAATTTGGTAGAAATATAGCTTAGCCAAAATAGCTGGAATGTCCATCAGGCAAAGTCCACCTTTCTAAAAAATCGCATTTTGAAGCTTCAAAAAAGTCACCACCAATCAACATCAATGAGAGAGAAGTCACACCTAATATAATTCATGTGTGAGAAAAGAGTCTTCATCGGAATAAACGTTAGTGGGAAAGAAGTCACTACCAATCAACGTTGATGAGAGAGAAGTTGCATCTCATGTGTGAGAAAAGAGTCTTCATCGGAATAAACATTGGTGGGAAAGAAGTCACCACCAATCAACGTCGATGAGAGAGAAGTCTTCATTGGAATAAAAGTTGGTGGGAAAAAAGTCACCACCAATTAACATTGATGAGAGAGAAGTCACACCTCGTATGTGAGAAAATAGTCTTCATCGAAATAAACGTTGGTGGTAGGAAAGAAGTCACCACCAATCAATGTTGATGAGAGAGAAGTCTTCATCGAAATAAACGATGGTGGAAAAGAAGTCATCACTAATACGATTCATATATAAGAAAAGATCCAAAGCTAATGAGCAAAAACTTAACCATTAAACAAAAATCATAACTCAAGGCTTAACCACTTAACAAAAGCAAACATGCTTAACCACCTAAATAGGCAGAAGCAAACTAAGAACAAATGTTTAACCACCATAAAGCAGAAGTAACAAAACTTAATCATTAAGAGTGGAAGTCATGCTTGACCACCTAAATAGGTAGAAGCAAATCAAGAATAAATGCTTAACCACTATATAGAGAAGCTTTCATCAAAGAAAGTTACAAGAAACCATTGCAATACAAATTTGTCTTAAAAAAAAATTCACAAGCAGCACGTGAGCAACGTAGAAACCATAATCACAACTTAGCAAACTTATGGTTTAAAAGACAAAATGAATTCAAAACATTTCATCAAATCGTTGGTGTACATAATAAATGTTGTTTTGATTCCTTTTGGATTCTCCCTTGGGTAACAACAATGTTGATGACTTGAGTTATTCCCTTGTCATATCAATTATGCTTTAACATTGTTGTAAGAGTGAAAGAAAAGATCAAAATCGAAGATTCTTGCAGTGAAAAAAAATCATTTTGGGTACCAATGCTTAGTCCACACATCTTGTGGAGATGTACTAAAAGGAATGTGCTGAGAACCAACGGTGAAGTACAATTCTTCATAAATCCATTATAATGACCAATACCAAGTAGAGATGCAATCGAGGTAACAAGCTTGACACGTCTCAAAACCATAAGGGTAAAACCAAGAGAATTTGTAGTAAAGTAGAACATAGCAAAGAGAATTTGTGGTAAAGTAGTTCGAGAACATAGCAAAGTTAGACTAAAGTTGCTTGCTGCAAGAAAATAAACAAAGTAAGAAGAAAAACACTAAGCTATCTCACAACCTATAACTTGATAATGCTCTATTTTGAGCTTTCCAAAAACATTTTTTTTCTTTAATGGGAAGGCCATCTCCCATCATCTTAATCCCTCATGAACACCACCGACATAATGGTCACCACATCCCCAACTTCGACGTCTCTGACGATTATCATCGCCATTGAAGCCCTCGCTACGACTCATACGATTGCCACATAGATCTTTACCGTTGCTGTTCATAATTGCCTGAACATAGAAACCCTAAGTACACAAACGAAACTCTCGAAGAAATTTGGTTGCAAAAAAAATGGTGCATATCTGGATTGCGACTGTGGTGATTGGCAAGACTTTGATTTCGAGTCCGATGAGGAGTTGAAGGGTTTGAGCTACGAGGAATATCAAAGGCTCAAGAGGTAGAATATGAGGAAAACGCTGAAGCACTACATCTGGAACATCATGCTAAGTTCTCCAAGGTGTGACACCAACAATTTGGAAGACTATAACAAACCCGATGAAATCTCTGACCAAGACAACGTCGCTGGGAAGATTGACAAGGAGGTTAAACCAAGAAGAAAATCTGAATCTGATTTTGATTCTGAATTTGAGAAATCTGCCAGTAGGAAGAGTTTCAGTGGTTCTTCGAGGAGCAGAATCTGAATCTGAATATTTCCTCCAAAGGCCGAAGAACCCCTAAAGATATCTTGAGGTGCTTTGTGATTCACCGTGTGCCCTCTCCATAACTATTGAATCTACAACACCCAAGAAGGTGATAGAGAAGAAAAAAACAACATTATATTTTTTGTCAACAAAAGTAGCCATCAAACTCCATGAGAGTGCACCGATCAGCCTTGATAAAACATTAGATATGACCTTCTTCAATAACCAAAGAGGGGGATATAATCACTAATAAACTTATACAAAGGTTTGACAAGCCATGCAATGCAGAAAAGTTAGAACTCACAACTATCTCAACAAGATCCAATTGTAATAGTTCTTCTGGAAAGGATAATGGTAATCAAAGGACAAAAAAAAAGCCGAGACTTAAAATAAAAGCACGAGTCATGGAAGACATAATGGTTGGTAATGTGACCACGGTTGCTTTCGTTCTCTTGGTCACTTTGGTCGTTATCATTCCATGCCTCGAAGTTGACATTGGAAGGGTAAATTATTTTTGGTTTTTTCAGTGCCTTACGCAATTATAACACAGTGGTAGAGGCTGAATTATTGGCTATTAAGATTGGAATGGAAATGGCATGTTCAGGGTTGCGCCATTAATGATGGATTCATAGAGGTCAGAATCTGAGACTAGTAAATGAATTCTACTTTTTCCTTTGCCTTCTTTTCACTACTTGCTTTGCTTCGTTACAATCCTTTTCTTTTTTTCCAAGCTTAAATTTGGAAGTTCCTTAGCTCCCAAGATAATGACTTTATCTTTTGTCGTTATCACCAATAGTTGGGAATGACGAATAAGACTTTGACTAGTCTCACGTTGACGTGAGAGTCTCATTAGAGGGTAGTAGCTTACTGAATAAGACTTAGAGGGTAGTAGCTTACTGAAGTGGGGCAGCGGAAACGATAGCAAAAACATAGCTCCCAAGATCCGAAGCTCTGATACCACATTGAAAGTAAAAGAAACTTTGTATTGATTAATTGAATAATACAATTTCTAATCTCCCTTTTATAGGGTAAATACTACTTAAATATAATATGAATAACAAAAAAGTAAAGATAACTATTGTAGATAAACTACGATGATCACGATCTCCTAATGAGATATGTAGATATTTGTAGCCTCTTAATCTAGTGAGATATTTAGATATTTGTAACCTCTTAATGAGTTACCTATCATATCTTATCAGATATCTATAATATCTCCAACAATTTTCTTTGTTGCATAACTCCTTTTCAAAACTAAATTGGTTTGCCTAAATTACATAAAAAATTCTAGAAACTGATACTCATACACACTAGTTTCTTAGGTATGATATATGGATTCATGTCCTTATTACTGTTGCGATAAGGTTGCCTTTAAGAACCTTCCAAAATGCATCTAGTTTCTTGCACTATTGGTGGGGCCTAGTTGTGATTTGAGAAGAAAAAAGTTATAGTGAGATTAGGTATTTTTTGTATTATCTTTTTCTTATCTTTATCTTTTTTTTTAATTTCTCTTTGTCTTTTTTACCTTTATCCTTTTTTAAAAATTCTTTGTCTTTTATCTTTATATTTTATTTTTAACTTTTTTTTTTTAAATTATCATTTATTCTTACTTTTTTTTTCTTTTGTCTATCTTTTTATCTTTATCTATATCTTTTTTCTCTCTATTCTTTTTATTTTCTCTTCTACTTTTGTTCTCTATTAATGTTAACTCACTCGCTAAGGCCTCAATATTATTGTTAACAAGCCCTCTAAGGCCTTAATTACAGTTTGACCTCGAAATTGAGAGAGTGACTTGCAGGAACAAAAAAAGCAAAGAGAGCTATGATTGAAAATCACAAGAAGCAACGTAACTACCTGGGAGGCCTACCGAAGAGGACATTACAAGATTATGTCATCTCAACCATTAGGGTGACCAACAATGTTTGCTGGCTTCTAGTGGGGGCTAACAACTTCAAGCTAAAGTCAACCTTGATCAATATGGTGTAGAATTCGGGCCAATTTAGGGGGTGAAGAACCCTTTGCTCACTTAAAGAAGTTTTTGCACTTTACTAACACGGTAAAGATAAACAATGTCCCTATAGACACTATTCATATGGGGCTTTTTTCATTCTCACTAGTAGATAAGACACTTAAATGACTCATAGTCTTTCCAAATGGAGCCATCACTACCTGAGATGAATGCACTCATAATTTCTTACTCAAATATTTTTCTCCATCTAAATCTAACAAATATATAGATAAACAAACAAATATATAGATTTACAATTGATAAATGTACAACAATTTTTTTTTTGTGAAAAACCTCTCAACGAGAGGTACAAACCACACATCTAAATCGGAGATAATAATAAAAAATAACTGTTTTAATAATTTACTATAGATTTATTATATTATTAACTAATTTGTATGAATGTTTTTAAACTCAAACAAAAAATTCACGAAACGTTATCCTTTGTCACAAGACCTCCAAAAAATAATATTGCTAATATCTATGAATATGTTTATAATATATTAACATTCACTACAAAAAAAACATGTTATTTGTGGGAGTTAAAATTACAATTTCTGGGGGTTAAAAACCGCCACAAATGATATTTATGGCGGTTAAAAACCGCCACAAATGGTATTTCTGGGAGTTAAAAATACCTTTGGTTCTACATGCGCCAGAAGCGGTTTTTGGCTGTTTTTATTTAACTGCTGGTTTCGCCGCTAGAAAATAAAAAATATTTATCGGGGGTTTATAACCGCGAAAAAATTGATTTCATTCTTCTTTCATTTGATATTTACTGGCGGTTTTAAACCGCCAATAAATGTATTTAAAAAATTAATAACGCATTTCTCTCTTAAGCACACCCACATTGCATCCAAATCATCGGCATTCAGCAAAAGATCTGATTGTTTCTGTTCAACACACCAGGAAAGGCACTAATTGAGAAAATATCAACTTTTTAAACAAATATAGCCAACAATGATGTAAGCCATAAAATGATACCCTTAGAAACCGATACTTTGTCAATTTCTGGACTCTATGACTATTTGATCCATCTTCATTTTCAATCAAAATCAGTTACTCATAAATTTCAACCTTAATATATTGATCCCATTTTTCATTCGGGACCACTCCCAGACTAAAGAAACTCACATGAATTTCAACTAATAAAAAAGCATATTAGAAAAAGAGTATTAAGGAGAGTGTTGCTAAGCACCAATACTCCTCCTATAATATTAAACCATTTATGAGGTTTGGCTTAACAAGCTTAGTTTTTACTCTTAAGAGAGTTATTTCTTATGTCTTTGAGTCTTGACACAAACCAAGACTAGTCTTGATACATAATTTCAAGTGAAGACAAAGTGGCAGTATGGAATACAAAGAAGCGAGTGGACGTTGACATTTTGACTTCACCTCTAAGCAGCAGATTGTCTATAATCTTGTTGTAGAACATTATCCCACTTGGATTTATGTCCCCATATATCCCTCCTGCAAACAGTGCTTCACAAGTCAGTACACATAATGCAATGTATCCAGGTTGTATAGATGCAGCTAGTGTAACTGTTATTCCTGCTACTGTAGCTTCTCAGTGGAAAACATCAGAATCACCATCTGATTCCAATGTTCCCAATCCAGTTACTCAAGCGAAGTCTCTGGGGAGCAAACCTGTTGGAAATTCTGCTGGAAATGAGCCACCAATTATTAGTCATGGGTTGGGCCCACAACAATTATCAACTAACTTACCTTCTCATGCGCATAATTCTGTAGGGCAGTGGCAGAAGCAGCCATTGACTCTCCAACAACAAACTTCATCACAACCTATCCTATCTCAACAGTCATATCAGCCTCCAGGGCATCAGTAGCAGCAACAGGAGCAGGAGCAGCATTCTCCCAAAAATTTAGCTTTGCAACATCAACCTTAGCAACAAGTGCAACATATGCAACCAGGGCAGAGCAGTTTGCTTATCCATGCACCTAATTCTAAAGTGGAATGATAACTTCTAATGAATGGAACAGCTGTGAATGTTCTCGGTTCTCTCAGGATTGGAATTTGTATGCCCTTTTATCACCATTGTACAGGTATTTTTTTTTCTATTGTCATGTGTTATGAAAATGAGGAGTGCTAGCAACACACTTTCTAACACTATTATTGGTTGAAATTTATTAAAAATTTCAAAATCAAGAGCGGGTCACTAAATATGAAATGAGACCACTAAAATTTGTGATTTTTATTAAATTCTAGCCAATAAGAGAATGTACTCAAGAGTGTGTTAGAAAGTGTGTTGCTCTCTATGAAAATTTAGTCACTATTGAAGTACAGTTTTTATTAATCTTTTTTGTGGAGGGATGGGTTAAAATCGTGCGAGCTTTTCAGTAGAGGTATATGAAACATTTATACTTTATTGATTGGTGTTTATGTTTGTAAAAAGCTTTTTCCTGAATGATAATCTCAGTAGTTGATATTAACTAGGTCAACAGTAGAATTGCAATAGAAACTTGGTATTTTGTTGAAATAGGAAAATTCTCCCCTGTATACAGCTACAACTTGGTTGAACATAGAGGGTTTGCACCTCCCTAGCCCAAAGGCCCCAATCCTAACTAAATAATTGTAACTAACTAATGGGGTTTATCTAGCACATTGTTATTTGAATTTTGTGGTTCTGCAATATGCAAAGTCTCTTTTGATTGGGGCTGTAAAAGGGAATAGAGTTGGGATTAGGTGTTGTTTTGGCAGATGACTTAGAAGCCTAGTTTCCTCCAATTGGTAGAAACCCTGAACTTTACCAGGAAACATGGAAAATCTATGAATAATGATCATCTGCAATGTGAGCATTCTCATCATTTTTTATCTTTCCTGAAAATTTAACAAAATCCATAGTGATTAATCATGTCCATTACTATACTTTTATAACTATATGCAGCACAAGAAACCAAGATAGATTAGTGACCATTTAGTATTTTATTTACCTAGTGTATGACTAAAAACATCCCAGTTGCTTAAACCCTTACCATCTTCAAAAGGTGCTCCTTCAATCTGTTGTTGTTTCAGAAACATTTAAAATACTCCAAGAGAGGAAAAACTATGTAACTCCAACAAAACTTTTATATTTGAGGTTGAAAGCAGAGAAAGGAAAAGTAAACAAGTACCTGGAAAGAAGAAGTGCTTGTTCCAAAGAGGAATCCTTCAGGAAAGTGAAATCTGCTGATTCCATCTTCAACTTCATGGTAACTTTGGACCCGAAAGTGAACACAGCAGAGCAGTATTATTACAACACATAGATTCCTCTATAGCTTTTTTCATTTTGATGCTATGATCAATGATGACACTCATGTAATGCTAAATGTAATGCTAATTAATTTTATTATATTAAGATATCAATCATAAAGCAAATCACGTCATTCTTATTATGTTTAGAAACCTGGTTATGCACATATTGACTTTTTTGAGACCAGAGCTAAACACCAACTAAAATGACAAATTATCATCCCCAAGTACATACTATTTACACAAAGTTTTAAAACAGCTAGCTAGTTCAGGTAAATTGAATTCAACCTTGACCAGTCCCAGAGTAGTATGACCTGCTACCCTGTTTTTCCTAATTTAATTATTCAAGACTATGATTAATGTCTAGATGACTGTTTGGAGTTGTTCTCGGGGAAGTTAATAAAGTTAGAATGTTGCAATTACGGGTGGCAATTGTCCAATACACATTTAATTCCATTTATATAGTTAAATATGATAAAAAATGAAATCAATAAACTGGATAAATTAAAATATTTATTATTATTAAATAAATAAAGATCATTCAATGTTTTCTCATAATTAATTAATTAGTAATACATATGATATATTAAACCCTTACCATCTTCAAAAGGTGCTCCTTCAATCTGTTGTTGTTGTTTCAGAAACATTTAAAATACTCCAAGAGAGGAAAACTACGTAACTTCAACAAAACTTATATATTTGAGGTTGAAAGCAGAGAAAGGAAAAGTAAACAAGTACTTGGAAAGAGGAAGTGCTTGTTCCAAAGAGGAACCCTTCAGGAAAGCGAAATCTGCTGATTCCATCTTCAACTTCATGGTAACTTTGGACCTGAAAGTTAACACAGCAAAGCAGTATTATTACAACACTTAGATTCCTCTCTAGCTTTTTCATTTTGATGCTATGATCAATGATGACACTCATGCAACAAAAATGTTAAAGAGCTGAACACCTGTCTCAAGTCATATAAGAGTGCTCATCTCCAAGTCCAACCAAGAAGAAATTCAGAAATTCAGAACCATTTAAGTTACAGAATATGCAGCTCAATTATAATAGACTCACCAACTTATTACTAACCACAATTTTAAAGCCATTTATAGAGCATCGCATGCCATAATTAGAATACGTAAAGATGACTAAAGCAACAGGGGTATAAAGAAACACTTACATCGTCAGATTCCTCTTTCTCTTCCTCTTTTTCCTTTTTCTTTGCCTCAGCAGCAGCTGGAGCAGCACCACCCCCCCAAGGAGCGGCGGCAACGGCAACAGCACCACCACCAACAGCCTCCGAGCACGGCCAACAAATACGCAGCGATCACCTTCATCTTTCTGCCAAATCACACACTGTTGTAAGTAACACCATTGCAAGAAAACACAAAGAGAGAAGAAGAAGGAGAGAACCTGAGAGAGAGCAATCGGGGACTAGGGTTTTGCTTTGCAGAAAGAGTAACTTGTTCATGGGCTTTGTTACCCACACCCGTGTTAAAAGGCCCCAAAAAATAATCATCAATAAAACGTTTATTTAAATAAGTACGGAAGTTTTTTTTAATCTTTGTGTTTTTTTGTGGCGGTTAATGAAGTCGTCAGAAATTATATCATTTTGTGGCGGTTTATATTAACTGCCACAAATAAACCGCCACTAAAAATTGATTTTTTTGTAGTGATTAATAAAGTAGAAGTATATTTCAAGCAACCGTTTATAAAAAACAGTATTTTATAATAATAAAAAAATAACTGTTTATTAATATTTCTAAATACTATTAACATAATACAATATTATAAATATATAATACAAAATTCTTTTTGGTCAACTACTTGAATTACTCACTCATGCATAATATTATCGAATATATTGATAAACTGACAGGAAAATATTTTATTTTAACAAATAATTTTGAGTTTAAATTTTAAATATACAATTATGTTAAAAGGAATATTTTATCGTATATGATAATTTTATTTGATTGGAAAGATATTATCCAGAATATCCGTATTCTCAAAAAAAATAAAAGTAAAAAAAAAAAAACCTCATCAACGATATTCTGAACAATGGTACAAATCCCGAAACTTCTAATTTTAGAGTGTGAATTAGGGTTTGTTTTTGGCGCATAATATTTGGATATAAGGGAGTCTCGTCTTAAAGATTTATTTTTTTAAGGTTGTTTTACTTTATCTAAACAAAAGTGAGATTTGGACTCCAACATGAGCGCATGGCTCGATGATGGTTCGAGTTGGGTTTGGAATTGGAAAAGGGATTTTGTATGGGAAAAGTAGTTGTTTGACCAATTAAAGGGGATTCTTAATTCAATTAGTCTATCAAAAGGCTGAGATTATTAATGGGGTTTGGGAATTTTATGTATTCTATTATTAAGTCAGCCTATTGTTCATTTTTTAATGACTTTAATTAATTTTCTCGTCTCTTATAAAGATGATTAGGAGAATGACGTTTATAAAAGATTTTGTATGCGCAAGGCCTCTATCAAGGTTCTTTCTTGCATTCAATTCTCTTGATAGGTTTCCAACAAGGCAGAATCTTATCCATAGCAAGGTATCTCTTTTACTTTTTGTAATGTTCTGAGTCCTCACAACATTTATTCTTCCTATGCCAAGTTTCTCGTCATGTTTGGAACCCCTTCTATTGTGAACCATTAACAAATGCTGTAGCATACACTTGTATGGAGTTTGTGGTTATAACGAAATAATATTATTTTTAATAATTGTAATTTTGATCATATGAATATCGATCCTTGACCTCGTAAAAACACGTAGTTAGTCTTGCTTTGTTTGCTTTATTTGGTTCTAAAAGGCTTATAGACTCTGTTTGATCAATTCTAATTTCTTTTTAACTTATAAGCTACTTTCAAATTAAAATAAAGATAAAAATCATAAAAATTATTTGTCAGTTTAGGGTTTCTGTGTGGTCTAGTTTTTAAAAGTTCTTTTTAAACTAAATGTTGTTTGGGAAAATTTTAATTTAAATGATAACTAGTCATCTTGTCCCAAAAAAATATTTATAAATGAATTATTGAAAATATCATGATAATTTGTATTAAATAAATTATTAAAGATATAATATTATTTTTACGTTATTAAAACTTTTCTGAATCTCACAAAACTTAGATTCTTACATTTAACGAAAATGTTTAAGTAGAAAAGACATGTAAAAACCATTTCAGGCAAGAATGGAAAACTATTAATGTATTTCCAGAGTATTTTTTTAAGATAGCTAGTATACTAAAAATGAAAATTTAACATTCTCAACCTCACATTTTCTGGAATTTTAAACCTTTTCTTGTACCAAAAATTCACCTCAGCCACGGTAGTTAGAACTTACAACAATGTCCAAAAACACCACTCTTTACTTTTATTTTCACATTAGAGTGATGACCATTATTTATATTTGTATGCTTGGACCGTTACCCTTCTTGAGGAAAGTGTCCATTATTTACAAATCAGACGTGACTTATGAGGGAAAATTTCCATTATTTATAAATCAGTCGTCACTGATGAGCGAAATCACCCATACATATGGAGGAGAATGGCCCACGCATCTGCCACCTTGCATCAGTTCCTGTGCCTATATAAAGAACAAAAAAATGAAGAAAGTACACAACAAGCTAGAAAACTCATTAATTTAGTAAGAATGGGTTCCATTTCCAAAGAGATCAAAGTTCCCAGAGAGGTGGATGATCCTTACCTCTCTGCTGCCTTACTTTGTTTTAGCCGGGTTATGCCTGCAATCTTAAATGCTGCTATTGATCTTAATTTATTTGATATCATTGCTAAGACACAAACATCATCTGCTTCTACTTTTTCTGCCTCTCAAATTGCTTCTCTGCTTCCAAATCAACACCCACACTTGCCTATTAGACTTGAACGCATATTGCCTGTGCTCGCAAGTTATTCTCTTCTTAATTGCTCCATTCGCACCTATGATGATGGTAAGAGAGAAAGAGTTTATGCTCTCTCACCCGTTGGTGCATGCTTTGCATTTTCTAATGAAGGAACCTCTTTGGCTCCTCTCTCAACTTTAGTACATCGCGGATATCATGACCTTTGGTAATTAATTAATTAAGAATTTAATATTATTACAAACTTTTTTACCAGTCATGGATTTTTAATACGTTCTTGTGTCATGTCATGTTTATTAGGAAGGATGTGAAGAATGCAATTCTGGAACCTAATTGCAATACCCATTTCGAAAATGTCTATGGAATGCCTTTATTTCAATATATGGAGGGAAACACAGAGTTGAATAACATCTTTTTCAAAGCAATGACTCACGCTGGCCCACTAGGACTTGCAGGGGTACTCAAATTTTATAAAGGGTTTGAGGGAATATCAACACTTGTTGATGTAGGAGGTGGAGCAGGAGATAACTTAAAACAGATTGTTTCTGCATATCCTTCTATTAAAGGAATTAATTTTGATTTGCCTCAGATGATTCAAAATGCACCACCTTATCCAGGTAACATATATTAGTTTCTCTCTTTATGTATAAATAAACTACAAATATCTTAAAATATGGGTTGGGTTTCGAGGAAAGAAATGTGGAATAAATTTTGGCAAAAATATTAATTAGCAAACACTCATTTTGCATGAAGGTATAGAGCACATTGGAGGAGATATGTTTGAAAGTGTTCCACAGGGTGATGCCATTTTACTCAAGGTTTGTGATCTAAATGAGAGTTCAACTTTATATTCTCAAAACAATTCAATATAGCGTAAATAAATTTCTAATCACATTTTTTTCTTTTTTGTCTCTGGTCGTTTCAGTTTGTATGTCATAATTGGTCAGATGAAGATTGTATAAAGTTTTTAAGAAATTGTCACAAAGCTTTGCCACAACATGGAAAAGTGATTGTTATGGACTATATAGTTCCAGAGGTCCCAAATTCAAGCGACAAATCTAAGCATACTTGTATTATTGACAGTCTCATGTTTTTAGCACATGGTGGAAAGGAAAGAACTGAGAATGAATTTGAAAACTTGTGCAAGAGTTCTGGTTTTTCCAAGTTTCATGTTGCATGCAGCGGGATCTCAGCTACGGTGGG
Source organism: Mucuna pruriens (assembly GCA_025330945.1). Classification (NCBI taxonomy): domain Eukaryota; kingdom Viridiplantae; phylum Streptophyta; class Magnoliopsida; order Fabales; family Fabaceae; genus Mucuna; species Mucuna pruriens. The sequence goes on along the minus strand of JAENHJ010000383.1, from coordinate 958,388 downwards.
AGTGGTGGAATTCTATAAGTAGAAATTGCTAAATAGTAATTTCAATCTATCTATGTTGCTTGAATAAAAAAAAATGTGGAAAAAATAATGTAACGAATAAGGAGACATTATGTAATCTTTTTACTTATGCATACAGCTATCTAGCACGTGATGCCTAAATAAATCCTATCGAAATCTAGTGTTCTTATTATATAAAGATTTTCAAGAAGCAATTGTGCGTAATTTTCATAATATAATTGAGTACATTGTTTTTAGAACTCAATCTAGGGATGAAACCTTTTTTTCATAAAAAGGTTTTTACAAGTTTGATGGAAATGCCTTTTATTTATCTTTTTATTATAATAGATTTATAATCAAAGAATAAGAAATTATTTGAGAACGAGGGAATAAAAAAAAATCATTATTGTAAAACCACGGTGAGGAAGTGTTGCATATGATTTTTGTTGCGTATATCAGGTGGTTGCTCGGATAACTTTTTAAACTGATGGGTTTCAGTTACGTTTTAAATATATATATTTTTATTTTTTATATATTTTAAAATTTTAGAATGACTATTATATAAAATTAAAAAAATAAAACCTATATCAACAAAGTTTTTAAATTTAATGGAACTTCTCCTTTGCAAACACAATTGAGTACTTTTATCAGCAACTGATTTGGTTTAGATTTGACTTATCAAAAAAATTAATTTATGTGATCGTCAAAGAAAAAATCACCATTATTTTCATTCATAATCAGAATTATCCTTTTTCATTTCAAAACGTAAAGTATTGTATTTTTAATTCGCAAAAAGTCATCTTTGAAAAAGCCTTAGCATTTTTAATGCAAAGATAAGAACATAGAATTAGCGGCAATGCGGCAATGGAGAACCATGTCTTGGCAGAGTTGGTTGAAAATATTGCCATAGGAGACGCGGCAGCAGCAGCATCTCACATTAGAAAACGTACTCTTTTGGGAATTATTTTATAAATATAAAACTTTTATTAACTTATATTTAAATTTAAATAAAATATTAAATTTACATACATAACAATATATTATTAGTTTATTTCATAAAAATACTAAAACCCTTCACATTATAATGAAACAGTAGAATTTGTCATGCAACAACCACCATCCTCTGTTGCACTCCATTTTCCCGTCTCACCAATGCAAACCCCAACCTTTGTGTCGCTGCCTCCGATTTGCCGGAATTTGTACATGTGACGTCGAACACTACCTGGGATTTGTGAGATGTTCACGTATAAGTAGCAGTAATAGTAAAATCATATATAATCTTACCTAATGGGATCGTTGAAAAATAATTTTTACATTTTTTTATTTAGCTTATGCCAGAAGTTATTTATTTTGCTCCATATGTTCAAATAGAAAAACAAAAGTCAAAAGTTTGACTTATCTTAACATCCCGTGTGAGTTAGGAAGGGAAGAAGGAAAGGAAAAAGGGAGAAGTTTGGATTTTCAACCGGAGCTCAAGGCAAGAGTTTAAAACTGGATATATATATATATATATATGGTCTCTATCTCAAAAGGTTCCATGTGATAATAAATGCTCCTAAAATTTGAAATATTCTTTATTTAGGGTAGATCTTATTATTAGTCAACTAGTATTGATATATTATTTTCTTTTGTCTTTAAATAATTTGATAAATTTGTGCTTGGTCATATTTTAGTTTATTTTACGAAATCTTTCGGTTGAAACCTAAACCATATTAACCAATAATAATTCTATATATCCCACCCTCAACACACCAACTAAATGTACAAAAATACCTACCTACCATCATATTGGCTAGCTCCCGCACTGCCTGAAGCATAGTCAGTAAAAAACGCAGTGACACAATATTGTACCCTCAGAAATAATAAACTGTGCCAACACCGATTGATATATAAATATATAGAAATAAATGATATCTTTGTTTAAAATCATGCTGCATGGCTTGATGAAGTTAGCTAAGTCATAGTGTGAGTGCGAGTCTAATAGAGGGGTCACAATAATTTTGGGTGCGCCAAATTAGTAGTAGACTGTTCCCGTATAATGATTGGCATGCTTTTTGCTGATGAATACGAAACATGTGCTCTTGCTTGCTACTCCGATATGAGTTGCATATCATGCATCAGCCTCATCTTACTTCTATTGTTAAGAGAATACATGTTTCCTTGTTCTTATCAATAATTGTTGATAATTATATTGTATTTCTGTCCTCTTATTTCATTAAATTATCATATGTGACTGTTGTTGTTATTATTATTATTATTACTATGTTGTTTTCTGTCGACATAGCATCTGATTCTGTGTTTGCATTTAATAATTAAGATAAAGAATTTTCCATACTTGAAATTGTCATGGTTTAAAATATTTTAGTAAAATTTTCTACTATCATCAAGTTTTAGTCAATTATTTGTAATTTTTTTATTTTACAATTCCAGGTCTGAGATGTAGTGTTGAATATGTGTAATAGCTCATCCCATTGAGAAAAGTCTTAGTTAGGTCAAGCCGGAGATTTTCTTGTGGGTCCATCCAAGTACCGTATAAGTTATATGTATATATATTTAAGGATTGTGTTCTAGACTGTACTTTAAAGAAATATTAAATTTTTTTTATTTTGTTTACTACAAAATAAGGAATTGTGTGTACTCTGTTTTGATTTATACGTTATTTAGTTATACTTTATAATCTAATAATAAGAATTTCAATGTGGTGTATATAATATATAATTTTTTTATCGATGATTTTTGGATAAATTTTCTTATTAGTGTACTTTTAATAAGGAATGATTGTTTGTGAACAAGCAAGCAGTGTTTTGAATTTTATGTAAGTGTTATAGAAAATAAGTAATAGCCTTCATATTTAAGGATGTTATGCAACTCTCACGCCCACAAATCCGATCTACGGTGGCAACATGCAGTTACATTTGTTTCCTTTCAAATTTAGAAATTACATTATGAAAAGAATAATTACAAATATTATTTTTAGTATATTTAAAAATATTTGATTACATTTTAGTATTTTTAAGAATCCACGCCCCTCCTGAAGAAGGAATGGGATTTCCGGGAGTCGCCACCAATATTTTTATGGGAAATACCAGAAAACCTTTGGATGGATAAGGCAGTTCTGGAACTAGAGAGTGGGTTCAAGAGTAAGTTACACATAGGAGTGATGTGCTCTTACCATATTTATCGAAAGATAGTTACCCTAACCTAATGCATGGAACATTGTATGACTTTTTTTGGTACTTTTACGGTTTTCTAGAATACTTACATGATATGGACGAGATGGGGTTTTGGATTTTTGGGGAAGTAAACTTGACAAGAGATGCCTCTTGCTCCTACCTATCTCCTGAGCTATGGAGAAATCAAAGTTTATGTAGTTCTGGGCTAGAGGCTTAGAATGTGTTTTTGGGAGTGAATGGACTATCCATTGGCATCCGAGGTGGTTTGGATAAAGGTAGGCTATCCATTGGTGCCCCAAGGATACTTGGATGATAGTGTTTTGACAGGATGGACTATCTATTGGTGTCCAAGGTAATTTGGTAAGGGTGGGCTATCCATTGGGTGCCCAGAAGTGGCTAAGTGTTAGAGGGTCGCCATACTTCCTTCCATCATCCACCTGATATTCCTTGCTCCATTTACCTATTTTGGCCAATCCTGCATCCCTTGATCGTTGATCTCCTGCTATGCTCTGTGATTCAGATTTTATTCCTTTTGTCCTCTTCTCTTTTCGCATTCTGGATCATTAAGGCTTCATGATTGTATCGGCTGCATAATAGCAGGAGACCTAAACCACTCTCGCGTTATATTATGATTCAACTTGGGTGCCTTGTTTGTTCTTGGTTGGTCCGTATTTGAGATTGAACCTTTAGCCATTTGAAGTCTAAATCTTATTTGTTCATGCTTCTTGGACAGTAATGTGTGGGCCGACGTTATTTACCAAAACTGGGCCTCTAGCTGCTGAGGCCCAAATCACATTAATGCTTTTTTAAGTTGGTAATGATAGAATACTGGGTTCATACTATAAGATGTACTAAAGCTTCTAACTCTTGTTCTATTATATATACTTTATGAAGTAGGTTCTCTAACATTTACATATACATAAGGGTTTTTCTTGAATAAAGTTTTCCTATTCTTAATAAAAATATTAATATCTTTTCTGTATTTTTTGCTACTCTAGCTCAACATAAAAACTTTGAAGATAAAAGATAAATGATAAATGAAGATAAATGATAAATGCTTACAATTTTGAAGAGCTAAAGAAGAAGAACTGGAAAACTAGAAGTTTTTTTAAAAGTAAATTTAGAGAGAAGAGTTTGGATAATCCTTTTATCAATATATTAAGTTTCATAACTACACATAAATGACATACTAAGATAAATCTAACGATTAAAGAAGAAAATTTAAAATAACAACACTGGTAGACTCAGGAGCTGATGTTAATTGCATTCAAAAATGATTAATACCAACAAAATATTATGAAAAAACTTTGAAAGGAGTAAAGTGCAAAGGGAACAAGGATGAATATCTAGTATAAACTGTCAAATGCAAAAATTTGTAAAAACCAAATTTATTATAACACGTCATTCGTACTAGTAAAAAATATTAATACACCAATGATCTTAGGAACACCCTTCATAACATTATTATAATCTTTTCAAGTAACTGAAAAAGGATTAGTAACTAAAATGTTAAATAAAGAAATATGTTTTGACTTTATAAAACCACCTAGGACAAGAGAATTAAATCTATTAAAAAAAAATTTAATTTCTAAAATCAATGTTATAAATAGAAAGAAAAAAACATATCAACATGTTACATAAAGAAATAAAATTTAAAAGAATAAAAGAACAATTAAAATATAGTAATATACAAAAAATTGTTAAACAATTAGAAAATAAAATAGTAAAAGAAATATGTAAAATAAATCTCACAGCTTTTTGGCATAGGAAAAAATATGAGGTTCCATTATCATATATTAAAAGTTTTGATGAAAATAATATTCCTACCAAAGCTAGATCAATACAAATGAACAAAGAACGTTGTAAAAAAGAAATTCAAGAATATTTAGAAAAGGATAAATTAAACCCTTAAAATCTCCGTGGAGTTGCATGAGATTTTTCGTAATGAAAGTCTTTGAAACAGAAAGAGGTGGTCCAAGATTAATTATAAATTATAAACCTTTAAAAAAGCTATAGAATGAATTAGATATCCATTACCAAATAAAAATGATTTAATTAAAAGAATACAAGATTTTGTAATATTTTCTAAATTTGATATGAAGTCAAGATACTATCAAATAGGAATAAAAAAATAAGATAGATATAAAACTGCATTTGTAGTACCCTTTGGACATTACGAGTGGAATGTAATGCCACAAGGATTAAAAAATACTCATAGTGAATTTTAAAATATAATAAATAATATATTTAATAAATATATGAATTTTTCATTAGTATATTTAGATGACGTATTAATATTCTCTAGAAATATTAATCAACATGTAGAATATTTGGAGAAATTCATTAATCTTATAAAATAAAATGGACTAGTAGTTTTAGAGAGGAAGATAAAAATATTTCAAACTAAAATAAGATTTTTAGGTTTTGAAATATATCAAGGAACTATTACTCCGATATCAAGATCAACAGAATTTGCACACAAATTCCCTGATGAAATAAAAAACAAAAATCAATTACAAAGATTTTTAGGATATATTAATTAAATAGATGATTTTATACCAAATATCAGAGTCGAATGTGTATCCTTATATAAAAGATTAAAAAAAAAATCCTCCAGAGTGGAACGAAGAGTTGACCATTATTAAAATTAAGAATTTAGTTAAAAAATTATCCAGTTTAGGAATACCAGATCTCAAAGCAGACTTAATTATTGAAATGGATGCATCATACATATGATATGAGGGAGTTTTAAAACAAAAACTCCCAAGGACTTTAAAAGAATAAATAGTCAAATATTATTCGGATATTTGACATCCATTTCAAGATTATATTTTTAATAAAAGATTTTTAATTCACACTGATTGTAAAGTTACATCCAGTATTCTTATGTTAAAAACATAGTTTCAAAGCATATTTTTACCGATGAGAAACATTATTATCATATTTTGATTTTGAAATTGAGCATATTAAAGAAAAAAGAATTTTTTTTAAGATTTTCTAACTAGAGATTTTTTACGAGCCTCTAAATGAGTAATAGTACTTCTAAGCCTTCGAGCAAAGATGAATATGGTCCCTGCTGATCATATTGAATAGTGTCCATTATTTATAAATCAGTCGTCACTGATGAGCGAAATTGCCCATACATATGGAGGAGAATGGCCCACGCCTCTGCCACCTTGCATAAGTCCCTGTGCCTATATAAAGAACAAAAAAATGAAGAAAGTACACAAGGAAACACATTTAGTAAGAATGGGTTCCATTTCCAAAGAGATTAAAGTTCCCACAGAGGTGGATGATCCTTACCTCTCTGCTGCCTTACTTTGTTTTAGCCGGGTTATGCCTGCAATCTTAAATGCTGCTATTGATCTTAATTTATTTGATATCATTGCTAAGACACAAACATCATCTGCTTCTACTTTTTCTGCCTCTCAAATTGCTTCTCTGCTTCCAAATCAACATCCACACTTGCCTATTAGACTTGAACGCATATTGCCTGTGCTCGCAAGTTATTCTCTTCTTAATTGCTCCATTCGCACCAATGATGATGGTAAGAGAGAAAGAGTTTATACTCTCTCACCCGTTGGTGAATGCTTTGCATTTTCTAATGAAGGAACCTCAGTGGCTCCTCTCTCAACTTTAGTACATCGCGGATATCATGACCTTTGGTAATTAATTAAGAATTTAATATTATTACAAACTTTTTTACCAGTCATGGATTTTTAATACGTTCTTGTGTCATGTCATGTTTATTAGGAAGGATGTGAAGAATGCAATTCTGGAACCTAATTGCAATACCCATTTCGAAAATGTCTATGGAATGCCTTTATTTCAATATATGGGGGGAAACACAGAGTTGAATAACATTTTCTTCAAAGCAATGACTCACGCTGGCCCACTAGGACTTGCAGGGTTACTCAAATTTTATAAAGGGTTTGAGGGAATATCAACTCTGGTTGATGTAGGAGGTGGAGCAGGAGAGAACCTAAAACTGATTGTTTCTGCATATCCTTCTATTAAAGGAATTAATTTTGATTTGCCTCAGATGATTCAAAATGCACCACCTTATCCAGGTAACATATATTAGTTTCTCTCTTTATGTATAAATAAACTACAAATATCTTAAAATATGGGTTGGGTTTCGAGGAAAGAAATGTGGAATAAATTTTGGCAAAAATATTAATTAGCAAACACTCATTTTGCATGAAGGTATAGAGCACATTGGAGGAGATATGTTTGAAAGTGTTCCACAGGGTGATGCCATTTTACTCAAGGTTTGTGATCTAAATGAGAGTTCAACTTTATATTCTTAAACAATTCAATATAGCGTAAATAAATTTCTAATCACATTTTTTTTGTCTTTGGTTGTTTCAGTTTGTATGTCATAATTGGTCAGATGAAGATTGTATAAAGTTTTTAAGAAATTGTCACAAAGCTTTGCCACAACATGGAAAAGTGATTATTATGGACTATATAGTTCCAGAGGTCCCAAATTCAAGCGACATATCTAAGCATACTTGTACTATTGACAGTCTCATGTTTTTAGCACATGGTGGAAAGGAAAGAACTGAGAATGAATTTGAAAACTTGTGCAAGAGTTCTGGTTTTTCCAAGTTTCATGTTGCATTTAGCGGCATATCATCTACGATGGGAGTGGCGGAATTCTATAAATAAAATTGCTGAATAGTAATTTCAATCTATCTATGTTGCTTGAATAAAAAAAAATGTGGAAAAAATAATGTAAGAACAAGGAGACATTCTGTAATCTTTTTACTTATGCATACAGCTATCTAGCACGTGATGCCTAAATAAATCCTACCGAAATCCAATGTTTTTATTATATAAAGATTTTCAAGAAGCAATTGTGCGTAATTTGATAATATAATTGAGTATATTGTTTTTAGAACTCAATCTAGGGATGAAACCCTTTTTTCATCAAAAGGTTTTTACAAGTTTGATGGAAACGCCTTTTATTTATCTTTTTGTTATAAAATATTTATAATCAAAGAATAAGAAATTATTTGAGAACGAGGGAATACAAAAAAAAAATCATTATTGTAAAACCATGGTGAGGAAGTGTTGCATATATCAGGTGGTTGCTCCGATAACTTCTTAAACTGATGGGTTTCGGTGCCGTTTTAAATATATATTTTTTATTTTTTATATATTTTAAAATTTTAGAATGACTATTATATAAAATTAGAAAAATGAAACTTATATTAACAAAGCTTTTAAATTTAATGGAACTTCTCCTTTGCAAACACAATTGAGTACTTTTATCAGCAACTGATTTGGTTTAGATTTGACTTATCAAAAAAATTAATTTATGTGATCGTCAAAGAAAAAATCACCATTATTTTCATTCATAATCAGAATTAGTCCTTTTTCATTTCAAAACGTAAAGTATTGTATTTTTAATTCGCAAAAAGTCATCTTTGAAAAAGCCTTAGCATTTTTAATGCAAAGATAAGAACATAGAATTAGCGGCAATGCGGCAATGGAGAACCATGTCTTGGCAGAGTTGGTTGAAAATATTGCCATAGGAGACGCGGCAGCAGCAGCATCTCACATTAGAAAACGTACTCTTTTGGGAATTATTTTATAAATATAAAACTTTTATTAAGTTATATTTGAATTTAAATAAAATATTAAATGTACATACGTAACAATATATTATTAGTTTATTTCATAAAAATACTAAAACCCTTCACATTATAATGAAACAGTAGAATTTGTCATGCAACAACCACCATCCTCTGTTGCACTCCATTTTCCCGTCTCACCAATGCAAACCCCAACCTTTGTGTCGCTGCCTCCGATTTGCCGGAATTTGTACATGTGACGTCGAACACTACCTGGGATTTGTGAGATGTTCACGTATAAGTAGCAGTAATAGTAAAATCATATATAATCTTACCTAATGGGATCGTTGAAAAATAATTTTTTACATTTTTTTATTTAGCTTCTGCCAGAAGTTATTTATTTTGCTCCACACGTTCAAATAGTAAAATAAAAGTCAAAAGTTTGACTTATCTTAACTTCCCGCGTGAGTTAGGAAGGGAAGAAATTGGGAAGAAGGAAAGGAAAAAGGGAGAAGTTTGGATTTTCAACCGGAGCTCAAGGCAAGGGTTTAAAACTGGATATATATGTATATATATGTGGTCTCTATCTCAAAAGGTTCCATGTGATAATAAATGCTCATAAAATTTGAAAAATTCTTTATTTAGGGTAGACCATATTAACCAATAATAACTCTATATATCCCACCCTCAACACACCAACTAAATGTACAAAAATACCTACCTACCATCATATTGGCTAGCTCCCGCACTGCCTGAAGCATAGTCAGTAAAAAACACAGTGACACAATATTGTACCCTCAGAAATAATAAACTGTGCCAACACCGATTGATATATAAATATATAGAAATAAATGATATCTTTGTTTAAAATCATGCTGCATGGCTTGATGGAGTTAGCTACGTCATAGTGTGAGTGTGAGTCAAATAGAGGGGTCACAATAATTTTGGGTGCGCCAAATTAGTAGTAAACTGTTCCCGTATAATCATTGGCATGCTTTTGGCTGATGAATACGAAACCATGTGCTCTTGCTTGCTCTACTCCGATATGAGTTGCATATCATGCATCAGCCTCATCTTACTTCTATTGTTAAGAGTGTACATGTTTCTTTTTTCTTATCAATAATTTTTTATAATTATATTGTATTTCTATCCTCTTATTTCATTAAATTATCATATGTGCCTGTTGTTGTTATTATTATTACCATGTTGTTTTCTATCGACGTAGCATCTGATTGTGTGTTTTACATTTAATAATTAAGATAAAGAATTTTCCATACGTTGAAACTGTCATGGTTTAAAATATTTTAGTAAAATTTTCTACTATCATCAAGTTTTAGTCAATTATTTGTAATTTTTTTATTTTACAATTCCAGGTCTCAGATGTCGTGTTGAATATGTGTAATAGCTTATCCCATTGAGAAAAATCTTAGTTAGGTCAAGCCGGAGATTTTCTTGTGGGTCCATCCAAGTACCGTATAAGTTATATGTATATATATTTAAGGATTGTGTTCTAGACTGTACTTTAAAGAAATATTAAATATTTTTTATTTTGTTTACTACAAAATAAAGGATTGTGTGTACTCTGTTTTGATTTATACGTTATTTAGTTATACTTTATAATCTAATAATAAGAATTTCAATGTGGTGTATATAATATATAATTTTTTTATCGATGCTTTTTGAATAAATTTTCTTATTAGTGTACTTTTAATAAGCAATAATTGTTTGTGAACAAGCAAGCAGTGTTTTGAATTTTATGTAAGTGTTATAGAAAATAAGTAATAGCTTCATATTTAAGGATGTTTATGCAACTCTGACGCCCACAAATCCGATATACGGTGGCAACATGCAGTTACATTTGTTTCCTTTCAATTTTAGAAATTACATTATGAAAAGAATAATTAGAAATATTATTTTTAGTATATTTAAAAAATATTTGATTACATTTTTAGTATTTTTAAGAATTTTTTTTAAATTTAAAATGACTTAAATAATAAATAAAAAAATAAAATATATAAATGTAATATAAAATAACTTTCTACATTTTTTATAAAAATATTACATTCTCAATTCTCATCGTCGAAATAAAATTTGTTTAGAACATGGAAATATAATTTTGTTGAATAAATGATACTTGAAAATTTCCAAAATATTTTTATCTTTATATTCCGAAAAATGAGTGACTTCGACCTTTTTCTTTTACCGTTTTCTGATTTAGTGGTTTCTCTTTATGATCTGTGAATGTGATAAATTGCACTGTCGGTGTTGGTGGCAAATATTTGAAAAAGTTGACATATGTTAATAAGAACTAATATATATATATATATATATATATATATATATATATATAATTTAAAAATATTTTTAGTCCTCCAAAAGAAATGAGTTTTGATTTTGGTTCATATAAATTTTTTTTTTTATTTTCAAATCATTAAAATTTAAAATAATTCATTTTTTTATTTCAACTACTTTATGACACTTGTTAATTATTTATAGGTTTTAACGAAGTTGAAGTGGTTATCGTAAGTCACATCTATTAATATATATTTGATATCATATTAACATATGATATCTTTAAAAAAATTATAAATCTCTAAAATAAATATTATTTATCTATCTTAAAATAAATATTATAAAATAAAATTAATTATTTCAAATTTTGGAGGATGAAAATTTAAGAAAAGTATTTTACAAGGACTAAACTAAAATTTAATATATTTTTGATACCAAAATTAGTAATTATAAATCTCAAAAAGATGAAAATTAGACAAAATTTTACCATGATCAAAATCATAACTTACTCATTTTACTAGGACTAAAAACATATTTAAGCTTATACTTTACATGTATTGAAATTTTATATTTTCAAGAAATATATTGTTTATATAATTATAAATTAAATTAAATTACATTTAGGCAATTTGGGCACGTAGTTTAAAAAATGACCCCCTCTTAACTATGAATGGCAGCATATGAGCTTGCAGTCATATATTTGTCTTAAGAAAGAAAATAGATATTATCAATACGTGTGGGTTAATGATGATCTTAGTTTAATCAGTTACTTTTTTTAATGTTTTAACTATGAATTTTTAACTTTATACTATTAAATATGTATTTTAATATATATAATATTAAATATTAGATATATGGTAAATTGCTTCCTAGTTTTCAAAGAAGTTATTATTCTCAATTGAAAAAAGAATTATTTATATTTTAATAATGTTTCTATTTAATTTTGTTAGTTTTATTGGAAGAGTCACGTCAATAAGTTCTCCGAAGACATTGGTTAAGAAATTAATAAATAGAAATTATTTTATTGAAGAATACATTGAGATTGCATTAAAAATCGTAAAGAAGTGCATTACCACGCATTCAAATAAAAAAATAAATTACTTTTGATTAACCAACTAAAAAATTGTCATTTCAACTGCAAATAAGGATGGTAACCCACTAGCCTACTCAACTTGTCTTACCCAACCCACCAATTTAGCATACTTGTCAGGCTTATTAATTTTTTAATTTTAAAAATATTTTGTTACTAATACTTTTACTTATCTTAGATTGATATAAGATTTTTAGTGAGTTATTATCACTAACATCAATTTATTTTTAGTGTTTTTCAAAGTACACACTAATTATTATTATTGTTAGTTTATTTTAATTTATAAATCAATTTCTCTAATAAAAGAATTTATATTTAAATTTAGACTAAATTATTACTATTAACTTCTCTTTTATTAATTTTTGACGAGTTAAACCACCAACCCACCCATAAACAAAATGGAATATAATTTTTAACCTAATAACCCAACTAGGTGGGTTAGCCAATCCCAACCTCATGCTGTTGGCAAGATTGGCTAAAATAGGATGATTTGACATGTTTCGTCACCCTTATTTCAAAGCATTTATCAAACCGCAAGCTTTATTACTTGAGCAATGTGACAATAATTTTTATTGTTTCTTAGGCAACATGTAGTAAGGGTTTTCACGAATTAGATTTGTATTTAATTAGTTGATTCTGTTCGAAGTTTGAAATCATTTTTTAAGGATATGAATCAAACTGATCCGATTAAAATTGGGTTGATTTAGTTCATATCACTAAGTTATGATTAAAAAAATTATATTTTCTATGCTTTTGTCTTTAATAATTCTTTATTTTATATTAAATTTTAATTTTATATTAATACAAGGTAAAATATATTTTATTCTTTAATGATTAAATATTTATTAATTTCCTATTCAATTTTTTCTATAATTATCGCTTTACATATCTCATTATCATTTTTATTTAAAATAAATAATAATAATAAATATAATCAAATTAAGACACTTAAAAACACTGGATAAGATTATGAAAAGATCAAATTAAATGAAGAAAAAATACAAAATAAAAGAAAATTTTAACTACCAAAATATAAAATGTAAATCTAAAGTTAAAAAATAATTAATTGAGTTATCAAGTTATTTGGATTAAAAAAAGATAAATCTAAGAATTAACTCATTATAATTGATTTGATTCAAATTTAAAGTGAAAAAAATAAATTAATTGAACCATCTCGAACCAAATTAGTTGGCTTAATTTAGAACATCGATCGGGTTCATAAAACAAATTCAATCCATTGAACACCCTTAAATTAGTTGGCTTACTTTAGAACGTCGAGTTCATATAGCAAATTCGATCCATTGAACACCTTTTAAAATGCAATATGAATGTCTTCAACTCTATAGTTAATAAACCAAAAAAACGGCTTTTGGTTCATATTAGTAATTGTGTCTCCTTTCAAGTTTGCATGTGGAACACTTTCAATGCAAAATTTAATAAGAGTTAACATGTTTGAGTTTTTGTTAAAAATTTCAACAAGTAGAAAAGTTATAAAAACAAATTAAAATTCAAAGAACAAAAGTATTTATTGATGATTAATATTATTCATACAATAAAAAAATCATAACATATATTATATCATAAACCTCTATAAGATATCGAGCATGGAAGTTGATAAACCAATATTTTATACAGTAATGCTAATTTTTTGGATAAAATTTAGTATTTTTTATATATACCATGCATAATTCACGTTTTTCTTGAGTTTAATGCAATACGTGTATACTAGTAGAAAAAGGAAAATATAACAAAAATCAAGATTTTCAGTCCAAAAAGAGCAAGCTTACTAGAGAGACCCACTTCACACAACATAAAAGAGACCAGAAAGAAAACACCCTAACACATGTCATTGCATCTCATCACTCCCCAACAATTCATAATCCATCCTCTATCCTTCTAGTATTTCTCTTTATTCTGAGGCCCCTGAAAGGCACTTGAAGGCATTGACAAGGCTAAAAGTACAGTATAGAATAAAGGAGCAAAGCCCCTGACCTCTATACGTTTTTGGTTTTCCTTCTTTGTTTGTTTATGTCCATTTTTAGTTTGTTTGTCTTTTATCATGTGTATGGTAGCTAAATCATTTTTAAGGAATATGATGCAGATTGTGTTTAAAACCCTTGACTATTCTTTTGAATGCAATTTTCTGTTTCCTGTCTTTTACTACTTAAATTACCTTATTAGTTTGAATATTCTTGTAAGGAATTAATCACCCTTGCATGTGTAATAAACTAATTAGTGGCGATCATACCATAGATAGTTGGTACAACTATAGGATAATTGGGTTTAGAAAAATTGCTTGGCCAACCTCTTTTCCTATGCTTCTAATTCGACTAGTAATAGTCAGCTTCTATGAACCTAAAGCTTGCTTTAAGTATGTGTTTCTAAATTACCAAATAGGAGTTATCCTAAGGTAAAGATTATTAGGGGTACTAGACGAAGGTCCCCTAGTAGAATTAAGAAGTAATGCAAGAAGGTAGGATAAGAAAGTTGCATGAGACTGAGGTTAAGGGGGAAGACGTTCACGAAACCAAAACCCTTAATTCAAAAAGAATAAAATCGATTTTTCTCATCTACTTTCTTACTTTTCTACTTTATTTGTTTCGTCTATTCTTTTTACTGCACAAATCTCATTCAAAATTGATTGTCTAAACTACATAAAGAATTCTTGAAAACTGACATACTAGTCCCTTATGTACAATATCTAAACTCACATCCTTATTACTACCACGATGGGATACACTTGCTCGTTAATAAAGACCATTTAAAAAAAATGAGTCTTTATTAGTAGTTTTATTTGGGATCACTGATATAAGATTATTTTTTTTTAAATCTTCTTAAATTTCAATGAGAACAAAAATGAATCAAGCTTTCAATTCTATTAAGTTCAAAACAATTACATCAAATGAGTATATCTAATATATAGGAGAAGAACCTGCACTAACTTAATACTAGAATTGATAAACAACTAACAATTAGCTAATACAAAACAACTAACTTGCTAACTAATGGCTTAAATGGTTAAACCTTGATGGGGTTGATATATGTTGATTAAATTTGGCTCAGAAACTAAGAGATGAAATATGGTAGGTATTGTAATAATTGTACATTATCACCTCTTTTCACGACTTCATGTAAAAGTTGAGGATTGAAACTCAAGTTAAGGAGTACAAGCATCAAACCACTTATACCAGGAACTTTTAATTTTGATTTGATCTCCACCTATACGAAACATAAGTTAACATAAAAAGATAACCTAAGATGTGTAAAACATATTGTCCCTAAGGACTTATTCGCGAGATGCGCAAGTCCCCTAGGATATAATAGGTTCTTCCCAATAATAATTGGGACAATAGAACTAGCAAGATAATTTAAAAGCCCATAGGAAAATGAAGAAGAAAAAGATATGAAGGAGAGCATCCTTTGTAAACCTTCTCGAAGACATATTTATAAGAGAAAAATAATGTTTCTAAAACAAGGATAAGGTGAGACTTAGTCTAGAAGACCAAGTCAGACTAAGTCTAAAGATAGAGTGAGACCAAGTCAACAAGACTAAGTCAAAAAGATTTTCAAAGTTAGTTTAAAGGATTTTCTACATTTAATTAAATAGAAAATATTTAATATTTTGAAATATCAAACAAAAGTACAATAGTAGGTTGAAGGAATTTAGGGAGTATATCATCAATTTGGTTGTGAGATGTCACAAGCAGTAGTTTCATGAGACCAAATTAACTCTTCTTGCAAACTATGTGGCAATCAATCTCCAAATGCTTGGTCATTTCATGGAATACATGGTTAGCAACAATTTATGAAGAACTATGATTGTCATAACAAAACACATATTAACTAACACATTAAACATCTAAGGTACAATATTGGTAGAAGCTAAGCCACAATACTCTGCCTCTAGTGAAAAGTTAGCCAAAATTTGTTGCTTATTGGATCACAAATAACTCAAAAAGAGGGTCCGAAACACAAGTACAACTTATTGATTGATATACAAGAATCCAAACATCCTCCTTAATTGGCACCACTATAACCCATCAATTGAAAGAGAAGGAGGGAAGGAAGAAAAAACCCTTGCATGGATATCCTTTAAGATAACATATTGCTTGGATATCCCTTGAGATAATGCAGAACCCATTGAATCTCTTTAAAGTGACACATGGTTGGATGAAGCAAAAATTAAGTTATTGAATAACAAAGGTAATATCTAGTCGAGTAGTAAGGTAGAAAAGGCATCTAATCAACCTTATGTAGCCAATAACATCATGATAGAAAAGGACAATTATCCCATTAAAGCTTTATGCTAGGATTCAAAGGATTTGAGATAAGTTTGGACTCTAATACTCCAACATCATAGAAAAGGTCAAGGTAATATTACTTTGACACTAAGGGTATATTTTGTTCAAATGAAGGGATGGAATGGATACTAGTGTAGAAATGGACTTTAACATTGATCTTTTTAATTGAATCCTACAGAATCATTATAAAAAAAATGTGGTAGTATTTTTGTAAATATTGTGTTTATTTACATTAGTTCCTTAAGAATCGATATAAAAAATATTTTTTACACCAATTCTAAAAAAAATCAACGTAAGTTATTTTAAAATACTTTCGCAAGTTGTAATACTTCGATTTCTCTATTCAAAACTGAATTCTTTTACGAGAAAATGTCGTAAACCATACTCATTTGAAATTGTAATGATTGAAATCTTTGTCGGTACCACCATCAATTGTTACACCTTCGTCTCTTTGTCACTTTTGCTCTTATAAGGTAATATTTTTTTCTTTTGATTCTCTTTATCATTTTTGTTTATCTCATAAGTATAGTCTGTGGGATCTACAAATGTAACATCAATATAGTTGCATAAGCATATATCCGTGGGATCTACCACTATGCTTTGCATTAGGAGTAACTTTTTTTATGAGGAAGTTTACTGCATAAGCATAGATTTGCAAGATTAAATTGTATATAAAAATAGAAACAACTAATGTTGTTTTGGTGGATGAAAATGATAGGAATCAAGAGTTTGGTTCTAGGTCATTTAAAAAAAATTGAACTTTGTAAATCGGTTATAAATAACTTATGTAGAAAGTGACACTTTTTACATTAGTTATAAAATAACCGATATAAAAGTCTCACTTTTTATATTAACGATAGGTATAACGAACTTTTAATGAAAGTCAAAAGCTATTTTTAAGCAATGTAAATAGCATTTTCTTCGTTAATGGGTTTTAATGGAAGGGAGGTAGGTATACATTTTCTTGTTTGGTTTACAAGGGAATGGAAGAGATTTTAAAAAATATTTTACTTTGACATTTGAATTTTAAAATATAAGTAAGGATATTTTAGTTTTTATATTTGAAATATTTTAATTTTCTTCCCTTCTCCTCCGAATCCCCAATATTGTAAGGGAGAAAAAAATTATATGAGGAGGGATTTTGCTTCCCTCCATTCCCCTCCCCCTTCCTAAAATTGAGTCCAACAAAAAAATTAAATTACTCCTCTCCTCTCCTCCATTTTCCTCTAACCAAACAACCATTAAGAGATCCCTTTGAAGGATGGGCAACCTCAAGACCTAAAAAGGACTTCAAGGTATATCTAAGCATTTCATGAAAAATTTGCTATGCAAAATGGGATTAATAGAAGTAATCTCAAATAGATGGTTTCCAACCAACAATGTGTTGTCCAAATGTCCAAAATCCGCGGAAGTCGCACAAGTTTTCCAAGATATGATAAGAATGGACCTCTCGGTATACAAATGCTCAATAATGTTCTAGACTACCTGATGTGGGACTATTAGCCTTGTAGACATACCTTAATTTACAACACAATGTATCATCCATGTATACCAAAAGGGAAGTAAAGAAAGCACCAAACTCTCTGTAAATAAGGAGGGAAAATAGTAGCTTGAGAGAACCCCATAACTAAGGAAAAGGAAAGAAGTTTCTCGTACCAATGTCTCCTAACTTCATCAAAATGAGGCATATGAAGAAATATAATCAGGTGTCTAATAAAGAGTTGCTTGCAATACTCATTAAATAAGAAACATTATTCACCATTGTTATAAGTGAGGATACATTTTAGTTTCTTTCTCTCTTCTCTCTCGACAAAAGCTTGAACTTTTTAAAGATACTAAACACTTAATTTTTACTTTTCAAAGCACTGGTGATCGTCACTTCTAGAATGATATAATTGACTTTTTGTTAAGCACCAACAGTTAATAAGTATCGCGTAATAATAAGAATAAAAAAAATAATTTCATATTTCTTAAGAATAAAATCAAATTTTTTACCAACAGTAAAATTAAAATGTTTATTTTATTGGAGAAAACAGTGATGACACCCTCCCATCGAGTGAATTATTTGGTAGCGTCCCGAATTGGTGATAATAATGAAAATTCTAATTTGTACAATTTTTTTCTAAGCGTCTGGTCAAGGTAATCCCACGTGGAAGACTAATTGGATAGTATACCAAATTAAAGCTAGTAATGAAAATTGTAATTTGTACAACAATGTCATATAATTAGAACAGTGGATTTCCATATGATTTATTTCGGGTATCACAATATAATCACATGTGCTAGATAGTTGTATACATAAGTAAAAAGATTAAATAATGTCTCTTTATGCGTTGTTACATTTATTTTCCAGAATAGTTTTATTCAAGATGGCTAGCAACATACTGAGATTTCAAACTATTGCTTAATAATTTTTATTTATAAAATTCCATCACTCCTGACATAGCTGAGATGTCACTAGATGCAACATGAAACTTGGAAAAACCAGAGCTCTTGCACAAGTTTTCAAATTCATTCTCGGTTCTTTCCTTTGCACCATGTGCTAAAAACATGAGATTGTCGATAGTATAAGTATGCTTAGAAATATTGCTTGAATTCGGAATCTCTGGAATTATATAGTCCAAAACAATCACTTTTCCATGCGGTGACAAAGCTTTGTGGCAATTTCTTAAAAACTTTATACAATCTTCATCTGGCCAATTATGACATACAAGCTAAAAAGACCAAGAAAAAGAAGAAGAAAGTGTGGTTAGAAATCAATTTATGCTATGATGAATTGTTATACAATTGACCTCTCATGTAGCTCACTAACCTTTAGCAAAATGACATCACCGTTTGGAACACTTTCAAACATATCTCCTCCAACATGCTTTATACCTACATACAAAATGAGTATTTGCAAATTAATACTTTTGGCAAAACTCATTCCACATTTCTTTCCTCCGAACCAACCCATCTTTTAAAATATTTGTAGTCTGTTTATATACAGAGAGAAAGAGAAACTAATATATGTTACCTGGATGCTGTGGTGCATTTTGAATCATCTGAGGCAAATCAAAATTAATTCCTTTAATTGAAGGGTATGCAGAGATAATCTCTCTTAAGGTCTCTCCTACTCCTCCTCCCACATCAACCAATGTGGACACTCCCTCAAATCCTTTATATAATTTAAGTACCCTTTTCACTTCTAGAGGGCCAGAGTGACCCATTGCTTTGTAAAAAATGTCATTCAGCTCTGTATTTTTCTCCATATATTGATATGATGGCATTCCATAGACATTTTCAAAATGGGTATTGCAATTAGGATCCAGAATTGCATCCTTCGTGTTCTTCCTATTTATGACACACGATACACAGGCATATTAAACATCTATGACTTCTTCCATTTTAGAAATGAGAAAATAGGTTTTGTTAATGAAGTTATATTAATAATAATTTCTAAATGATTTAACGTGTTACTAACAATGTAAAGTCTTTAGAAAAAGGTGTAAGTGATATTAAATTCTTAATTACCAAAGGTCATGATATCCGCGATGCACCAAAGCTGAGAGAGGAGCCAAAGAGCCTCCATCATCATCAAATGCAAAGTATTGACCAACGGGTGAGAGAGCATAAACTCTTTCTCTCTTACCATCTTCATTGGTGCGAATGGAACAATTCAGAAGAGAATAACTTGCAAGCACAGGCAATATGCGTTCAACCCTATTAGCCAATTGTGGGTGTTGATTTGGAAGCAGAGAAGCGACCTCAGAGGCAGACAAGTTTGGACTCTTTGCCTTGGCTATGACATCAAACAAATTGAGATCAACAGCAGCGTTTAAGATTGCAGGGAAGACCCGACTAAAGCAAAGTAACAAAGCAGAGAGATAAGCATCGTCGACCTTTGCTACCTCTGTGAGATGCTGATTTTGTTTGGAATTGGAACTCATTTTTTACTAGGGTTTAGTTGTTGTGTCTTTTCTTCCATTTTGATGTTTATATAGACATATTATGTAATTATTCCTTACAATTGTCACATGACTTTTATTTTGACTACATGCATGCTGGGCTTGACTATTTATATTTTGAATAAATATTGCTAGCTCCACTTCTAAGCGCTACCTAGGTACTCTGCATTTCAAAAAAAAAAAAATATAGAATATTAGTTAATGAGTAATTTCTCTGCACACAAGTTCTGTTTTATTGGCATAGATAAGAATTAAATCTGTCATATATTAAATATACCCAAATTTCTAATCATTTGTGGTATATTTTGTAGATAAATATGACTTCATTTGATACTTTGTACTTTGTAAATACGGAAAAAGTTTATGTTTCTGTACCTAAAGTTGGTGGCTTTTTAATTTTAATTTTACTAAATTTTTATTCATTTTTAATTTTATATTTAACAAAATAATGTGATTTTATTCTATCACTAATATCTAAGGAACAAAAAAATTGTTTATAAAAATTAAAAGGTCACATTGTTAAAAATATTTAAATTTATTAAAAAATTGATATTCCTCTAAATGTGTGATTTTGTAGAAATGTGTTGGGCTAATAATCTGCAATAAGAATGATACAATTTAGATAATTTATTGGCGGTACAAGACGATTATGTATCCGTTTATTTTATATAATTATATGTAATTGAAAATTTTACAATTAATTTTAATGATTTATAAATAATTATATATAATTGAAATATATCCTTAATTAATTCCAATATTCAATTTTAAGGTGAAAAGGTGTAAACAATGTGTATATAATAACACTTTGCAGATGTAATGTGTGTGTGTTTTTTTTTAATTAATGAAGGACACGAAGGCCATCATACGTAATGTGTTGTTGACTGAACATATGCTACAGGTAATTTGGGCACGTAGTTCAAAAATTGGCAGCTGCTTAACGTGAATGGCTTGCAATGTCATATATTTGTCTAAAGAAAGAAAATAGTATTATTGAGCGCCTCGATGAATGGTGATTTCAGTTTCATTAATAATTTTTTTTAATGTTTTAACTAAGGAAAAAAATTGAAGTCTAATATAGTAATTTTTTTTTTGAAAAAATAAGCCACTTCTTTTTATGTATTCTCTCTTTGAGAGTATACAAATGTATGTATTCTCTCTTTGAGAGTACACAAATGTAGGATCCCAAATCTGTCTGTCCAATCCAGAAGAAACTTAGCATGCTGAATGATGGCACTCCTTGTGTCAATATTCAACTTTCCTACTCTTTGTTCTAATAAATTTCGTTTGTTTATAAAACCAAATAGTCAAGACATATGAAATATATTAAGGTATTAGTAGGGAAATTTTAAAATATGTTATGTCTAATTATAAGTGGAAACAAAAAAGAAGATGAGACGTAGGGATGATAATGGATAACAAACTCAAGGTACTTACAAAAATTACTCATGACTGGTAGATTAATTATCTACTCAACGAGTATAAGATCGGTTCGAGTAATTATCCATAAAAGTAAATGAGTATAGGTACTCTAGTATCCAATTCTACCCATACTCATAATCGTAGTTGTAACATCCTAAAATTTATTTAATTATTTTTAGAAATAAATTTCATTATTATTATTATCAATTTATTTTATTAAATAATTGTATTTTGAAACTGAAATATTATTATTATTATTATTCTTAATGATGGTAGAAAATTAATTTAGTACTTAAATATTTACATTTAATTTTATTTTAATAGAGGAGTTAATGGTTTTATAAACTGATGAGACATTAATCTGAATTATTTTCATTTATTAATTTAATTAATTGAATTAATGGGGAGCTAACGGGCGGGTCAGAGTTGACTCGACCCAGTTAGAATATTAGACAGGGGTAATCTGTTTACTCCAATTTGTATTTTGCGTGTCAGACGGCCAGACCTAGAAGAGAGAATGCAGATCTACAAGGAAGAGGAGCTAGGGTGTTCAGATCATCCCAGAGCTGCATCAGATCATCATTGTTCTTCGCATCTAAGGTACGAGGGAGATGGGTTCGGTTATATGTGAATGCGGGGGTGTATGGGTAGTGAGGGCAATCCCTAAGTACCTCTACGATCTAAATTCTCAAATTTGTTTGGTTATTAAGTTCTAAAAATGTTTTAATCAGTAGAAAAGATTTGTCAATATGTATCGTGATTTTGGTTGATTTAATTGATAATGTAATCGGTTGCCTTTAGTGTGAAAGAAAACCTCTAGAGGGAATCCCAAAGGAACAAGAAGAATGGCTTTGATGAACATGTTTTCTTCATTATGCTTCCAAGTATAGATATGTCACTTCTATCTCACTATTTGGATTTCATTTACATAAGAAAGAGCAGTAGGGTATTTCCTATGCCCTTATTAATAATTGTTATTGTATGGTTTCTTGCGGCATTTGAAGGGGATTAAATTCTTGGATTAAAGTTTTGTCTTAATGTGATTTTCGTTTGAAATTGTATGGTTAATTGTCTTAATTACTTGATTCTCGTGGTTGTTGCTCATGGTTATTCATGGTTGAGGTTCAATTTGGGACTCTTGTGTATAATGGTAAAATAGGGTGGAATTAATGGTATTTTATGTGCGTTCTTATAAATGATTTACAGTAATGATGGCTAAATTGATATGATTTTGGCATGATTATGGACTGTGTGAATAATGTATGAATCATGAGAATGAGAATGAGAATGAGAATGAGAATGAGAATGAGAATGAGAATGAGAATGAGAATGAGAATGAGAATGAGAATGAGAATGTGGATGAGAATGAGAATGTGGATGAGAATGAGAATGAGAATGAGAATGTGGATGAGAATGTATTGAGCATGGACATGAGATGCATGAAGACGTGGCTATAATACCCTGGCCATATGTGGTGTTTAACAGGGGACCCTGGCCAAAAGTGGTGTTTAACAGGGTGGACTAATGATGGGGACATTCATATGCATGGGCCATACGTGGTGTTTAACCATGCTACACGCCGATCATAGGTGGTGTTTAACAGTTGTGTAGAATGTCTTCGCACGGATCATAGGTGGTGTTTAACTGTGCGAGATACCGGCCATATGGGGTGTTTAACGGTGTGGCCATCATTAGTGATAACTAAGGGGATTGAGGAGGTTTGCCCATGGCGTGGAGTTCCGAATCGAGACTCTTAGGTGTGGTGATGAGCATATGCATTGTGCGACCACGTGCATTTTGTAAACATGAATGGAATGTGATTGATTTTTAATGTGATGGAATGTGTGATTGATATACGAGTATTTGTTAACTGTTAGTAATTAGGTACGGTAATGAGTGAGATTTTGGGTACTATCTGCATTTATATATGATTGAATGTTATTTCTCACCGTACTCTCTTGTGGTTTTCTTTTAGGTAATGTTGATGACACTCATGGTGTCGAGTTTTGAAGGGGTAGGGTCTTGCTTTGATTAATGTGACATCGGGGCTTTGGAATTTAGAATAGTTGTTCGATGTCTTTTGTTGTTTAAAGGGCTTATTTTGAAGATGATAATGATTTTATTTTTCAATTATAATATTTTGATTTAAAATCTTCTCGAAAATTTTGTACCTACTTGTTTAACGACCATGTGAACCTTTTATCCGAGTTGTGTTTCTTTGGTTTTAACTATTACCTTGTCTTCTTTTTTATTTACATTATTATTATTTTAATCTAAGTATTCAGGATAGAAGGGTGTCACATTAGTAGTTGGTGTTGTTATAAAACTTAAGAGGTAGACTATGTTTTACTTATTTCCTTATTTTTTTATTTCATTATTTCTTTACTTTTTGTTTCCTTATTTTCTTATTTCTTTATTTTCTTTTTTTCCTATTTATTGTGCTATTGTCGTCGTTTTAGAAGCATGGATTCCTAATATCAGGTCCATTTCAAAAAAATAGCCCTACAATTGTTTTTAAATTTTATGATTACTCATTTTGATTCTCCATTATTATTGTTGTTGTAAAACCTAAGAGTTAGATGATACTTTCCTTATATCCTTGTTTCTCACTCTCTAGAAGCATGAATTGTTGTTGTTGTTGTTGTAAAATTTAAGAGGTAGATGATGTTTTTCTTATTTTTTATATTCTTAATATCATGGTTCATCCATCTTGAAAAATAATCTTATAACTATTCTTGAATTTCATGATTACTCATTTGGATCCTCCATTATTATTATTATTATTATAGTAAAACCTAAGAAGTAGATAATGTTTTCCTTATATCCTTGTTTCCTTATTTCTTTACTTTCTTTATTTTCTTATTTCTTTATTTCTTTCTTTTCAATTTTTCTTATTTATTGTGCTACTATCGCCCTTTAAAAGCATACATTCATTGGAAAATAATCCTACAATTGTTCTTAAATTCTATGACTACTCATTTTTGTTCTTTATTATTGGTACAAAATAATTTTCAGGTTCGTACAAACTATCACTTCTTACTTTTATGTATATTTAAAATTTTATTTGTCATCTAAAATTAGTTTTATATATATATATATATATAAACTAAAATTGATTCAATAGTATGTAAGTATATTTCATTTTTATTTATGATGATAGATGCGAAATTAGGTTATTGTTTTTAATTTGATATATTTTATGACTTTATAATTATAACTAACTAATATTATTCTTTTAATCGATTTTAGAGAGCATTAGGACCTGGAAGCTCAAAATTTTATTATTGTGGAAGTTTATTATATTTATAATATTTAATGACTAATTTTTTTATTTTGTAAAAGGTCTCTGAATAAGATTTTAATTTTTGTAATGTTTTATGATTATGATTTTTATGTTTTATAAAATATTTTTAAATAAAATTTTAATATAATTGTTATTGTATTTTAATTTATCAAATTTTATAATTAATAAAAATACAGATAATAAATATGAGTATGTAAGAGAATCACATAAATATTAAAATTATTACTCAAAGAATATGAGTTCAAATTGAAATATTTTTTAAAATATTATAATACCCTATCTAGAACCTATTTATTTTCATCCTTAATTAGATGACTTCAAGGAGTGATTGAAAGAATGTTCAAAGGTTAAAGTATAGAAAATCTAGGTCATCATGTGCCAATTTGTAGATATTAAGGCTTGTTGAAGTAGTTAAAGGTCTGAGTCGAGAATTGAAATTAAAGATGGAAGAGAAGTGGAAATTCTGAAAGTTCTACGCGAGTTAGGTGATGAAACATTTTATATTGAGTTATATTAGTAACTTGTTTTTTGAATGAAAATATTTAAATATAAATCATATTATTTTAAAATTAATTTTATAAATATTTACTCAAACATACACTAAATATTTAAATATTTAAATATTTAAATCATATTATTTTAAAATTAATTTTATAAATATTTAAATATAAATATATTTTTTATTATTTATTATAATTTATGATAATTTATAAAATTTTATTAGTCTCGCTTTTTATTTAATAAATTATATATAATAATAAAAAATATATTAAAAGAAATGCATTAAAGAGTAGGTTAAGACTCCACCAGCCACATAGTATAATAGTCAAATTGGGTAAATAGATCGACATGGCCGCAGTCATATATTTGACTAAAAGAAAGAAATTGGATGGTGAAAGGGAAACAATCCGCTGTTCGCTGATGCATGCCTCGTTGTAAATATACTGTCCATATATTAGAGTCTTTTTTGTACATGACTTTCTAGATGCCTTCTTAGACTTTTTTTTTTTTTTTTGTAATCTTTTTATCATCACAAACATTTGTCCTAAGTCATCTACAAGAAAATGCTACAATAATTATTTTGAATTTCTATTTTAAGTTATAATTTATTTATTAAGATATATACTAATGTCAAAATATTATCTAATAATATATTAATAAATTCTGAATAATTAATAATATAAAAAATGAAACATTTAATATTTATAAACTCATATATCGTTATTGTCAAATCAAAAACAAAGCTACATATTACATGGGTTTAAAATCTTATTTTGTTAGTAATGTTATGGCCATATAATATGGATAAAACTTAAGTTTAGTATTTTTAGTATTGTTTTTAATAAAAATTAAGGAAAAAACAAATTTTTAGTATATATATTTTCAATCAAATACAGTAAAAGTTCTTATAATTTTATTTTAATGATTTAGTCCTCCAACTATAATAAATTTAGTATTTTCTCACCAACGGAGTCAGTGTTGCTATTGATTAAGTAAACGAATTCTTCGTTGCGACTATTTACCATAGAAATGTTATTCGTACAACAATTAAACATATCATTTTTGTTTTTCTTTCACAGAACCAAGCCTCTCACGGAGAGCGCTCCATTTTCTCTGAAGCAGGTAATATTCATGTTCTATTCCATTATTTTCGTTCTGCAGTAAGGATTTTTTATTTTTATTTTTAACTCCATTATTATGTAATTAACGTAGTGAGAAAATGAATGAAGAGTGCGAAGAATTTCAAAAAAAAATATAAAAAAAAATGAACATGACAGAAATAGTCATTTCTACATCAGTTATTAATATAACCGTGCTAAAAAGTGATATTTTCTGTTACCTGTATCTATAATTGACTTTACTGCTTGATGAAATATTTTGTAAAAAATCAAGTGGGAATTTTTGAATGATTTGTTAAAATAAATAAGTAAAAATTATTTTATATTTTGATTTATAACCTCTTTAATGATAGAAAAACAGCTTCATTTGTTTTATAGCAGTTGTTAAGCCAATTAATTTGGTTTAATAGTTCTTTATACCATTTAATTGTTTAGTTACGTTTTTTAGCTAATAAAAACTTGATTCCTGGATTGTTTTTACATAGAGAAAAAGATTACCGGTAGAGGAAAAAAAATTGAAAACATAAGAGTTGTTTTCTAAAAAAATTTATTTTTATTTTGTTTTCGAACAGTTTTGAAATATTTTATAAGTGTTAGTTTGTTGGATTCTCTTTTGTGTAAAGAATATCTTGACTCAAAATTTCTAGAATTGTTTTATCTTTGAGGTGACGTATTGTATATCAATTTAGACAGAGCACCCAAAATATTTTTAAGAGAACAATCTAGTTCACCACTCAACCTTATTTTTATTTATATTTGTGTTTGTGTTCGATCTCTACAATAACATCCTTTTGTAACAAAATATGCTGGTGCATGTAAAATTGCCTATTGAGAATCAGTGATAGCTAAATTGGCAATTTGGCATGAGTGGTTTAGATCTCATAATTGCTGATATCAACTAATGTGTTATATTTACCACGTTTCAATACGAATATGATATGATTTCCATTTCTGAACTTACGAGACTACAACATTAATCTTTAAATTTAATGAAATAATAATAATTAAAGGTATATTATCATTTTAAAAGAAAAATAATAATTTTTTATGAAAATAAAAAATGTATTTTTAAGGATAAGAAATATATTTGAATTTATTAAAGAATTAATATTCCTTTAAATAAGTGGTTTTGTATAACATGTTTTTGGGATACTATTATATAAAAATGAAATAACTTAGATCATTGATATAGATAATTAATGTTGTGTTTGGTAGAGTGAAATAGAGTGAAGTGAAAAGAAATAGAAAGAAAAATAAGTAAAAAATAAAGTGATATTTAAGTTGTTTGGTAAGAATAAAAAAAAATTAAAATAAAAATATAAATTGTTTTAAAAGATAAATAAAATATAGAAGTATATAAATTTTCAATTTTGTCCTTATTCATTAAATCTATAATTATACATGTAAATTAAAATCAATTATAGCATAAAATTTAATCAATTAAAGGTTAGTTGTAATCCATTATTTCGAAGTTACAAACAATTTAATCGATTAATTGTATTCATAATCAATTATTTTAGAAATATAGTAATTATTTTAATTACATAATCGGTTAATTGTATCAATAGTTAATTATTTTAGAATTTTAATAAATTATATATATATATATATATATATATATATATATATATATATATATATATATATATATATTTTTTTAACATAAAAGATTATTTTTAACCTAACCAAATGTTAATTACATAATGGTTTTTATTTAAAAAATAAAAAAATATATAATATTTTTTAACATAATATAATAAAATTTTAATTAGATAATCAGTTTTTTTAAATATACATATAAAGTACTTTCGAACATAAAATATTATTTTTAACAAAATAAAATTTTAACTACATAATGTAACATTTTGAAATATATATAAATAATCATTTATATATACTTGTAATCGATTACGAATATACATAATCAATTATATATATTGACAATGAATTATATATATTTATAATTTTATCTTAAAAAAATATTATGTATATTGTATATGTATTTCGTCTAATTATACTAATTATTATATCTTCTTGCATGTAATAAAAAATATAAATATATTAAAAATATATACATATATTAAAAGTTATATAAATATATTAATATATATATATATATATATAATATGATTATATATATAATGGTAGTCGATTATATAATTAAAAGTAACTGATTACGTTAAAATATATAATCAATTACGTGTATATAGTGTATATGTAACCTATTAAATAACTCAATCTAATTAGTTAGGTGAATTATATAATTGATTATATATAAATATAATCGATTAAATAATTTAACCTAATCATTTTAGGTTAGTATTTGTACAATGTTTCATCGTGAATTTCTTCGCTTCTTATTTCTTCGTCAAGAAACGACCTTATCTGTTTTCTTAGTTGCCCCTTGTCGATGTTTCGTGGCTACCAAACGGAGCTAAGTGTTTGTCTATTTTAAAATTAAGAAAAAAATTAATTTTCATAAAATTAATTTAAAATCACTGAATATAATTAAGGCACATAGTTAATTTCAATCACACATTTTATACCGAAACCAATAGACATATGTAATGTATCGTGGACTTTAAATCAAGCCATTGTATAATAGTCATTTGTGTTTTTGCTCAATTAGTATATTGGGTAGATAGTTCAAAAAAGCTGAAAATTCGTATATTTAATTTCACTAAAGAAAGAAATGCTTAATGAAAGGGAAACAATTCTAACCTTTAGGAGAGTAATTTATTTATTTATAATAAATTTAGAATATTTTATATTGAAATATATTATTGAATCGAGAATTTAGAAAATAAAATAAAATTTTAATAATTTGTTAGAGTAGTTTAATTATTTAAAATAATAAATTTTTAAATTCCACCACTTTATTTTCTAGTCTTTTACATTTATATTTTTTTTTTCTTTTTTGTCTTTCCTTTCAATTCTTTCTCATGTTACTATCTTCTCATTATTTTCTCTTTCTCTTTTCTTTTACATTATTTTTTCTTTTTCCTCTTTCTCTCTCTTCTCTCTCCCTCTCTTCTCCACACATATCTTTTTTTTCTTTCTTTGTTCTCTTTCTCTTTCTCTTGTCTTTTTCTTTACTCTCTTTATTTTTTCTCCCTTGAATCTCACCTCTTTTTTTTTCTCTTTTCACTTTTTTTCTTTTCTCATTTCTGTTTCTTCTATTACTATTCTCTTTCTCTTTCTTCTTCAATGTTAAAATTATTTTTAAATTAAAAAATATTTAAATATTTGACTAATGTATTTTTTTTTTATTCTTTTTATCATCACACACATTTTAAATTACAAAATATTGACAAGTTAGCTTTATGTGTAAAGTAATTAAATAATATTTTTAGAAGTTACTATTTATTAAAAATTGAATATATAAACAATTGTAAAAAACAAAATGACTCCCCTAAATAGATTTCTACATCCATGTTACGAGGATGAATATATCTCCGTAATATTCTCAACTTATATATAATTAATGATAATCTTAAAGTTTGTTGGTTTCATGTAACTTCTGTTTATATCTAATATTTTTCCCTGCCCTTACTAAATAATTAAGTTTAAAAAAGTAAGCGAGGAGATTTATGGTCTGTAAACAAATATAGTGACATGCACAGTAAAATTTAATTCTTATTATGAATAATACAATTGATAAGTTGATTGATACATGTTTTGTTTGATAAAAGATAAAGGAAAACAAGACAAACATGGAAAAGTACAATCATGATAGACTAGACACAGTATCCCTTTATTCATTATTACTTTCACTCTAATAACATATCAAGACTCCATAAGTTACTGCTAAGTAACTTTTATTTATAAAATTCCATCAGTCCTGTCATAACTGAGATTTCGCTGCAAGCAACGTGGAATTTAGAAAATCCAGAGCTCTTACATAATCTCTCAAACTCTTTCTCAGTTCTTTCCTTTCCACCAGTTATTAGAAACATAACATTGTCAAGAGCACAAGTGAACTTAGATATTTTGCTTGAATCTGGAACTTCTGGAATTACATAGTCCTGAACAATCACCTTCCCATGTTGTGGCAAAGCCTTGTGGCAATTCTTTAAAAACTTTACACACTCTTCATCTGTCCAATTATGACATACAAACTGAAAAACAAGAAAAAAAATACTTTATTTATATATATCAAAATTAACGAATCATATTATATTTTTAAAATATACAAAAATAAGAGGTTTTTTTTTATTATTGTTCAATTTTTATAAAATTTGAGAGAAATTATGTAAGTAATATGTAACTAAAATATGGATCGATAAAAAAACATATTTTTATATAAAACTATTTATGGTGTTAGAATAAGTATAATTTAGGAATAATATAGTTTGAGAAAATATTTTTTATTTTTTATTTTTATTTTTAATTACAAAGTATTATCTTGTTTTCATTATTTTCTACACAAACTTTTAAAATGGAAAATAAAATGAAAAATGTGACATTTTTATGATTAAAAATAAAACAAATTAACAATAGAAATAAACAATATTTTCTTAAACAAAACAATCTCTTAAACTTGTATAAATTGATGTATCTTGTGGTATATATGGACATGTATTGATCACTGACCTTTAATAAAATGGCATCACCGGTTGGAACACTTTCAAACATATCTCCTCCAACATGTTCGATCCCTTCACTCAAAAAAAAAAATAAATAAATAAACAAGTGATGTTATCCAATAAACAATGCGAACTTAATTATTTTGAATTCATTTTTAAAACTTAATTATTTTATCTTTTACTCATTTAATAATTTTTTATATTTGTACTATTTTTATTTTTTGAACTATATATTTTAAGATATCAAATGAATTAATTATAACTCGAAAAAAAAAGTTGGGTCGAAACTGTTTTAAGATAGAGTTAAAAAAATCTCAATTCAACACAATATGTTATACGGGTTACACATTGAATTTGTCTTTACACAATTTTTTTTAAAATTATTATAATGAATTAAATAGAATAAAACAACAAAATAACATAAAAATTTATAAATTTTCATAAAAATTATATCAAAAGAGTAATATTTAGTTAAATAATATATTAAATTTTCTATTAAAAACATCCATTTGCGATCGGTCAACTCAATTCAATTGACTCTTTATCCCATTGAATTGATGGATGAGTTAAATGATGAGTGATAAGATTAAATCCCCTAACCCAACTTGATTGAGTAAGTTAAGTGAATTGTATCATTTAATTGAACTCCCTTTAATATAGAAATTAAGACATACTTGACAATAGAAGCTAAAATGAAATTAAAAATATATTTATAGAGACTAAAATAGATAATTTCTAATAAGAAAAAAGAAAATATATAAATAATACAAATATATGAATTAAATAATTAAATAATTAATTAAAATTTTAAAATATTACCTGGATGGGGTGGTGCATCTCGAACCACTTGAGGCAAGTCAAAATTAATTCCTTTTATGGAAGGATACTCAGAGATAATAATTTTCAAAGTCTGCCCTACCCCACCTCCTACATCTACCAATGTTGATATTTCCTCAAATCCTTTGTACACCATAAGGGTCCTTTTCATTTCTAGTGGACTGGATTGGGCCATCGCTTTGTTAAAATGGTGATTAAGTTCATTATTTGTCTCCATATATTGATAACATGGCATTCCACGGATTTTTTGGAAATGGTTATTATTGCTAGGATCCACAATTGCATCCTTCACATCCATCCTTTTGACAAAACAACACAAAATTAATTAGTCATATTAGAAATCGATGATGACTTTCTTTATAAAATTGTGTAAGTAACCCACCTGGTGTTTACTAGTTGTATTAGTTGAAATTTAGGATAAAATTAAATTGATTAATTAGTTAGGGTTTTAATATTTTTGACCATTCGATCCAATCAAATCAAACCAATTAAAATTGAATTGGATTAGTTTGGGTAATAAAAATTATGATAATTTTTTTTTAAGTTTATATCTTTATTTATTGTTTATTTTATATAAATATTTATTTATTTTATTGTTATCATTTTACATATATGACTTATTTCTTTATTTAAAATACAATAAAAATTTACATAATAAACACAATCAAGTCTAATATATTTCTTTATTTAAAATATAATAAAAAATTTACATAATAAACAAAATCAAATTAAGACATTTAATAACATTATATTACATCATAAAAAATTAAAATAAAAAATATAAAATACAAAAAATTAAGCTTCAAGTTTAAAATATATAAATTAAAAGTTAAAAAATAATTAATCGGATTGGTTCATATTACAAAAGGATAAATCCAATAACAAAATTAATTGTACTTGATTTAGTTGGGATTTGAAGTAAAAAACCAATAACTAAATCAAATTAATTGATTTGGTTTGGATTATATAACTTCAATCAGATGAACATCCGGCTAAGTTGTTCTAGTAGAAGAGTGTGGATAATTTATATAAAATTTTAGTTTGAAATCTTATTATCATGTTGGTAAAAAAGAAAAAGATACGAGTAATAAATAATGATTAATTACCAAAGGTCATGAAATCCACTATGTATCAAAGTTGAGAGTGTACCCAAAGAGCCTCCATCGTTATCACACATAAAGTATGCACCAACGGAAGAGAGAGTATAAACCCTTTCTCTGTTCCCATCTTCATTGTTGCGAATGGAACAATTGAGAAGAGAATAACTAGCCAACACAGGCAAGATGCGTTCAAGCCTATTAACCAATTGTGGGTGTTGATTTGGAAGCAGAGAAGCAACCTCAGAGGCAGATAAAGATGAAGTACATGATCTTTGTGCCTTGGCTATGATCTCAAATAAATTGAGATCAATAGCAGCATTTAAGATTGCTGGGAAAACTCGGCTAAAACAAAGTATCATAGCAGAGAGATAAGCATCGTCCACCTTTGCTACTTCTTTGGGAAATTGACTCTGTTTGGAATTGGAACTCATTTTTACTATTGTCTACTTGGTGTGTCTTTACTTCTATTAATGTTGTTTATATAGGCATATTTCCTCCATCACATTGGATGCATGTTGTCCTTGACTATTTGGATTGTGAATAAATATTTTCTAATTTTCGAAACTCGCTATCTTTATAGGAAGATATAGACTAATTTTTAAAGAAGATATCGGTTAAGAAATAATTATTTTACTTTAGATATTATTTTATTTGTATAGCTAAAAATCAAATTTCTATTATATGCTTAAAAAGGGTTAAATTATTGATCACTTGTAATACATCTTGCAACTAAATATTGTTCCATTTGGTACTTTACAATGTGTGAATACCAAAAAAATGTTCATATTTTGGAACCTAAAATATGGTGTTTTAATTTTAATTTTTATTAATTTATTTACTCAATTTTAATTTCATATTTAAAAAAATAATGTGGTTTATTCTCTCATTAATAATTAATTTATATTTTAAGGGATAATATTGAAAATAAAAGAAACTTTGTATTAATTGAATTGAATAATACAATTTTTAATCTCTCTTTTTATAAGGTAAAAACTGCTTATGAATAATAGAAAATAAAATATAACCATTGTAGATAAAATGTGATATTCATGATGATTTCCTAATGAGATATTTAGATATATGCAACCTCTTAATCTAATGAGATATTTAGATATTCTTAATCTCTTAATGAGTTACCTATCATATCTTATTAGATATTTATAATATTTCCAATACTCCCTCTTATGTTAAAACTTACTAAGCTTTCAACTCGTTACAGAAGAAAAAAAATTATTTCCTACAAATAAAGAGAAAAGATAAAAATTGAGTTCTATACAAAAAGACAATAATTTGAAAGGTAACTCAGGAATGCTGAAGAAATCGGAGAAAGTTGATAGAAATATAGTTTAGCCAAAATAGTTGGAATGTCCAAAAGCCAAAGAGAAATTTCTTAGTAAGTAAAGCAAAGTCTAACTTTCTGAAAATCACATTTGGAAGCTTCAAATTAGTAATATTGTTAGTGGAAAAAGAGTCACCACCAAAATAAACGTCGATGAGAGAGAAGTCACACTAATAAAAAAGAGTCTCCATCGGAATGATAATCGATAGGAATAAAGTCATTACTAATATGACTCATACGTGAGAAAATAATCACCACCTAAAAGCAGAAATAAACTAAGAACAAATGCTTAACCACCATAAAGCAGAAGCAACAAAGTTTAACCATCAAAAGGAGAAGCCAAACACAATACTTAATCACTCAAGACAAAAGCAAAATATATCAATATGTAAATCATCTCTAACAGAAGCTTAAATCAATGCTTAACCACCATATAGAAAAGCTTTCATCAAAGAAAAAAGAAACCATTGCAATACAAATTTGTCGTCAAAAAGAAACTTTCAAAAGCACCACATGAGCAATGTAGAAACCACCACTGCAACTTAGTAGACTTATGGTTCAAAAACCAAAATGAATTCAAAATATTTCATCAAAATTGTTGGTATGTACAATAAATCTTGTTCTAATTCCCTTTGTATTCTCCCTTACGTAACAACAATGTTGATGACTTTAGTCATTCCCTTACCATATCAATTATGCTTTCACATTATTATGAGAGTGAAAGAAGAGACCAAAATCGAAGAATCCAATGAGAAAGAAGAAGATTCATATAAGCTTTGTATAGTGACTTTTTTACGGAAAATAAAATAGAGAGGAAAATGTTGAAGATAAAAGAAAAAGAAGGATATAAACTTGCAGTGGAAAATCATGATGGGTGTCAACGCTCAATTCATACATCTTATAGAGATGCACCAAAAGGAATGTGTTGAGAACCAACGGTGAAATATAATTTTTCATAAATTCATTATAATGACCAACACCAAGCAGAGATGCAATCAAGGGAGCAAGCTTAACACATCCCAAAACCACAAGATAAAACTAAGAGAATTTGTGGTAAAGTAGAACATAGTAGAGTTAGACTGCAGAGTTGCTTGCTACAAGAAAATAAACAAAGTAAGAAGAAAAACACTAGGTTGTCACACATAATCCCATAACTGAATAATGCTCTATTTTAAACTTTCCAAAAACTCTGGGTTGACAAAAAGAAGATTTTCCCCTCTTGTTGTACTAAACATAGGTTCTTCTTTTACAAGAAAAGTAACTACAAGTGCTAACAATGGAAGCAATGTTGTGACACCAAAAACAAACCCTACTCCATATGTATCCATCAAAGATCCACTAAAGTAGGACTTCACAATTCCTTTAAAAGTCGAAGAACCCCAACATAAAGATTGAAGAGATCATGAGGTGCTTTGTGACTCACTATGTGTCCTCTCCGCAACTATTGAATTTACAATAACATCCAAAAAGGTGATAGAGAAAGATCCAAGAAGTATGCAAAAAATAACTATATTTGTTGTCAACAAAAGTAGCCATAAAACTTCATGAGAGTGCATTGATTTTCCTTGATAGAACTATATATGACATTCTTCAATAACAAAGAGGGGGGACAAAATCACTAATAAACTTGTACAAAGGTTTGACAAGCCACGACAATGCAGAAAAGCCAGAAATCACAACTATCTCGACAAGGTCCAAATGTAAATCATCTTTTAAGTAAAAGTTCACAACTAACCTTGTAATTCCTAAAATACCTTGAACAAAATATAACATCGCAATAACAACATTACCATGGGACATATCTACCCCAAACAATTTAATGTTGCTTATATGATATTTGTCCTTTCTAGGAGCAATTTTACTAGAGGAAGCAGCCTCCATATTCGTCTTAGTTGTTAAAGCACCCTTTCTCCAACACCAATACAAGAATCCAAGAAAGGATCGCCATCGTCGTTGTTGAGTCAGAGAGAAGCCTAGACCTATTGGATATTTTAATTTTTAGCGTATTCCAATGCATTCTGAGGCGGAATCGTAGTGAATGAGTGAAAAAATAGGTCATGGAGGATGATATCACTCATGTCGGGTGATCCCAAGACAATAGAAGAAGAAGGTGTCCATATGGGCTATGATTTTGTGAATAAAGAGAAGCTCTATATAACATACACTTTCTTCCAAAACTTCACTTTCTTGTTACTTACAATCTCCATTTTGCGAAACAAATTAGCAAGATCACAAGACCATTGGTGCTACTGGAATCTAAAGGCTCTCAAAGTACTAGGAAACTCACTTTTTGCATAGAGGTCTCCAAGGTACAAAAATTTCCATCTCTAGCATTCTGTCTCCACCATTTGCTTGATGGTATGGTAGGGCCAGTAGTGTGACACCCTTCTACTCCGAATACTTAGATTAAAATAATAATGTAAATAAAAAGGAAGATAAGGTAATAGTTAAAACCAAAGAAACACAATTTGTATTAAGGATAAAAGGTTCACATGGTCATTAAACAAGTAGGTACAAAGATTTTGAGAAGATTTTAAATCTAAATATTATAATTGAAAAACAAGTCATTATCATCTTCAAAGTAAGCTCTTCAAACAACAAAAGACATAGAATAATTATTCTAAATTCCAAAGCCCCGATGTCACACTAATCAGAGCAAGACCCCGCCCCTTCAAAACTCGGCACCATGAGTGCCCTCAACATTACTTAAAGGAAAACCACAAGAGAGTACAGTGAGAAATAGCATTCAATTATATATAAATGCAGATAGTACCCCAAATCTCACCCATTACCGTACTCAATTACTAACAGCTCACAAATACTCGTATATCAATCACAAGTTTCATCACATTCATAATCAATCACATTTCATTCATGTTTACAACATGCACATGCTCACACAACACATATGCCAATCACCACACCTAAGAGTCTCGATTCGGAACTCCACACCATGGGCGAACCTCCTCAATTCCCTTAGTTATCGCTAATGATGGCCACACCGTTAAACACCACTTATGACCGGTGTGTCGCATAGTTAAACACCACCTATGGCCCGTGTGAAGACATTCTACACAACCGTTAAACACCGCTTATGACCGGCGTGTAGCATGGTTAAACACCACCTATGGCCCATGCATATGAATGTCCCCCACCATTAGTCCACCCTGTTAAACACCACTTTTGGCCAGGGTCCCCTACTAAACACCACATATGGCCAGGGTATTATAGCCATGTCTGACTTCTTATGCATCTCATGTCTATGCTCAATGCATTCTCATCCACATTCGCATTCTCATCCACATTCTCATTCTCATGATTCATACATTATTCACATAGTCCATAATCATACCAAAATCATATCAATTTAGCTATCATTATCATAAATCATTTATAAGAACATATAGCTAATATTCTTCAATCAATTATGGCAACATCACATACATTTACAATTCAAAATCGTATGATAGACAACGATACATACCGAATAATCACATATTTTCATACTTCAATAATTATATCTACTCCATATATGATTATAGATTAACACCTTTCACAAAATGCAACCGATTAAATTATCAATTAAATCAACCAAAATCACAGAATATATTGACGAATCTTTTCTACCGATTAAGGTTTTTTTAGAACATAATAACCAAACAAATTTGAGAATTTAGATCCTAAATAGACTTAGGGATTACCCTCACTACCCGTACACTCCTACATTCACATATGGCCGAACTCATCTCCCCCGTACCTTAGATGCAAAGAACAGTGATGATCTAATAGAGCTTTGGGACGATCTGAACATCCTAGCTCTGGGATGATCTGAACACCCTAGCTCTGGGATGATCTGAACACCCTAGCTCTGGGACGATCTGAACACCCTAGCTCCTCCTTCCTACACATATGTGTTCTCTCTCCTCTAGGTATGGTTGTCTGACTCACAAAACACAAATTGGGATAGACTGATTACCCCTTGTCTAATATTCTAACTGGGTCGGGTCAATCCTGACCCGCCCGTCAGCCCCCATTAATTCAATTAATTAAATTAATAAATAAAAATAATTCATATTAATGTCTCATCAGTTTATAAAATCATTAACTCCTCTTTTAAAATAAAATTAAATGTAAATATTTAAGTACTAAATTAATTTTTAAAAATAATTAAATAAATTTTAGGATGTTACAAGTAAAATCATCCAGCACTTGGATTACAAGAGGATATGCAGGCCATGAAAGATTACAAGCTACTCTAATCGACACTTTGTACACCTTTTTCTCATTGAACATCAAAATCTACAACGTCAGGAGGAAGCCAAACAACTCCTCACTCGCTCTCTCAATCTTGGGATCTCTACCCTTTGTTCTAATGCTTC
The DNA here is from genome assembly GCA_025330945.1 of Mucuna pruriens. Lineage (NCBI taxonomy): Eukaryota > Viridiplantae > Streptophyta > Magnoliopsida > Fabales > Fabaceae > Mucuna > Mucuna pruriens. Next base: position 919,423 of record JAENHJ010000383.1, on the reverse strand, counting down.
TACAATCGACGTTGTTGAACTTGTCGTACGAGAACTGGAAACGGATCCCTTGTTCAACTTTGGGCAGTGGAGATGGAAGCAAGCGTCATGGACTGTTCCAAGAGACGATGCAACACCATTTTGGGTCTCTCCACCGTCAAAAACTACATCTCGCTCGCTCACCTCGTCATGCACAAATCATCGTATTCCTACCTCGCCTTTAACGATAAACTATGGTATAATAGTGAATTTTCCCATGTAGTTATAAAAAATTGACCACCTCTTAACATTGAACGGTCACGCAATATAATAGTGAATTTGGCCACGCGGTTAACTAATATATTATATTTTGTAATATCCTATATTTGTCACTCCAAATTAAAAAATAATATCTTTAAGCATGTGAATTAATTAGGTTGAGATTATTTTAATTTAATTAGTGATTATTTTAATTTAATTATTTGATTCTGAACATAAATCAGTTTATTAATATTGCTTCTGTTATACGCTGCATTGTATGTTTCAGATTTTTTTAAGGCCAGTGATATCTCTCACATGAGTTATTATTGCTATTTTCTATCCACTAGCTAGTCAGTGTTCAAAGTTCAAAGTCTCAATGAAGAAAAAGGTCTCAGCGGTTGCTTCAACAAATAATTGCCCATAATTGTAAAATGTTATTTAATGTATGAAACATTCGATGGATTCTTATAAAAATGAGTAACCTAAATTTTATATTTAGGTATAATAAAAGGAAGAAGAGAGTAATATTTAATATATAAGCCATTGAACATTGTGAGTTAAATGAACATTGTGGTGGCTCTGGTGCTGCACTTCTATTTAAATTATAAACGTTAAATGTTAATTATATTATTTGATTCTTTTAGAACTTAAAAGTATTTTGGTAACCGGAGTTTAATTCAGTTTGGTTGAACGGTGTATAAATGTTATAAATTTTCTGGTATCGTATTTGATTTTTATAAATAAAAAAATTATTTTTTGTGCAATTAACAAAGTCTGGCACTGCACTTGCAGTAATTAAAACAAAGTAAAAATTATATTTAATTATAAAAAATAAAAAGTCAAAATTTTTATTTTAATTTAGAGATGATTTTTAGTCATTACTATAAGAATTTTACTTAGATAAATAAAAAATATAATAAAAAACACAATTTATTAATATTTTGTCACTTATATCATAACTTTATAATTATAAAAATTATTTTGTTAAATTTAAAAAATATAATATGAATTTTATTTTATTCAATGAAATATAAAATTTATCATGTCATATATATATATATGTATATATTTTAAAAAATTTATAATATTGTGTTATAACTATTATTTATAATAATATATAAAATATAAATAATACAAAATTATATTATATTATAAAATTAAATTTTGTGTTATTATATTATATTATTAAACATGGTAAAATATTTTATAATTAAAAATTGAATATAATTAAAAAATATTATTTTAAATAACAGTTGACACAATATAATAAAATTTTTAATATATATATATATATATATATATATATATATATATATATATATATATATATATATATATGACATGATAAATATTATATAATTCTAAATTATTAAATAATGAAAACAATATTATTATATTATATTATAAAATAAGTTATTATTATTATATTATATTGATAAATGTTGTAAAATATTTTATAACAATTGTTTTTATTATATTTACTGTATTATGAATATTAATATTTAATTTTTTTATTGTTCTATTATGTTCTATTTATTATTTTATATTCATTATATTTAAATATTGAAAATAAATTAAAACAAAAATAATTAGTTTAAATAGTAGTTATAACAATATAATAAATTTTCTAAAATTTAAAATACTAAAGTATATGACATGATAAAATTTTATAATTAAAAATTATTAAATTACTATAGTTTCATAAATTTCAATAAATTAAACTTTAAAATATAGTTTTATTATATTTTTAAATTTTTAAAAATATTATATAAGTAAAAAAATATTATATCATTAAAACATTAATATTTTAAATTATAATTTTTGTTATAATTTTTACATTCTTAAAAATAAAATTATTGTATTTGCAACTAAAAATTTTCACTAAATTAAAATTAAAATTTTATTAAATTAATTCCAACCACAATAGTCGGCATTGATGTTTATATATGCATAATTCCAACAACCATAGTCAGCGGAATTTAATGTTATTGTCATTATATGTTTTTATTTTATAAAAAGAAGTATAGCCATAATTTTTCTATCACGTAATTGTCACGTAGAACAATTGCTCGTACCATTTTTAGTAGTCGTTATTACTTGATTTGATTGTTTGTTGGAGTATTCAATGTTTACAATATTAGTAATACTTCAAAGTCATCTTTAGTAGTCGTTATTACTTGGTTTGATTGTTTGTTGGAGTATTCAATGTTTACAATATTAGTAATACTTCAACGTCATTTTTAGTAGTCGTTATTACTTGATTTGATTGTTTGTCGGAGTATTCAATGTTTGCAATTTTAGTAATTATCGTAAATTAAATAGTGGGTTAGCAAATAAAAAATTAGATGTTTTGGAATGAGAATCGCTTTCGGAAAGCAACAAGGAGTACGGAATTATTATTGGTATTTTTATAGAAAATGTTATGAAATTTTATGTTAGATAAGGTTAGTTTAGAATCAAAGTGTAGGTTCGGGAGTCGATTACGTGTGGGGATCATTAGTATTCCATCACGTTTATCCAAAGATAATTACCCTAACTATAAAGAATTTTTGATTTTTTTGAATGAATGAATTTGACAAAAGTTGCCTCTTACTCCTACGTATCTCCTACTGCACAAAAAAGTCAAAGTTTACATAGTTCTGATGGTTAGATGGGGAGGAGCCGAGACCGACTCAACTCAGTTGGGATGGAAGGAACCAAGACTGACTCAGCTCTGTTGGTATGGAAGGGATCGAGACTGTCTCGGGTGAGTCGGGATGGAAGGGGTCGAGACCGACTCGGTCCCGTTGAAGTGCTAGGGACCAAGACCGACTTGGTCATATTGGAGTGCCAAGGGTCGAGATCGTCTCAGCCGAGTCAGTGCTGATTAGGTATCAGTAGGGTAGCGTGTCGAGTGGCACTCGGTGAGTGTGTGACTCGAGTGTGTATTCCAAGCCGAACCCAAAAGCGTTGATGCTTGTTCAATCTCAGCTTTTTCATATGCAAGGTCGACTTGGAATCAACCCACTTTTTGCAGTATATTCTTAAACTATTTAGTGTGAAACACTAACTTATGAATGGACGTGTCTACAAAGTATCAGCATCCAGGAGTTGGTTCCCTTAGCCTCACTAGGATGTCGACGGGTAGTCTCCTTCAAATTGTGTTTCTTCTTTGGGGACGATTGCTTTTAGAGTCTTTCTAGGATTTTTGGAACTCAAGATCACTATCTTATCAAAGTAAGCTCTCTATCTCCTCCGATTCTTCCAAAATCCCGTTTCAACGTTCATAGAATCCGCTCCCCCTTAGCCCCCTTTTTTGACCTCTTCTTGTCGAAAAAAATCTCTTCTACCCCAAAAAATCTCCCTTTCTCTCTTTGTTTTCGAGGCCTTTTATAGACCGCTCCTTGGGTCATTGTTCTAGTATGCAATTGGAATACAGAATCAGCTACCTGTCCTTCCTCTGATACCTCTGCTATTTTCCCTTTCCCTTTCTCCTTTTAGGATTTGTCCTCTAGCTTTCAAATGGTGTCAGGGACATGTCAGGGGTGAAACGACATATTTCAGACCCAACCCCCTGACATTCAGGAGTAAAACAGTATATTCAGGTCCTACCCCCTAACATGTCAGTTGCAATCCTTCTTTGCCAGAGGAAGGTACAAGTCGTTGTACAACCTTAACAAAGCTGGCCAGGAGGGGTTCGACTGTTGGGACGGACTCTGCTCTCCTCCTTTATCATTTTCTTCTTTTAGGGGACACACTTTTTGTCCTTTTCTTTTCCAAGACCAAACAAAAAGAGATTTCCATAGTACTACTTCTGCGGATTGTTTGTTCGAACGAAATCACCTCATAGATGCTGGCTTTGATTATTTCGATTGCGAATAAATGTTGCTCCATTTGGTACTTTATATTAAGTAAATACTGAAAAGTTCATGTTTTTTACCTAAACTATGATGTTTATAGTTTTAACCTTTATTAAATTTATTCATTTTTAATCTTTAAATTTAATGAAATAATAATAATTAAATGTATATTTTTTATCATCATTTTAAAAGAAAAAATGAATAATTTTTTTTATGGAAAATAAAAAATGCATTTTTAAGAATAAGAAATACATTTGAATTTATTAAAAAATTAATATTCCTTTACATAAATGATTTTGTATAACATGTTTTGGAATACTATTCTATCATAAAGAATAACTTAGATCACATATTGTTTATACACATAATTATCGTTGTTATGTTTAGTAGAGTGAAATGAAGTGAAGTGGAGAGAAAAGAAATAGGAGAGAAAAATATATAAGAATTAGAGTGAAATTTAAGTTGTAAAATTATTTTAAAATATAAAATAAAATATAAAAATACATAAATTTTCAGTTTTATCCTAATTCCTTAAATATATAATTTTTTATGATAAATTTCCAATTTCTCATGTCATATATATATATATATATATATATATATATATATATATATATATATATATATATATATATATATATATATATATATATTTTTGTATATATTTTAAAATTTTTTAATATTGTGTTATAACTATTACTTATAATAATATATAAATTTATAAATAATACAAAATTATATTATATTATAATAATTACATTTTGTGTTATTATATTATATTATTAAACATGGTAAAATATTTTATAACAATTATTTTATTATATTTACTGTATTATTAATATTAACATTTTTATTTTTTATCGTTATATTTATTATTTTACATTCCTTATATTTAAAAAATTGAATATAATTAAAAAAAATACTTTCAATAATAGTTGACACAATATAATAAAATTTTTAATATATACATGACATGATAAATATTATATAATTCTAAATTATTAAATAATGAAAATAAATATATTATTATATTATATTATAAAATAAGTTATTATTATTATATTATATTGATAAATATAGTAAAATATTTTATAAAAATTATTTTTATTATATTTACTGTATTATGAATATTAATATTTAATTTTTTTTATTGTTCCATTATGTTCTATTTATTATTTTATATTCATTATATTTAAAATTGAAAATAAATTAAAACAAAAATAATTAGTTTAAATAGTAGTTATAACAATATAATAAATTTTCTAAAATTTAAAATATTAAAGTATATGACATGATAAAATTTTATAATTAAAAATTATTAAATTACTATAGTTTCATAAATTTCAATAAATTAAAATTTAAAAATAGTTTTTATTATATTTTAAAATTTTAAAAAAACTATTATATAATTAAATAATTATTATATCATTAAAAAATTAATATTTTAAATTATAGTTTTTGTTATAATTTTACATTTTTAAAAATAAAATTATTTTATTTGCAACTAAAAATTTTCACTAAAGTAAAATTAAAATTTTATTAAATTAATTCCAACCACCATAGTCGGCATTGATGTTTATATATGCATAATTCAAACGACCATTGTCAGCGGGCATTAATGTTATTGTCGTCATTATATATATTTATTTTATAAAAAAGTATATCCATAATTTTTTCCATCACGTAATTGTCACGTAGAACAATTGCTGGTACCATTATTTAGTAGTCGTTATTACTTTATTTGATTGTTTGTTGGCCTATTTGCCATTCATTTTAGTAATACTTCAACGTACCATTTTTAGTAGTCGTTATTACTTTATTTAATTGTTTGTTGGAGTATTCATTATTTGCAATATTAATAATACTTCAACGGCTCATGGATGCTGGCTTTCACTATTTCGTTTGCTAATAAATGTTACTCCATTTGCTACTTTATATTAAGTAAATACTGAAAAAGTTCATGTTTTTTTACCTAAACTATGATGTTTATAGTTTTAACCTTTATTAAATTTATTTATTTTTAATCTTTAAATTTAATGAAATAATAATAATTAAACGTATATATTTTTATCATTTGAAAAGAAAAAATGAATAATTCTTTTATGAAAAAAAATGCATTTTTAAAAATAAAAAATACATTTAAATTTATTAAAAAATTAATATTCCTTTAAATAAGAGATTTTGTATAACATGTTTTCGAATACTATTCTATCATAAATAAATAACTTAGATCATATATTGTATATACACATAATTATCATTATATTTAGTAGAGTGAAATGAAGGGAAGTAGAGTGAAAAGAAATAAAAGAGAAAGAAATAAATAGGAATTATAGTGAAATTTAAGTTGTTTAATAGGAATGAAATAGAAAAAAGAAATAAAGTTATAAAATTATTTTAAAAGATAAAATAAAATATAAAAATATATAAATTTTCAATTTTACTCTAATTCATTAAATATAATTATACATATAAATGTATATCGATTATATATTATATATATGTTAATCAATTATTTTAAAATTAGAGAATAATATTTAATAAATTAAATATTAGTCGTAATTGATTATTTCGAAATTATAGAAAATTTAATCGATTAATTATATCAATCAATTATTTAAAATTTTAATAAATTATATATAAATGTATATATGTAATATTTTTTAACATAAAAATTATTTTTAATATAATAAAATTTTAATTACATAATGAAAATTTAATTATATAATTGGTTTTCCTTTTAAAAACGTACATGTCAAATATCTTTTCAACATAAAAGATTATTTTTAATAAAATAAAATTTTAACTACGTAATGTAATTTATATATATATATAATCAATTATATATATTTGTAATCGATTACGAATATACATAATTGATTATGTATATTTGTAGTTTTATTTTAAAAAATATTATATATATTATATATGTATTTTCGTTAAATTATACTAATTATTGTATCATGTAATAAAAAATATATAAACATATAAATATATTTAAAATATATAAAAATTAAATTATTATATTATTATTAAAAATAAATATATAAATTTAAATATATAAATATATTAAAAGGTATAAATATTTAAAAAATATTAAAAATTATATAAATATATTAAAAAAATATAATTATATAATCATAATTAATTATATAATTAAATGTAACCGATTAGGTTGTTAAATTACATAATTTATTAGATAATTCAATCTAAATTATATAATTAATTATATATAAATATAATCGATTAGATATTTTAACCTAATCGTTTCGGTTCAATTATATAATCATGAAGTTGTGTACGAAAATATGCAAAGCATGGTAATAGAAGATAAATATATAATTTCATTTTACGTTGGTATTTTTACAATGTTTCTTTGTTAATTTCTTCGTTATAAAATGGCCTTACTTATTTTTGTAGTTGTCCCTCTCGATATTTCGTGGCCATCAAACAAAGCATAAGTATCTATTTATTTTAAAATTAAGAAAAAAATATTTTTCATAAAATTAATTTGACATTATTGAATATAATTAAGGCACATGATTAATTTCAATCACACATTTTATACCAAAAGCAGTAGACATATGTAATGTATTGTTGACTTTAAATCAAGACACATTATATAATAGTCATTAGTTTGTTTGTTTTTTTTTTTCTCAAGTGTATAATAGTCAGATTGGGTAGATAGTTTAGAAAAGCTGCAAATTCATATATTTAATTTGACTAAGCTCCACTGAAAATTTTATGAGAGCAACTTATTTATTTATAGTAAATTTAAAATATTTTATAGTGAAATATATAATTTGATTAGAGAATTTAATTTTTTTAATAATTTGTTATAGTATTTGATTACTTAAAATAATAATATTTTTAAATTCTAAAAAAAAATAAAAATTTGAAAGTTTTCATTCTTACTTTTTTTTTTCTCGGTTTCTCTCTCTCCTATAACTCTCTTCACACTATTTTATCTTTCTCATTTTCTCTCTTTTCACACTAATCTCTCTTTTTTCTCTTTCTCCTCTTTTTTTTTTCTCTCTCTTCACACTCTTTCTTTTTTCTTCTCTCTCAATTATCTCTTTTCTCTCACACCCCTCTCACTCTTCTTTCCACCTTCCCTCCTTTGTCTTTCATAATTCTTTTTTATTTTTTTTTCCAAATCTCACTTCTCTTCTCTCTCTCATCTTTCTCTTCATTTTTTTTCTTTTCTTATTTCTTTTTCACCTATCTCTATTCTCTTTCTCTTTCTTCTCAAATATTAAAATTATTTTTAAATTAAAAAATATTTAAACATTGGCTAATGTATTTTTGAAATTTTCTTTTCTTTTTTACATTCCTTTTTATCATCACCATTTTAAATTAAAAACTATTTATAAGTTAGCTTTATGTGTAAAGTCATTAAATAGTTTTTTTAGAAAATATTATTTATTAAAAATAATATTTAAACAATTGTAAAAAAAATTGGCTCCCCTAAATAGATTTCTAGATCCATGTTACGAGAATGAATGTAACTACGTACTATTCTCAACTTATATATAATGATAATCTTAACTTTGTTGGTTTCATGTAACTTTTGTTTATATATAATTTCCCCCCTATATTTTTGTAATAATTACATAGTCCACACCTTCCCATGTTGTGGCAAAGCTTTGGTAATTCTTTAAAAACTTTTCACACTTTTCATCTGTCCAATTATGACATACAAGCTTAAAAACAAGAAAAAAAATAGTTCATTTATATATATATATATATATCAAAATTAATGGATCATATTACATTTTTAAAATATATAAAATAACAGTTCTTTTATTATTTTTTATTATTATTCAATTTTTATAAAATTTGAGAGAAATAATTGTAATTATACTTTAATATATGGATCAATAAAAAAATATATTTTATATCATGACTCTGGTGCTGCACTTTTGTATAAATTTTAATCGTTAAATGTTAATTATATTATTTGATTCTTTTGGAACTTAAAATTATTTTAGTAAATGGAATTTAATTATAATCGTTAAATGTTAATTAAATTATTTGATTACTTTGGAACTTAAAAGTATTTTAGTAAGTTTAGCACCGCATACCTGAGTTGATTTCAACATGCAGTAAATAAAACAGTAAAAATTATATTTTTAATTATAAATAAAAAGAAATTTAATAAAATTTTTTATTTTAATTTAGTGATGATTTTTAGTCATTACTATAACAATTTTACTTATATAAAAAAATATAATAAAAACCACAATTTTATTTATATTTTGCTGCTTATATAATAACTTTATAATTATAAAATTATTTTGTTAAAATTTAAAAAATATAATAAAAAATATAATTTAAATATTATTTAATTAAATGAAATATAATATTTATGATATATATATATATACGTATTTTTTAATTTTATAATATTGTGTTATAACTATTAATTATAATAATATTATATAAAAATATATTATATTATAAAAATTTAAATTTTATATTATTATATTATATTATGAAACATGGTAAAATATTTTATAACAATTATTTTTATTATATTTACTGTATTATTAATATTAACATTTTAAATTTTTTATCGTTATATTTATTATTTTTCATTCGTTATATCTAAAAATTAAAAATAATGAAAATAATTATTTTAGATAATAGTTAAGACAATATAATAATTTTTCTAAAATTTAAAATATTAACACACACATACACACGACATATATTATATAATCCTAAATTATTAGATAATGAGAATAAATAAAATATTATATTATATTATAGAATTAAATTTTATTATTATATTAAATTGATAAATATAGTATATATTTTATAACACTTATTTTTATTATATTTACTGTATTATTAATATTAATATTTAATTTTTTTATTGTTCTATGATGTTTTATTTATTATTTTATATTCATTATATTTAAAAATTGAAAAAAAATATTTTTAAATAGTAGTTATAACACAATATAATAATTTTTTTAAAATTTAAAATATTAAAGTATATGACATGATAATTATTCTATAAATAAAAATGATTAAATTACTATAGTTTCATAAATTTCAATAAACTAAAATTTAAAATATAGTTTTTATTATATAAGTAAAAAAATTATTAAATTATTAAAACATTAATATTTGAAATTATAATTTTTGTTCTATTTAATAGATTTAAAAAAAAATTATTGTAGTTGCAACTAAAAATAGTCATGAAATTAAAATTAATTTGGAAAATAATGTATTATAGTATGATATTTTATTATTAATTGTGATGAGATGGATTGAGATATGAGAAGACTTGAGATATGTTACCCTTATGCACCCATGAGTTATAAACTCTAATACCATGTTAGATTTCAACTTAAAATCAATTGGTAATAAATGAGGTTGTCTAACAAATATATAAGTTGCATCTGTCACTACACATCCGTCCCAAAGATGACTACCACTACACATCTGTCACTCACTTACTCACAGATCTGGGAATAGGACCAACTCGAAAATCAGTGTGGGGCAAGTGCCCTTTCTTTTCAGTCCTCGCCCCAACAAGCTCCCTGATAGAGTCAGACAAAAGATCATGATAACAGATAATGCATGTAATAGAGAAAGTAAAGGGTGTACTATATTGTGCAAGTCGTTTGACCAGGGCTTGACCCTTGTTTTAGCAACACTATCTCCAGTGGAGTCGCTATCTGATGCGACCTAAATTGTGCCAAGGGCATTTTTCGTTATATGATCTTTTATTTTTTGGGAAATATTATTTGAGTAGAAATGGATTGGACGTTACCGGGAAGCCGGATTCACTTACTTGACCCGACATTAAGTCAGTATTGGCTCAATCAATTCAGAATTGACTGGACCCACCAACTTGGACTGTAGTTGCCACCAACGTTTAATGGTATGTTGAGGACCTGAAACGGATAAAGCAAGTGAGCAAATATGAGATCCGGGTAAGGGGTCGGTTACGCATGGGAATGACATACCATTCCATCTGCCTACCATTTGGCAGTTACCCTATGACTTGCATTCGTTAGCACAACCTTCATTCTTCCTTTATTGAGCAAGACCTAGCATGGATGATGTAGAATGTTGAGGGCTTTTAACTTGACGAGAGTGTGCCTCTCGCTCCTACGTACCTTTCATAGCCGGGAGGAATCAAAGTTAACGTAGTTCTGTGAGGGGTCAAGTGGCGGGATTAGACTTTCCATTTGGCACCTTTCCTTGGGGGTCATGTCTAGGCTTACTAAGATGAGCATGATGGGCGTGAACGGCAATTTAGAGATGACTGTGACTGAAAAGCTCAAGTGTAGATGGATCTTTGGACACCGAAAGGAAAGTCTATTGATCTCATCCAAACTCTGTGGACACCTAATGGATAGTCCATTCCTTTTCAATGTCATTTAACCCATGGACACCTAATGGATAGTCCATTCCTTCACACCCTCACCTAACCCACGGATACCTAACAGATAACCCGTCACTTCCCATTTTCAAGCACACGCTTAGCACACCTTCTCATGTCACCGGGCCGACTCCGTCTCAGCTAACTCCCTCTCAATTGACTCTATCTAATCATCTAATTCAACTTTGTGGACGCCCCAAGGGACAGTCTACCCATTTCCACTGTCATTTAGCCCATGGACGCCTAACGGATAGTTCGTCTTTTCCCACTGTCAAAACACATGTGTAACCCTGGAGCCGAGTCAATCTCGGCTCTTTCCCACCTAATCATCTAATGTCCAAAATTACGTAGACTTTAATTCCTCTGACAAAAAGAGGTACGTAGGAACAAGAGGACCGACTTCTAAACCCATTTCTCTAATTCAAAGACCAGTCTTATCCATTTAAGGTTTTCATAAAAAATACTAGTGACAACTCCAATAAAACTGAGTCGGTCCCAACACCTTGTTTACCTAACCGATTCCAACTCTATATACCTGATTCTTTCCACCAAGAGAATCGATTTCAAATTTTATTTCAATCCACGGTCCCGCTTAACGATTTTGGTGGCCACAATGACTAAGAATTCAGCTAGCTGAATCTCCTCAAGTACGTAGCATAATTAAAAGGTGAATAACAAAGAAATTTAAGACCAAAGAAAGGGTAGCTAGTAAGAATGAGCTCCAATTCCAAACAAAATCAGCTAGTAAGAATTAGTAATTAGTAAGATTATCATAAAATAAATAATTATTAATTTTCACTGTATTATAAATTTTAGTCGCTATCCTTATCTTTAGTATTTTTAATATTAATAATATAACATAATAATATTAAATTTAAAATATTTATATATTAATAAAAATAATACAAATAATAATTTACAATATTTTAATAATATAACATAATAATTTATAATTAAAATATTAAAAGTAAAAACATAATATATATATATATATAATATAAATAATAAGTCAAAATATATTTGTGTACATAATAATTTTTATATTTCAATTTAAAAAAAGCAAATAACTTAATTTGCCTTTTTTTTTAAAAGACACAACAAAATATTTCTTTTTTGAAAATAAAGGATTTTAAGTAATAGTATTATTAATACTAATATAATTAATATAAATTTAAAATATTAATGGTAACAATATAATATTTTAGTTGTGTCACCTAATTAATATAAAATTTAAATTATTAATAGCATTGTAAATACTCAATTTAGTGCTTTTTTTTTTTACTTTTGTTTTTCTTTTTTTTCTTCTTTATTTTTTTTAAATAAATATCAGTTCTCCTTTTTTATTATATTTCTTTTAGGGAATTGTTTGTTGAATCATCTTAGCCCAAAAAATTCATCCTATTCTATTTTTATATTGAATCATGTAATTGTGATCCAGCCAAGCACAAACATGTGATTAACCTAAATTGTATTAGTCAGAAAGGCAAACAGCTGTACGTCTCCTCTGCACTTTTTTAATTGTAAGATTATTTGTGTCACCTTTCAGTGTAAGAGAACTGACTCATTTCTGTACGTTCACCCTAAGCAACACTAGCAGAATCAAGCATAGCGTGCTGGACATGGCTAAGACGTTTTGTCTCAGGCAGCAGTTCACAAACAGAATCATCAGCACATACAACGCTTGTGTGACCCCTTGATGTCAAACCTTTTTCTGTTTTCAAACCATGTTTGTTTGATTTCTTTGTCATCAACAACAGGAGAGCTAGGCGAACCACTCTTCCCATCTTCCAAGAGAGATTTTGAAGTTTTATTGTCTTTGGTATCCATACACTTCAACTTCTCGGTATCATGTAAACTTTCATTTGTTCCCAAATTACGATTTCCATTAACTTGGGTTTTGTTTGGCTTAAAAGAACTTTTTCTCTCAGCCTCAAAACTCTCCTGCAACTCATTTTTAATCTTAAGACTTGTTTTAACTTTCAGCAAGTTCTTATCTTTACTTCCACTGTTATATCAGAGTCTGATTTATGAGCATCTGGAGAATTTGATTTAACAGAAAATGCATTTTCCCTTTTTTCCCATTTTTCAATGTCTCTCCAGACCTGGAATGACCAGCATAACCTGCACAATTTTCATCATTTGAAAATGCTCTACTAATTTCACCACTTCTTTTTCTATCATCTGCAGCTTTGCTTCTCCTTGAGCCAGTAACAAACTTTCTTGAGTTGTTCCCATTTGTAGAAACGCAGTGTACATTACCAGCTTGCTTTAAGTCATTAACATTGCACACATCCTTAATATCGGACACTTCCACTTTCAGACATGATCGTTTGTCAAAGTCAGATTTGTTAGTATGCTAATTTACTTCTGCACCAATTGATGGTTTACTTTCAATCACGGGTGACGAGACTGGAGATGAACTGTCAATTGGACGGCCAGATAAGAAGGCTTTTCTCCTTGGCTACCACTTTCTTCACATCTCTATGTATATTGCTCCAAATTAGAGCCAACATCTCCCACATGTGTTAGCTTTTTCTACGTTTAATACCACAGCATCAGTGGCATCCTTGAGCTGACCCACTACCCCATCAACAGAAGGAGTTCCTGAACCAATATGTAAATCATCAGTGTCCTCTTTCAAACCACTAGTTTTCTGTTTCTCCAACTCCTCAAATGCTGCACAGGTTTCCTTCACCGCTTTGGTAAAGTGTTTCATCTTGCCTTGACACCAAGCAGACAACTTAGTTTTAGCCTCATTGGTGAATGCCTGAATATCCGCAGGGGTAACAAAAGCTCAAAGAAAGAAAAGGCACAATGTAAGAAGATAAATGCAAGATGGTCAATCTAATTAACAATAAACAGTAAGGTAAACGAATATAGCATCAGAGAAATCACAAAATCAGATTACTCGGGTATTTGGAAAATGTTTACCAAATTACTTGGAACTTGTATACATGACTCCCATCATAGCTGTCTGCTCAAGACTTAAATTTTGAATTGCAAAGAGAGGAAGGGTTATCAAATTTCTAAAATGAGTCACATCTGTTTGACAGAAAATAACTCAAAAAACATGTCCAAAATTTCCCTTCAACTTTTAAAGAGAAGAAATTAGTGAACATGATACCTTCTTTCAACAAAAGAAATTATATTTCTGATGAAACACTAGGGCAGAGAAACATTCTAAAAAAAAAAAAAAAAAAAATAGACAAGGAAGGGAACACAGAAAATAGAGGCATGGCCAACTGAAAATGAAACCTGACAATAAACCTCAAAAAACAAAAAAGATATATAGTAAAATAAAATCTATTTATATTGATCAACAATATGGAAGATAAGAAACAATTCTATCCCACAGAAGAAATAAAGGCAAAAATCACTGGCTAATATCATTATGCTTGAATAGAACCAATACACCAAACCCCCACAAACTTTGCATGTTTCCACATTATATTTATAACATTGTGCAACAACAACAACAGTCTTTAAAGGCACTTTCAGCATCCAACCATAGCACTACTACAGCTTATCACACATCACAATATTTCCATTGATTAATGTTATTGGGGAAATGCTTAAAACCAGAGATCAAATAAGCACTCCAAAAAAGGTTTGTATGAGAAATAACATGAGCTTCTCAAATGATGAGATGAGCATAACAAAAACACAATTACAGTAGCACCAACCACATTAATAATTGCCATTTTGTTGAAAAAAATGTCTATCCATTTACCTTAACAGAAATATGCAAGTCTGTTAAAAAAGAACTAAGAAAATTACCTAAATTGTGCTGCAGCAAGGATTGGCAAGGATGTTCCTTCTTATCATAAATCAGGTGTAATCTCGTGGCTTTGCAGCAATCTGCCAACTCAAGAAGGTCAAACAACAAAAATTCGTTGTTTCCATTCGGGGCTGAAAGTTCATATACTTTATTGTAGTCCATCCATGGCACATCTTTAGTCAAATCATCACTGACTAAAGAGAGGCATTGAACTCACTGTACACCCAGCTTGTCTGCTAAATCATTGCTGATAATTGGATGTATAAAATGTCTCCCAATAATAGAGCTATTTTCCATCCAAGGTGCGTTTATATACAAGATCTCCTGCATGCATCAGAACTCCAAAATCATTAGGAATCAACAAGGGACTATCGAAAGCCTCAAAAAGTGGCTTCTCCAGGCAACATTCTGCTATGGCTTCAAACAATGGACAAAATTTAACTGATCAGTAGACAGAGGAACTCCATGCACATCATTCTGCAACCTCATCATGTCCAAAGCCTCTAAACCTCCCTTCTTTATCTGTATGAAGAGACATACATTATCAAGAATCTATGAAATCTTTTTGAAATGAGTAAAATCGTACAAAAATAACTAACAAGCACGAGCACAAGATATAATTTATACATATCATCCCATTCCACATTGTATGACATCTATATACTTCTTGAGGACAACCATAAAGTGATACCATCCTCATGAAAATTGCAGGTTGTCACAATATATCATCAATAATATAGCCACAATCACATCCAAATACAGGATAACAATTTACTTCTAGAACCAAACGGAGTCGGTAAATTCCAATGAAAATACTGGGAATGAGAAAAATATTTCAATAAAATCTAGTTGTTATAATTTTGCCCTAGTGTATTTTACATGTACATGGCATTATCGCTTCCAAAGAAAGGTATGACTATCTTTGAAACGCTTGTTAGCAGTTCTAACTAAAACGATTTGCACAGACTACAGTAAGCAACTTTCTGTGCTGCTTCTTCCATTGCACACTCAGCATGTCCAAAGCCTCTAAACCTCCCTCCTTTATCTGTACATTGAAACATCCATTAACAACTTCTCACCATCTTTGAATCAATTTTCCCAAAATCACTTCTGAAATGAGTAAAATCACACAGAAAACAATAACCAAGCACCTGCACGACATCTAATTTATACACATCAGCCCATTCCACATTTCGCAACAAATTTCCAACATAAATTATCCAAAATGCAACATTTTGTTTCAGGAAATAACACATCTATATCACCAATTCGACATTCTACATTGTGGGAAAGAAACATCATTTCACGAAAGAAACAACAAGCACTGCCTTCAGAAAGCCTTCCCTTCCCTTCACCTCACCTCTTTTTAGCACAACAACAATGCCACATTACAACTCTAAAGAAGCCATTTCATTGCGAAGGCAAATAACCCTATCACTATCCCCCTTCTTCATGTATCCAGCAACCAAGGCCTCATACACACTGACATCTGGAGTCACCAAACGCCCTCTCATAATCCTCAAATACCTCTCAGCATCTTCAACCTTCCCACAACAGCACAAACACCGAACAATTGTCGCATAAACTGCCAATCCAGGCCTCACAGATCTGTACTCCATTTCATAATACAGCTTCAAAACTTCCTGAACCTCCCCCTTCCTACCATAACCCTGCATCAAATAAGAATAAGTAACATCATCAGGCAAAAACCCTTTATCCATCAACACAGTCAACATTTCATTTGCCTTCTCCACATAACCCCTCTCACACAGCCTCTCCACCACCTCATTAAACACCAAACAACGAGGCACAAACCCAACCCTCACCATCTCCTCAAAAACACTCACACACTCCTCCAATGGCGCCTCCGCGGCACACCCAACAACAACATGCTCGAACGTCTCGCCGTAAGGCTCCAACCCCTTCCCTTCCATCTCATGCAACAAACCAACACCTTCACCAACTCTCCCGTTTTCACAAAACGCTACAATAAAGGAGTTATAAACAAAAGCATTCGCTTCAAAACCTCTTCTCTCCATCTCCCTATAGAACCCCCACGCGGAATCCAAATCCCCAAAGACAACCTTCGCGTGCACAATCAGCGAACACACAACGGTTTCATTAAGCAAATTCTTCTGCAATAATCTCTTCAATAAAACCACCACGTCAGTCTCCGATTCCGCCACGTGTCCCCGATCCAAAATCCTCAACATCAAACCGCAATTAACAATCATAGCGGGAGAACGAGAATGAGAACAATTTTTCCGCATAATCCGATCCAACGTGTCAACGCTCTTCTGCAATTCCCCTTCCTTGCACAAAGCATCAACCATGATTCTCAAACTCGTTGCATTAGGGTAAGTCCTTCTCCGAATCATGTACTCGTAAACCTCCCAAACGAGGCAACACGTGTCAGACCTTTGAACCGCGTGAAGCAAGGTGTTAAAACTAACGACGGTGACGGAGACCCCGCGCTCCTCGACGTAACGGCAAACGTCGAAGGCGACGTCCGTTATCTTGGCTTTCGCGTACGCTTGGATCAAAAGGTTAACCGCGAGAGCGCGAGAGGCTGAAACAACTGCGTGACACGTGTCGAGAAGAGAATCCACCACTGCGCGTGGCTCGGTGTTTCTTTTGGCGAGTGATTGGAGTAGTGCACGCGCGTCGGTTACTAAGTTCGCTTCCAATAAAACGTTGATTGCGATGCAGTAGGAGCGAGTGGTGTGCTGAAAGCTGTTGCTGTTGTTGTTACGCTTCGCGGCCCAATGGAAGAAGCCCAACGCTGCTTTTGCGTCGGAGGGGGAATTCAGTTGCAGCAGGACCTGTTCCACCGACGCGCCGTTTAAGTCGAGAGAGCGGAACTCGCGGGTTATGGTGTCCCAGTTCCGTCCCTCTCTGAAGAAATTGCATAGAGCGATGACGACGTTGTCGTCCAACCTTGGCTTCCAGAACGACGCCGTCTGCGTGTGCAAATGAGTAGCTCCGAAGAAGAGTTTGCAAATGGAAGCCATTTGGCTTTTGTGGGATTTCACTTCCTGTTAGAGTGTAAGTGAAACTAAAGAGTGGGCACGTGCCGTGTGGCACACGTGCAGTTGTATAAAGTTTTTTTTACTTTTTTTTACTCACCACCATAATTTCTTACTATTTTTTTTTTATTTTTTAAAGATTACGCCTATTCGTTTAAGATCATTATAAATAGATCACCAGGGTGCGTAGATATTGTACGAATAAAAAATTATAAATAATTTTATGTTTTCTATATTTGTGAAATAAAAAAACAACATAGGTATTAATTATAATTATTTATATCTCTTTTTATTTTCTAAAAATAATAATTTAGATGTGACATTTTCTTTATCCTTGAATTGGAGACACAAATTGTAACAATTTGATATTTATAAGATTTTTTTTAAATAAAATATTATGTAAATTAAAATTAAGTTTTATACTTTACTGAGAAAATAGTTTGTAGTAGAATGATTAATTGAATATGACATTCTATTAATCTCGAAATTTAAACATAAGAGACAATTTAATATCTAAACTCTTCTCTAAAATAAAATTAAAACTAAAATTAAATTATTGTAAAATGAAAATATTAAATTAAAATGTTTTAATGGATTAAGTTGGGTATACACCTCTATAGATTTTATTTTTGGGATGTATGAATTGTAACAGTTCAAAAATCCTTAATTTAATAAACAAAATAATAAAGTTAAAAAATATCAACAAATAAATATTTTTTACAAAGAATTACGTAACTCCGATTCTCCATTGCAGTAGACATACAAAGGAACAAGTCAAATTCCTTTGAACTAAATAAAAGAAATAAATATTTGTCACAATTTTTATTTTATAATTATTTTAGAGTGAGATAAATATTTTAAAAGTTATAAATAATTTGTTTAATTAATTAGAAGGAATTGTTTTTTAACCAACATTGTAAGATGCTAATATTTTCTGTATGCGTAATTAATTCTCAAACTCTATTTGTTTCAAAGATCATTTTATTTTAAAATACTTTTCTAATAAATATTGATGACGATTTTTTTATTTTTTTAATTATTTCTGTCATCCCGTTGTAACCCTGACTGCGACATATGGTTACTTATTAGGAAATTTTTAAGAGTCAAACCTATTCAAATTATTTTAAAAAGGTATTTAACTCACCATTGTCTTTTTTTTTTAAGTTGTTTGTTTTGTTGTTGTACACAATGCTATTTCATTACATGTCTTAATGTCTCTAAATATGTTTTACAAGTTGTTGAACAATAGAATAGAAGACATTTTATTATATTATGTGTGTTGTTGGTCTAGTAGATTGGATAGTTTAGGATTTGTTTTTTCTACACGCTTCACCTACGATATATCACTCACATTTATGAGGTTGAGTAGTGGTGGTAACCATCTAGATGTACATCCTATTTGGTTATCATGAACGTGTCATTTAGTTTTTAACCATTTTGAAGATAGAATATTAGAGGATCCTTGGCTAACCTAATTTAGAACCATAGAACCACCTAGTAGGAGAGGAACACATATAAGAAGTTTTTTTTCTTCTCTTCTTTCTTTATGTCTCGTGCGTAAATTTTTGCATAAGTTTTCTATCATTTTGGTCGCATATTTTCTTATTTCATTCATATATATAAAAAATAATATCATCTTGAAAAAAGGAAAACAAATATAAAAATAGGAAATTACTTTTGTGTTTGTAGAAGGCATCGTGTATTTGTATTATTACATTTTAATAATGAAAAAACAAAGATAAATAAACAATTATATTTTCATGCATACTCATGACCACACTTTTCATCATAGAGAGAAAACAAACATTGAAGTAGAGAAAACATCTCCATAATATCATTTTAGGACATATGCCGAAACAAGGATTATAGATGAGTTAAAAAGAAATCAAGTTGGAAACTCTAGAATCATTGGAAAGAAGTGTCCTTCAAAGGCTAACTAAGAGCCCCAATAAACTCTTGATCACCCACTTGGCTTGACTCAAACACTACCACAGTTGGATGATTTCAATCAAATGACAATGATGTTTGTCACTATATACCATCATAGTTTTTACAATTCCCAAGGAACATATATGTCATGTCCATCATATAATCTTCCTTTTGATTATAACCTACCAATGATCAACCACTGAGGAAATAACCTCCCAGTTTCCACTCCAAATGCTCAAAACCATACCATACACGAAAGTAGAGGCTCGACATAAATGAACCATTATCAACCTTGTCACCAACCCTACCTTTGCACCATATGCTTTCCTTCCTAACCACATATCACTAGCAAGTACCAACCCCCAGGTGACCATACCAAACCTTTGTTTTGAGCCTCAACTGCACTCTGATCCAATCCTTATACCCCATTCTCAATCAAGAGAAAAACTACAAACTTTTGAAGAAAGATTGAAGGTGATTAAGAGAATTGGAAATTATGTGTTTGGTGTAGTGAAATTGTATCTGGTCCCTAATGTAGTCATCCCTCCAAAGTTAAAGGTCCTAGAGTTTGACAAATACAAAGGGACTACTTGTAAAGGAATCACTTGACTATGTATTGTAAGAAGATGACTTTGGGCACTCATGATGACAAATAGTTTATTCATTTCTTTTAAAAAAAAGTCTTATTGGGCTAGTAGCCTTTGGATTGGTACGTGCACTTGGAGCGAAGTTGAGTATGTAGTCGATGTCTTTTTTAAGTAATACAAGTACAATGTGGACTTGGTTTTGTCAACTATGCAGTCAGTGCCTAATGATGTCAGCAAGAAGGGTTTGGCAAGTCAGGGATCATTGAGTTTCTTGTGTTTTGATTCTTCAAAATGATTGTAATGAAAATTTTATTGTTTTTCTCAAAACTCTAGGATAAACCATTATTGAAATAACATATTTGTTTCATTTTGAGTACTTTATCAAATTAATGCACTTTGATTATTTTCAATCTTTTTTCCTTTTAGTTACTCTCCTCCAACATTGATACTTGTTTATTCTCAATAAAAACAAAATAAAATAATTAATCTTTCTTTAGAATAAGTTTCAAATTCCCATTCAACTCTTTCATTTTTTACTCCCACCATGGTTGGGAAAAACTTTCAATTTTCTCTCATGCAGAGTGGAGGCAATTATGGAAAATTCCATTATTTCATCTCCTTTATGCCATTAGGCCAATTACCTAATCTCACATTCCATCACCTTTTTCAATGAGGCAATGACATTCTTAGAAGTTGACCAAGAAGTTTCTCAAAATTGAAGACATATGAAACTAGCACTGTTATACCTAACATTTTGACCTACCATCTTCCATGAACCTTTCCCCATTGTGTTTTTTTATTTTCATTTGTTTTCTCCCACATTATTTGTTTATGTCCTCACCACTTCTTGGTTCAATGTGCAACTTGTGATAAAATATACTAAAATATGAAACATGCAATGACACTTTCAAGGCATTACAACCATTTTGAAAGCTTCAAGAATCTTGAAAATTAGATGAATCCTGGTCGTATATTTTGACAAAGTGTGAACTAATTTACATTTAATGTTGCAACAATTGTTCAATCCAAAGGAATCATCATACTTGTCTTGGTGAATCAAATCAAGGAATATGATGAATAAAAGAAAAAACAAAACTCTAATTCATCCTTGAATCTTGGGGCATGTGAAATTGTAAGGCCTAAAAAAAAGAGGGAAAAAGAAAGAAAGAAATAGGAAAGCATCCTCGCTACAAACATTTTGCATTACACATCATGCTTCATTGTTTCAGATAACTTTTCTAATTGTTTGCCAACAACTTTCATTTCTATTCAAGGCTTGATGTTTGTCTAACACATTTACATTTTTTGTCTACTTATCTAGGCATATTTACATTTCTTTTTTGTTTGTTTAGGCCCTTTTATGTTACATGTATGCCTGTTTAGGATTTTAAATCTCGAGTCCCTATACTCATTATATTTATAATCTCGAGTCCCGGTACTCATTACATTTACAATTTTGAGTCCTTATATTGAGTGCATTTACAATCTTGGGTCTCCATATTCATTGCATTTACAATCTTGGGTCTCCATATTCATTGCATTTACATTCTTGAGTCTCCATGCTCATTACATTTGCAATCTCGAGTCACTGTACTCATTACATTCACAATTTTGAGTCTTTGTGCTAAGTGCATTTACAATCTTAAGTCCCTATACTCATTGCATTTACAATCTCGAGTCCTGATGCTCATTATATTTACAATTTTAAGTCTCTACACTCATTGCATTTACATTTTGAATTCTTGCGCTCATTACATTTATATTTTGAATCCTTGCGCTCACTGGAATTACATTTTGAGTCTCCTCACTCACTGTATTTAAATATCAAGTCCTCGTGATCATCACATTTAAATCTTTAAGGCCTTTGTGCCTACTACGCTTGAAGGCCCTCATGCTTGCTCTTTTACATTTCAAGGCCTTTGCGTATGCTATTTTATAACTCATGACCCTCGCGACTGCTATTGTTTTACAGTTTAAGGCCATTGTGCCTACTATTTTACCTTTGAAGACTTTTGCGCATGCTATTTTATAACTCATGGCCCACTGCCTATTATTGTTTTACAGTTGAAGGTCTTTGTACCTATTGTTTTACCTTTCAAGGCTTCTGTACATTTTATTTTATAACTCATGCCCCACGTGCTTACTGTTATTTTATAGTTGAAGGCCCTTGTGCCTACTATTTTACCATTAAAGGCCCTTGTATCTTTATATAGAAAACCAAAATCAATTTCTATCTTGATGAAAATCAACCTCAAAGTAAGTCAATTAATGGTGGTAAAAACTCAAGTTTCACACTTTCATCTCCTTTAAAAAGAAAATTTTCACGTCAACCAATACAAGCTCATGCATTCTCTTTTTTTCATGTATAAGAAGTAGGTTGCATTCTCTTTTTTTCCTGTATATGAAGTAGGCTACCAAGGAAGAAATCATCCAAAAAAAATATGGGTCTAATGCAAAGTACAATATCTATCATAATATAAAAAAATTTCTCTTATCTTGGAGTTTTCATTATAAACACATGAATCATTTTGTTCGAGTATTATTACGCTCACAATAAATCGTCTTGTCGAGGTAAGTTTGTTTATTTATTTATTTATCTTGTGTTTTTTTGTTATTGTTATTACTTTTATTCCTTTTATGTATTTTTAAATTAGAAATAATTTTCTTGTATATAATTCTAAAATAAAAAATAGAATAATTATTAATTATAATTATTTATATCTCTTTTAATCTTTAAAAAGGATCATTTTAGATATGACATTTTTTAATGCTTGTATCTTCTTGACACAAGCTGTGACAGTTTGGTATTCTTAACACAATTTTTAAATGAAATATAATATAAATTAATATTAAGTTTTATAATTTATCAAGAAAATAATTTATAGTAGAAAGATCAATTGAATGTAAGATTCTCTTAATCTTGAAATTTAAAACTCTTCTCTAAAATAAAATTTAAAATTAAAATTAAATTATTACAAAATAAAAATATTAAACTAAAATGTTCTAATGTATTGACTAACATGTACACTTCTATCAATTCTATTTATGGGATGTATGAATTATGTCAGTTCAAAAATCCTTAATTTAATAAACAAAATGATAAAGTTAAAAAAGCTTAAACAAATATTTTCTACCAAAAGAACTACGTAATTCTGATTTTCCATCATCATTCAAATACATAACTAATACTTTAACTCAAAAATTGTTCCAAAGACCATTTTATTTTAAAAGATTTTTTTCAATGTTTTCTTCAACAAACATTAGTGACATCTCCTTTATTTTTTTTTAAATTAATGTTGTCCTCCAGTTGTGACCTCGATTTCGACAATAAATACAAATAATCTAAATAAAATATCTTGCCAAAAATAAACTCACTTTAAATGGTCTGAATCTCAAATATACACACGTGTGTGTATATATATATATATATATATATATATCATATCAATATATATTTTTGTATTTAAAAATATATTTTATAAACTAATTTTTATAAAATAATAAAATTTTAATTATAGTTTAAATATATTATATATATAAGTATTAAATTTTTAATAATTACATTTTATTTAATAATATATTTTATTGTAAATAGATTCCTGTAAAATTTTTTATCTTTAATATACATATATTAGAATTATATTTATTAAATTTAATAAATATAATATTTATTAATATTATTAAAATTAATTAATAAATAATACTATATATAGAAATATTAATTTATTTAAATTTTTATAAAAATATAATATCAATAAAATCAATCAAATACAACCTAAATACTTGTGTTTAATTTTATTTTACTTATAATTTTTTAAATAATAATTAAAGGATTAAATTGAGATAATTGATATATATAATAATAAACTATTTAGAATTCAATAAAATATTTAAAATAAATTTTAGGAACTAATTTTTTTAAATATATATATATATATATATATATATATATATATATATATTATATAGTAACTATATGTATTTGCATTTGTTAAAGGAGAAAAAAAATGTATTTTAACATAAAAGATGACAATGTAACATTTACAACTTTAAATGATTAATAACATAAAAGGTCTTTTGGTAATATTTTTTAATTGAAAAATTTTAAAAAGAATAAAATATCATGTATTATAATCTGTCTGAGAGAAGGAGGTAATTTTCAATATAAGAGGGAGACAATATAATATTCGTATATTGAAGGAGGGGAGAATAATTTTTAACATAAGAAAAGACTGTAATATTGATAAAAGTATAATTTACCTATAAAATTTGAACAAAATATTCTCGCAAAAAATAAGTTTATTTTAGAAACATCTAATTAGTGATAATTTCTTAATATTTGTTTTCATAAAAAAGACCATTTTCAATACTCCACCTCTCCACCTTTCCTTTTCCTATATATTTGTATTTGTATATTCAATTAACAAGTATTTTAAATTGTGTACTACAAATAATAAATTTATATTGTAATATACCACGTAATATATAAATGTTTTTAGAATATAAATCATATTTTAAATTTATAATAAATAATTAAATTATGATTCTATGTTATTTTTAATTATTAATAAGTTTTAAAAAATTGAAATTTAATTTTAAATTAAATATATTAAAATGATAGATTGAAAGAAATAAAAAGTTAAATAAAATTTTTAAAAATACTTCGTTAAAGAAAAATAACATAAAAACTAGTTACAGTACACAATATTGCACAACAAAAAAAATTTACAATACACAAAGTAAACTATAGCTAAACACAATAGAAAGTAGTTTCCGTCAAAAGTATTTGACAAAAAAATATGGAAAAAAAGTGGCAGGTGGTAAGATCAAACAAGATTGCAAAAATCATGGGCCCTTTTTTTCATTGAGACCTATTTACTTGAAAATTTCAACGGTACCCAGTTTTTGTGCTCAATCATAAAAGATATGATATTTACATCGGAGTACAATGTAGCTGATTAACCTTTGCAAAACAACAGTTAGCCAGCATATATTGGCGAATGGAACTCTGACAATGTCCAAAGGATCATAAAAAACATTGGAAATATTATGGACGAAAAATTCTGATAGCTTTTGTAACCTGAAGCCTACAAAAAGGACACTTTGACACTGCAGAAGAACATTTACGACACAATACATGCCCACAAGGAACTATTGTTATATCAACCTCAGCACTCAGACAAACCCGACAAATCCATGCTGCTTTTGCTGTATCAGCCTCTTTTGTTGCCTTTTCAACCTTTGCCTGTACAATGTATAATGAATGATGTAGCATGTCATTTCAAACTTATCATAAAGATATAAGCATTACAAAGCATCCAGGATATAACTTCAATCATTACTCTTTTGTACACTATAAAACTATCCCCAAAGCCTTAAACAACTGTTAAAGCAATATAAACGCATTTTTCTTCAATTGATAATATCTGAATGAATCAATACATCTGTAAAAAATGGTTGGCAGAAAAGCCTTAGGAGGCATTTGGTAAGTGGATGTCCAAATTTCCAGCCAGAAACCTATTTTTAAGATATTTGCAAATGAAATGCAGACAAAATTGTCAAAACTTTCATGCTTGATATGTGGTAACTAACTTGTATATGGCACACTAAAACAAACTATAAACATGTTTTCAAATGATTGGGAAATTAGAATGCACAGATACCAAATTCCTATTCAGAAAGAAAAATATTAACTTCCTTTGGTTTACAGGGTGAAAAAGAAATGGAAGAGTGGTGTAAAACTTCAATTATTCCAGGAATATCAATTGATTTAACGCATGGAATTGAAGTGTCCACATATATAACAGATTACAAGATAAAGGAAGAACCGATAACTAAAGATTAACATGTGTCCCTACTGCCTAATTATAATAGTAAAACACACAGAACACTAAGAAATCATAGTATTAAAAATTAAAATCACCAACCTGCTCCAGCAGAAGAGCTGCCTGTGACTCTCTTAGATTTTCTTGCAAATTTATTGTTCTTTGAAGTAGAGATTGCTTCTCCACGTCCATTTTGATCCCAGCAGCAGAAAGTATTTCATCCACAGCCTGCACCAGTTCTGCAGCTGAAACTTTGCCAGACTGCTCTCTCACAGGCTGAAGCTATTCACATAAAGGTACTTCTCATTCAGTTTGAGCACATCGTCATTCAACCAATACAAAAGACATGACAACACAACTACGTATTTTAAGAAAGATTAAATGGTAACAAGATATGCAACAGTTAAAGGAAGATAGCCTTCAGCAAAATAGCTAGTAATTGAAAAAGATTAAATGCTTCATGATTCTGTGACATTAACCACAAACTAAACAAAGAAAATTTCTTAATTACATGCTTTATGTTTCATCCCAACCTTAACAACTATAAAAATATCTCTCTCATATGGTGACACATTGCTCAAGTGTGTTATTGGAAAGCACAGGACGTTCATGAATTACAATGCCTGTAATGAAAGCAAATTTATGGAAAATAATTCTAGTAATTAGTAACAAGTTCCAAGGGCTGAACCTGAGAGTAGCTTTCTCCCCTTCCTGAGCTCTCTGGAAAATCAACATGGGCACCGTCACTGCCTAATACAGTACTATCATGCAACAATGATTCTTTTAGGGGACTGCTTGCTGATACACTTTTAAATGAAAATACGTGTGATGAAAGAAAAAATTGTGTTTCCCCTGGTGCAACTTCAATTTTAAGTCTGTACAGAGCTTGACCTGCAGATGGCCTGACATCTTCAGAAACCTTACCATATTTCAATTTTTCACCATGTT
Source organism: Mucuna pruriens (assembly GCA_025330945.1). Classification (NCBI taxonomy): domain Eukaryota; kingdom Viridiplantae; phylum Streptophyta; class Magnoliopsida; order Fabales; family Fabaceae; genus Mucuna; species Mucuna pruriens. The sequence goes on along the minus strand of JAENHJ010000383.1, from coordinate 891,873 downwards.
GAGACCGCCAAGCCACTATTTCACCAGAATAAAAGGGCCTCAATGGATGGAACTGCACAAGACGAGCGTCTTGTGGCAATATTTCCTTGCCAACCATATTGCTGCTCCCATTTATGGGTTCAACTTCTTTCTTATCAGAGCAAAGTTTTAAAACATTAACAACTGCAATCTCAGATCCTTCAGGACAACCAAATAAGGACCCAAAAGGCAATATGATAGGAGAGCCTAATACCTGGCTGACTATAATAGCTATGAGATCAAAAAGGGAAATATAAGTTGGTGGTTCAGCAACTAGAATACAGGATCTTGATTGGTTCATAAAATAAAGAGTTTGATGTGTAGAATCATTCTTCCACTCTGGGATGGTGAAATCTTTGCCTGCACGTGTAACATCTACTAAATTGGGCAAGAGCAAAAATTTTGTTTTAAGACACTTAACAAATTGCAGCTTTTCTGCAGTAGAGTTCAATAAGCATTCTGTTGAATCCAATGAAAAGCTATTGAATGCAGGAATGTAGCTGCCCATGCTATTAACAATAGTCCAGACAGCAGTTTGAAGAGATTTGCTTGATAACTTCTGTTTGATGGTCACTAGCAAAACAGACCCCAGAGAACCCAAAGTCTGTAGCGTGTGATTCTCATCTAGTTCCTAAAGCCCAAACAGAGACATTCCAGTAAGTAAAAGCCTTATGCATACAAAACTTAGATAACAATAAATAGGAAAATGTATCTGAAATCTTGCTACCTCTATGACAACGTCAGACAATTTTTTGATGCTGAGCGCAATACAAACTCTCTCAGGAAGATCTGCATGGACAAATCTAATTCTGGAAGTATCAATACATTTGACATATCGAGAACCATAAGAATCAACATAGACACAGGATGCTGCATGAACAAGTCTGCAGCCATCATCAGGAACTATGGCTTCCGATTTCCAGTTTGACCCATCTAATGTGTTCCCCTCGACAATCTGATCACAAATGAAATTCAAAATTTCCATCACAGCACGAAGCTCATTGGGATTTAGTCGCTGATATCCACAAGCTTTCTGAAGATTTAACAGAAGACCCTTTGCAGCAGAAAGTGTTAGGATGTCCTGAAGTCCCAAATCTTTAAGAATCTTTACAAATGGGAGATATACGGTAGGAAGTTCAAAAGCAAATGGAGACAAATTAATCATCAAACGAGCAAACAGGGCATCAAAAGTCACAAGGCGCGTTCCATTTGCAACAGGCAGAAAGGCCACTTTGCGTAGCTCTGCGACATCTGGAAAAGCAAAAGTGATTAGAAATTCATTAACATAATGCATACACCATCTTTTATGCCTTTATAGTTTATACATGGTATGCCACTATATCAACAACCTAAGCAAAAGTGCTTAATCAACACAACAGAAAATAAAAGGAGGTCCACAGACAAATGATGCCCAAGTGGTCCCTGTCTGGTAATTGTATTAATCTATTAGGTGCAGTAACAGATCCATCATTTCAGTAAGGAAAATCAAAGACAAATGCCAAAAAAATATAAGCCACACTCTGTTTGAAATCTTTGGAAGCAACAGATATTTTTTTCTCCTCACCCCTTAAGCCCAAATGGAATAACGTGAGAATAGGGAAGAACCTGAAGAAGAAAGCGAACCCCAAATTTTGTCTAAATATTTCAAAATCTCGCAGGTACATTCCTCAATGTTCATTCCTGAAGCAATGGGCCAATGAGCAAGAGTATCTTCCCCTCCATTTCTCCCGATTACCTAGGGAAAACAAAGCTAGCATATAAGGCATGTAGGTAAGTAATATAGATATAAAAAGTAAACCTAAAGTATTGTTTTTACTTGTAAGTGCTTCAAAAGTGTAGAAAAAGCAGGAGGACTCCGGAGATGCAGTGGTCCCCATGAATACTCTGGAGGAACAATGTGTTGTTTGGATAGAATGGGAGCACAACTCCAAGCTAGAGGCCAATCTTTAGACAAAATAGCTTCATTATAAGAAGCAAGCACCCTCTTGCATCGAACACTAGGAAACCCCAGTTCAGCAGGTACAAATGCAATATTACCAAGAAGATCACAGAAGTTGTTGCTGAAGAAAAGAGCAAAGTTGGAGAAAACAAACTCAACTACAGATCCTCCTAATGCCCACACTTCTGGCGAAACTTCAGAATGAGTGTTGATTGTGTCTGCCTCAAAATCATCCAAATCACCTGATTTCATGCATTCAATTCCTAGAAATTCAACCCTTTTGGCACATTCAATTATTACATCTACTTCAGTAGCAGTTCGAAGCCCAAGTTTCCTTAGTATTCGAAGCCACCCATCTGTACTGAACCTTTCTCCAGGAAATTTTCTTCTTTCACCAAAGAAGATAGATATTAATATAGCATCACCAGGATCAAATAAATCCATGGGCTTCAATAGATCTGTTGAAAACTCATCAGAATTTCTAACAAATTTAGTCTCTTTCAAAGCTTCAACCACTGATTGATCTGATTGAAGATCGTGCCAATTTTTAAAAACATATATTAATATTTCCTCCTGCTCATTCTGAGGTTTCTTCTCAAAGCCAGGCAAGCCAAAGCGTACTAAGATCTGTTGATCATGCAACTCCAGCACTCCAAGGGCTTGAAGAAATGAACTTTCATTTGAATCAGTAGCATAAGAAAGGCAACGCTCATCAAGTGGTTTTAAAAATGAATTTGAAGGGATCATACACTGATCTTGACCTTGCAACTTAGTATAAGAACCAACAACTGTTTTATATATAGGGAGAGAACGCAAAACTTCAATTTCTTCCTGTGCATAGTGAAAGTCATTGGAAAAGAATTCACCAGAAAAAAGTGAAAAAAGTGCATCACAATTTGAAGTTGAGAGTTTAGTAGGTTCGGTGAAATATCCAGCTTGCTTAGCTGCCACAAGTTTGGATGCAATAGCATGGCCCAGTGATCGGCCAGGCATAGAAAAACAATTGCTTGAAGCAGCACAATCTATAAATGCCTCATCAAATATGGGTATATTACACTGGTTTAACATTGGCAACAACCAGGGATAACTAGTTTTGAATCTTTCAAAAGCTGAAATGTAGGACTCAGCTAACTCAACTTCAGAAGTATTGTCCCTTGACACCCTAACCCCAATCGCATAACTTTCAGCAGATTCTCTTTCTGAAATCCCACTTGTCGATGTTGGGTGCTCCAAAAGAGGAGGAATGAATACCAGATGTCGCTCTCTTACACGGCACAAGACTGGCCTACCAAGAAAAGCAGGAATTAGGGGCCAATCAGAGAAAAGGGATAATTCTTCCTGTGAGCCCCTAAAACTTTTCCAGAATATTCTAATCCATTCAGGGGAAGGACCTCCTTGACTGCCAGAACTTTGAAGTTTCTCCCATGAAAGCCATGGAGCCATATTTGATCCCATTACATGGTTCACCCAATCTTCATGGAAAATTAGTTTCATATGATTGGCCAGTAGATTAAGAGAGAAGTTCTGCAGTTTCAATAGTGATTGAAGGGAAAAATTAGATAAAATGTCACTTAAGAGAGGCCTGTCCAATATTTTAGGATGAATAAATTTTTCTCCCAAGGGAACCATTAATGACTGTTGCTCTTTATTCCCAATCCAAAGTTCAGTTAAGCCCATTTTTTTTAAATGGCTAGTTGCAGTTGGAAATGGTATACCTTTGAGTTCTGCAGCAATTGATATTAACTTCTGGTACCTATTTTGATCTATGGCTGTCAGAGCATTCATGTAAGCCACAGGTGTTCCTGCTCTACCAATGTCTTCGACAACACCCCGACCAAAATCAAATAAAGCCTTCCCTAAACTTGTCACCATTTCTAATGCATCTCCGGAACTGGCTGCTCCCCGAGTGGCCATGCCAGTAGAGCTGTGGATATTAGACCCTGGCTGAGAAGAAGTGGTTCTGATATCAGTTTCTTGACAAAGTACATTGGTACCAGCAGGATCATTATCTGTGGCTGAGCTGGATGACTCTGCTTGCTGAAAATCAGACAAGCAATATTCAAGAACATCTATATACATGTCAACTGATTGCAGAGCAATTGGTTTTGAAGTAACTTTTAGGAGATCCCGAACCATTTTTGGTCTAATTTCTCTCACTGAAAAACCCACAGCTTGAATTTCAGTCACCAATTCCCACGGTACTGAAAATACAGGATAATGCTCCTTGACAAAGCTGCAAACTGTAGCTGGAAGTAAATTACCAATCAGCCCATTCCCAGGCTGTGATAGAAACATGCCTTCTTCAGCCTTGACCAAATTTCCTGAGTACAGCTGCCATACTGGAAGGTCAATAATACGAGAATAAAATGGATGTATTACCCGCTCTTTAAGGCATTCCCAGTCAGCTTTAAGAACAACTGCTGTTGTACTCGGAAGATTGTTATCGTGATTACCAATTTGATCACTCAGAACATGCTTCTCACAAGAACGTGGCCAGAAGGAGTAGATTTGATCTCCATAAGCCTTCAAAGAGGAACTGATTGCAGAGTAGGTACTAGAATCAATTATAGAACTTGGAATGTCTCTTCTTAGCTTTTGAATCTCCAAAACCATTTCAACATAGGAATCACATACACAAGACATCACCTCTCTGTTCCAAGTTTCAATTAATTGATTTCCAGCATCGAAGTGTCCTTCAGCTGAAGCCCCTCTGTCTTGGTATTTAAAGAGATAACGACCTCCATTGTGACACACAAGGAAGCAACCTAAGATGGTAACAGGCATGTTTATACAACCAGACAAAGGAAGAGGGGCCATAATTGAGCTCATTGAGCAAACATTGGCATGATGACCATTGCTGGATATAAGTGCTGCTATTCCGGCAACAGGTGTCAAGTTGTATGCAAGATATCGCCTGAGCAGAAAATTTGGATGTTCGATAGATGTTATCAAACAAATTAGTTCAGATTACAGAATTTTCATGAGATAAACAGAATATGGAACATAAAACTTCAATCATCTTTACTCTCAATCATGTTTAAAGATAAAGTAAGACTTGTTTACCCTCCTTCCGACTTTAATTGAAAAAGAAGAATAAAGAATTAAAAAGTTGAAGTATGAACTCTTGCTTAAGATCAAGACAAAGGAGAAATGGCCAAAGCGAAGGAAAATTTTCCAAGAAATAAACCAAACTATGGAAAATACCTACCAGATTCATAAAGTTCTCACTCTTTCCTTATTAATGACTATTTTATATTTTAGAAACAGAAAGTGCTTGATGCATCCTCACACTGAGCCATCAATAAGGGAAAAGGTCTTCAAATTAAGTTAATAAAAGGAAAACATCAACACAGATTAAACAATGACATTGTGATCTATTCAAAATCAAGTTATTGTAAGACATCAACATGAGCTTTTGACATCCATGCAATTTGAGCATAAACACCATACGTTATCCACTACATTCCTCAAATAAAAACATACCGATCAAGAGCCATATTTCTTGTTTGCCCAGAACCCAGGCTGAGTACAACAAGCCATCGATCAATGACTGTAGTTCCTTCTGAATATAAATTCACATTGATTACATGCATCTTTATCGCAGCATTGGAGCTGCTAAATATTCTTGATAATTGAAACTTTCTCCATTTCTTTTCTGAAAATGGATTCCTCAAAATAGAAGATGATGGATCAATGCTAATTGAAAATTTCTGGCATGGATGGGAATGTCCTTCTTCCCATGTTGATATTGATACCTAGAAGGCATGACAATTTCACTCAGGCTCAAAATAGATTTATGAAAGCATTCAGACAAGAATCTCTCATGGGGTAGCAATGACAAATAAGACATTAAGTATGAATATGAAGAATTTCCTATTAATAATAGATAAAAGAGCGAGTTAAATAATAGAAATAAGCTATCCACAATATATATACATTATCACACACACACACACCAAGAAACATAATTAGTCCTTGACAATTTTCCCCCTAGAAACACAATCTTTGATTAGACCTGCAGTTAATTAGCCTTATGTACTTGATGCACTTATGGTATGAATAAGATGGATTGTTGCACAATACACACATTTCTCTCAAATATCGGATAAAACAGTCCCCAGGTTTGACTACTCCTAATTAAGTTGTTTAACCAGCTACAAAAGGATAGACAGTGAAAGAACAAATTTATATGGAAAACCCTAGCTGGCACCTGGAAGGTGGATGATGCTTTTCTCTCGGGTCTGATGCCTAAGAACCCAAGTTAAGATGGCTAAAAATTTTCCTTTTTCATCTATGACTCTAATTTTCTAAGTTTCATCAACAACCCAAACTCATTTCCCCCGCATTAGACTTTCACCACATCAAAAAATCCCCAGCAGCATTTTTGCTTGAATTTGCCACAACCTAATCTACTATGCACTGTTCACATCCCATAACCCTCAACAGCTCAACCAAATACTTTCAAACCAACCTTTCCCCCACATATCCCATATGAACATTCAATTCCCCAAGTTCTATTCCAAATCCCAAAGAAAGCCTAATTTTAATCTGCTAAATCCAATTTTTTTTCTGCCATGCTGCATCAATCTACAACAAAATGGTAGTAAATTTACCTGTAAAACCGACTTCAAAAACAGGAGTGCTCTAGATCCATGCTCTATAAATATGTCGGTAATATGCTTTATTCTGTTGGATCCAAGGTCAGATCCAACCTTCAAGCAATCAGATGATAGAGGCATGCGAATAATGGTAGAATCGGCTAATGACCATAAGTCAGTCCGATCAATGAGCATTGGACTAAATTGATCACAAAATCGTTGTGTCAGATCAGTACCTGAAACCTCAGGAGTAAACAATTTAATGTTCTATAATCGTATAGGAAAGTGACTATTAGATACAAAGAATTCCAAAATTGATGAATATTTATTTTCAAATTAAAAAAATAAATAAAAGAATAGTTATGGGATTTTATTTTATAAATAAAAATACTTTATAGAAGGAACAAAATATTAAAATAAGCTTAAATAGAAGATATCAATACCAGAAGGCCTTCCAATCTTGTAGCATATCTAATAAGGGCACCTCTTATAAACAACCATTAATAACCTCCATAAAAAGCATCAAAGAATATTACTTTGAAAAAGAAATTCTTGAAAATTCATTTCCAATTTAGGAACAATTAACAATCCAAATGACTAATTATGTCAATAACCAGTTATTCATTAACTACTGGTTGAACATCATTAACCAATTAAGTGGTTAAATTCCAAAACTGAATAATTTCACCAAGATTTTCTTTTCCATTTTTTTTATGTTTCCAAGAAAATAAAGTATAAATTCTGAGGACTTCAACAATTTTGGACAGAGGGGTACAGGGAAAGAAAAATATTTCAATAAATTATTACTCTTATCTTGCCCTCTTTCTTTGTTTGATTTGTGAGTGTAATTGGGCTAATATTGTACTAATGTACAACTCTACATGTTTTAACTTTTCAGTATAAAAGTACACACAAAATATTGGTTCCCTACTATTCTCAGGGCCATCAGTCCCTACCATCTGACATTGTAAAATATGTCTGCTAGACATCAACCTAGAATACTGGGACTGAAATGGAAAAAATAAGAAACTATTTTGCATTAATTCAGATGATGAATACACGGTATACCTATCAAAGAAAACATCTTCGCTGATGGGGCATTAGTTGAAGGTGCACCAAGTACCAAACCACGAGGATCAAACATATAAAAGTAGCCACCAGAAATGACTGAAAGAAGGTCACATATGGAATAGCAACAAACCAATCCCAAGCCATAGTTAATTGTGTTACCACGTAATCGCCATGGAGGACGGAGCTGGAAATTACTAAATTCCTCTCGACTCAAGCAGGCACCTTCTAAGATTGCTAAAAGGGAAGGCCCTTGGAATTCACCTGTATAAAGAAATCATGCCATGTGAACAGCAATTTAGAAAAATTTGTCCAAAACAGTTAAACACAGCATGGTTATTTCACAACCAACAAACAGCATAAACTTTGAAATGCCCCTAGCTGCAGACTAACTTCGGGTATTCCATGAGGGTGTAATCAGCTTGCCAACGATGGCATAAGTAAAGGACATCTGTGTGCATGAAGCTCCCAATTTCTGGAGTCTAGGGATAGTCAGTATAGGCAGCCTCTTACCTAACCTACTGGAGCAGAGAAGCTGTTTCTAAGACTAGAACCTGTTGCCATGATGTCACAAGGCAGCAACCTTACTGCTGCATGAGAAAGGGAAAATATACATCAAGAACTCTAGAAGAACATCTAAACATGATACAGCAACTGAGCCATATCCTCCTATTTGATGGGTCAAGTCTTTGATGGTCATTTATAGAAATTTACAGTTCAAGCAGGTTGGCTTACTAGGCATTGTGAGCTGGAAGAGTAGCAGCCCGTTATCCCTCTACTGTAGGAAGTCAGATATATTCACTACTCTGTGAGGCCAGACTGATGTGGTGCCCTCCTGTGGCAGTGCATCATTCATCTTCACAGGGTCGCACCTACACCGGCAAAAAAAAAAAAAAAAAATACTGTATTTCCTTTTGACTAAAAGCATCTTAAATTAGGCCTCCTCAACAATGGTGCTCTTTCTATTTGGGCCCCTTCAATAAATTGGTCTAGCACTGCCTTTGCTCCTGTCTGTAAGACCCAATGAGACTCAATTCCCAACTTGGAGTAGGCAGGTCATCATGGTCAATCCACCAGTCCAATCCAATACAGCTGTAGCCCTTTTCCAATACCTTGGTGGCCCCACTTGGGTAAAAAAATTACCACTACCCACGTTGCACCTAGAAGAACATGATATACTCTAATAGAATATGGAACAAAAGGGAAAAGGAATAGCATCCTCAAAATAATAAAAACTCCAATTATGCTGAACATTTATTCAGAGCACTATACCCATCCTCATTCAAAGAGAGAGAGAGCAGTGAGCCAATTAAATTATCAAGCATTCAGCGGTATAATCTGATCTTTAAAGGCACCATCAAAGCCTATCCTAGTGAATGGAGGCACCTTTTAAGGACAAAACCGTGACCAGCCCACGAGTGTCAAAGTGGATAATACCTCGGATGCAGTGACCCTAACTATGGCAGTGGGCATGAGGTCAGAATATTGGTGCTAAGAGGGCTGGTGTATTGGAGATTCTGCATCAACTAGTGAGATGACCAATATAAAATATATAAACACGGGACAACTTTTACCTTACAAGTTAATTTTATAGGATTGAATTAGGCTCAAATCTTACATTGTAAGACGACCATAGCACTACTACAGCTAAGATGACACATCACAAAATCTTCCATTTACTAATATTATTGGGGAAATGCTTAAAACCAGAGATCAAATAAGCACTCCAAAAAAGGTTAAGAGATGAGCATAACAAAAATACAAGATTACAAGGAGCACCAACCACATTAATAACTGTTGTTCTGTTGAAACAAAGGCTTATACATTTACCTTAACAGTAATATGCAAGTTTGTTAAAAACTGACTAAAAAAAATACCTAAATTGTGCTGCAGCAAGGATTGGCGAGGATGTTCCCTCTTATCATAAATCAAGTGTAATCTCTTGGCCTTGCAGTAATCTGCTAACTCAAGAAGGTCAAACAACAAAAACTCATTGTTTCCATACAGGGCCAGAAGTTCATTTACTTTATTGTAGTCCATGCATGGCAGATCTTTAGTCAAATCATCACTGACTAAAGAGAGGCATCGAACTGATTGTACACCCAGCTTGTCTGCCAAATCATTGCTGATAATTGGATGTACAAAATGTCTCCCAATAATAGAGCTGTTTTCCAGCCAAGGTGCGTCATTATATACAAGATCTCCTGCATGCATCAGAACTCCAAAATCATTAGGAATCAACAAGGGACTATCCAAAGCCTCAAAAAATGGCTTCTCCAGGCAACATTCTGCTATGGCTTCAAGGACACAATGGACAAAATTTAACTGATCAGTAGACAGAGGAACTCCATGCACATCATTCTGCAATCTTTGTAATACACGAAGATAGTCTGAAATACCAAAACTCAATCTAACTCCTAACTTTATCATCAAATCTTTATACTCTGACAGTTCAGATGGAACAACATATAAATAAGGAGTAAATTTCACAGGTGAATCAAATGCAAGTGCATTTGATGATACAAAATCATCACCAATCCAAACCCATGAAACACCATCTAACCCTGCTTTTAGTTTATTGAAATCATCAGTATTAATATATTCTTGCAATTTTGAATAAATGCAAGGTATTTCCTTTTGCAACTGAGCATCAAAACTGGGATCCAGCAGTGAATGTATCTTAAACTGCTGATAGGACTTAGATAGCTCAAATAACTGTCGTGTTAAAACACCTACATTTGGGCAATCCATCCACCCAAGTTTAGTTTGTAGATATGTTGTGTCACATTCACCATCTAAAATAAACATCGAGGAAGATACCATCCACATCTGTGATTTAGGCCTAACACTAGTTGGGGATGCTACTACTTGGTTATTGGATTTTAACCATGGAAGTCCCCTAACAGCTGCATCAGAAATTACTGGACACCAAGAGATTAGTTTCAATTCAGACCAAAATTCTTCTTCTACCATATCACAAATTGAGCTGCTAAAAAATGAATCAATATCAGTTAGGGAGGTCTCATCTTTATGAAAGCCATCATTTACAAAAGCACCATCCATCATGCTGCTACTTCCCACAGCCACACCACCACGTTGATCACCATTATTACTTTCTCCTCTATTTGAGAGCATAAATGCTAATTTATCTAAAAGATCCAGTAACTCTCTACCATGCTTGGAGGCATCAGTGTCCCCAGAATTGTGCAACAGGCTGACTGATCTAGCACAATCAAGCAAACCAGTGAATCCCAGAGTTGTCCTAAGTCCTAGGCAAACTAAAGTATCCAAAATTTCAGGATCTAAAAACTTGTCAGAAGGAAAGAAAACATTCCCATGCAGCATCTTTTTAAGGTGAGGAACCCGAGGATCATAAAGCCTGCAATAACATTCTAGTCAGCAATCCAAACGTTAGTTTTTAAGCAAGAAAACGCTTAATCGAACAGCTTAACCTTTCAAGGATAAAACATCAGTACATGATAGCTACCTGAAATTCAGTGTGTGCATTTACATAATTTATTTTGGAATAATTTACAAATGCTTTGATGTCTAATTACAGTACAATCAAGTAATTGATCCATAACCTGTTTTGGTTGAGTCAAACTTCAACACAAGTGCAAACATATATTGATGTCAAAGCATGACTAACTTCCAATCAAATTTAGGTTGCAGGTTAATGTCATTCTTTGAATTATTATTAGCTGATTCATTTAATATAGACCATTGAAATGCCAATAAAGTCCTCATTAATAAAAATAACTGAAATCAGTATCATGCCTTCATATTTATGTTAGCTTAGGTTTTGGGTCCACAAGCAATTATATGTAAAGGGGAATACCAGCAAGTTCAGATGCTAAAAAATAGAATGATTTCTTAGAAGAGCTTCTGGGCCAAGTAGATCTTTGATAGTGAGAAAGTCACATAACAAAAGTCTGCAAGGAAAAAGAAACTAGTGCAATTTGAAAACCTAAGCAAATATATCTGCAAGAGATGACTGACAGCAGAAAATAGTCCTGAAATGGCAAATGCAACTCAATCATAAAACAATCTTGCAATAGAAGGACAGTAAAACAAACTCTGCAGACATGCAAGATGTTTCCTACCATTTCTTTTAATGTCAAAATACCTATAATGTAATAAAAACATTCAAGTTATTTAAATGACTTTAAATAACCAGATCCATCAACCCACTAAAAAAAGAACAAAGTTGAGGAAACATCAAGCTTTCTGCTTGCTTTCTTTGTTGAAAGAATTTAAATTCCAAATTTAAGAAACTACAACATGTTACATTGCAAACTTGGAATTAATGTTATTCTTCCTAGTACAAAACTGGCATACTGATACTGAGCATTTAGCAGCAAAATCACTGAAATGGCCTTTTTTACACAATAAAGGATATCTTATTGAGAGTTATTGGAAAGCAAAATTAAAATATTATGACATTACCTAGATGGTTGTTGCCAAGATCCATTGGCTGCCAGAACAAATTGTGCAGAGGAGAATGAAGACTTGAGAGAGATATCCTCTTTAATCAAATGCTGTACATCATGCAGAATGGCTGAAACAACTTCTTGCTTCGAAAGGAACTCTGTCATGTGATTGAAAATGTGATCTTTGTAGAATTCTACTTTAGTTGGTTCTTTCATCCCTAAATACCTTTTCATAATGACTCGCTCCATTTCTGATTCAGTTCTTATGAAGTTATCATTTAAAAGATCTTCACAAACACCAGTTGGACCAAGCCATTTAATAGGCTTACTCAAACTTACTAGTTTTCTGCTTTTGTATGACTCAAATATTGGAAGGTGTCTGATGATTTCAATATGTGTGTTATCAATTTGCTCTTCAGAGAACCATTTTGACTGGAGAACAAAACTTCTGAGTTCATGAAGCTCCCCTTCAGATACATTGGTAAAGATCCTCTCAATCTTCTGTGGTTCCCCAGCAATAGCCAGAAACACATTTAAGACACCTTTTGCTGTTGCTGACTGCACAAAGTTTTGCAACTTAGGGTGATCTAATACCAGGTCATGTCTCAAGAATAAACATCCAACCTTCAACAGCAAAGAAGACATCTTCTCACTCCATCCATCATCTCTTATCACATTCAAATTTGGTTTTAACTGCATCAGGCAGTCATCCCCAACAGGTAATATAGGCCACTTAGAAAACATCAAAAGATCATCACAATATGATTTCAGATAGTTCCACAGTAGTTGCAACCATTCTACACTTGGTTGGCCGTGAATACCAGGAGTCCAACTTACTTGTTGAGCATGTTGCCACTCTACAGGAAGTAGTTTCACAAGAAGTTTCTCAAGCAACTGGCATGACAGAAAAGAAATGTTTGTGCCATCTGTTTGGGCAATGTAACAAAGTTTTCTATGAACTTCTTTCGGAATAGCACAATCTACAAGTTGATGAGGAATGGAATCTTTCAGAAGGCCATATTCATCTCCACGAGCAATGTAAACTCTTTCTCCAACCCCCTTCATATCAACTGATGTAAAGGAACCATCTGCAACTGGTAACAAAGGCAAGCCACATAGGGTATCAAACTGCACAGATTCTTGTAAGTCATGTAAGCAATATTCAAGAGTCAGAATCATTGCATCCCTGTCCTTGAATTCACGCTTCCTTCTGATTAACAAAGTCCTTAACAGCTTAGGTGTCAGAAAATGCAATGATGGACAGATTTCCATAAACCTTTCTGAAAGTGACTGTGGAAGTGTAACGACAGGTAGAGAAGCCCCAGACAATGCTTTTATAAGCTCAGCTGCCTTGGGGAAAGTAAAATCAGGAAATATAGCATGTTTGGTTGAAATCCACTGACCTTCTCTAGCTTCCGTATACAATACACGGAGATTACATTCAGCAACAAATTGATAGAGTTTCCGTACTGCTGATGCCCAAGGTTCTAACCCTAATGTTGCTGGCCATAACGAGAAGAACAAATCGCAGGGGCCAATCTCTGATGCTATCTTCTCAAGCAAACGACCATAGGCAGGGGCAACAACATTTTCAAGGAGGTAAATATTCCATTCTGAGCGTTTTCTTCCACCTCCAGTCATATCAGAACCAAACCAGATATCCCTGCGATTTGATGATAATTCAAAGTATGCATTTACATGAGCAGGAAGACCAGTACTGATTGGTAAAGGTAAAAAGCAGAATGCACGACCTTCAAAATTTTCAAGTGGACGGGCAGGCAAACTAGAACTTGGAAACAGATCAGGAGAAACCATGCAATCATCCTTCACCTCTGAACTTTCGACCAGATTGCCAACAAGCTTGACAGAATTCAAATATGCAGCAACGCATGCCCAAGGAACAAAATTGTGACAGTTACTATTGGCAGCTTCAGATGTTCTCTTTTGAGCATTCCCATCACCTAAACATTCTGTGGTTATCCAATAGTGTGAATTACGACTAGATGTGCTTTGCTCTGTAATTAGGATCTTCTGGCATTTATAGGGCAAATCTCTGCCAATGGATAGGCTTAGTTTCTTCAAAAACTGAACTCTGTTCATTCCGACACGTCTACTTTCCTTGAAAAAGTTGAACACATCCTGGGCTTCAGTAGATCCAATTTCAGGCTCACCAATACAGGTTCTGCATACACGGTGCAGTAGGTGCATTTCATGTCCTGTTCCTTCTTTCACAAAAATAGAGATAGATTTCACATTACGCAGGAAAAGTAATGTTTCAGAAACAACCTCAGAAAAAGAAGCAAAGAGAGATCTGACATCTTCCGGTGTATAAACTTCCTTTTTAATTTGGCTCCGGGAGGCAACACCTGCAGTTCTAAGAGGGAACCGGAATAGCGTACCAGGAAAAGGGTGTTGCAAGTCACAGCCAAAATGTAGCAATGGAGAAAATTGGTCAGGAAATTGCTCCAAAATCTGTCGTCCCACAAACTTAATTCGTAAACCAGGGTGTGAAGGAGAAATCCCAGGCAAACTACTGGCATGAGGGTCAAACATTACAATATTTTCTCCAGAAACAAACATGGGGATGTCTGTAAAGTGATAGACACAATTAAACCCTAGTCCAAATCTTCCAATTGCAAAAGCCTTCTCAAGTTTACTTTCTTGACCAATACGAGAAATTGCATAAAGATCTTGGGGACTAAAAACTGAATCATTGAAACAGTATAGAGCAGGACCTTGCCAATCAGCCATTTCAGGAGAAAGAATAGAAGAAGTCCCATAGTGAGATTTATCCAAAAGAAATATTACTTCAGAAGCTCCAGCATCTTCTGCATTTTGTACCAGCTCAAATAGAGTCCCAGGTCCATCAGCATACATTTCAAGTATATGCTTAAGCCTTGTAGTCAAAGCCTCGTGCTGTCCGAAAGCCTCAGCAGCTCCAGACAGGCCAAAATTCATTGAATCTGAACTCTCGGCCAGCAACATCCGGCGAAGAGAACAGACTCCGAGCTTTTCAGCTACATCACTAGAAATGTTTCCATGCACAAATTTTTGAACTGTTCTCTTTGCATTCCAAGCCAAAGTTGGTGCATTGCCAAATGAGCCATTAGGATCATCTGAGCCAAGCAACCAGGGGGCATCATTATAAACCAAGTCACCAGCAAGAAATAGTCTACCTGACACATCTGGCAGATAGAGCTGGACTTTTTGTTCATGTTGGTAAACTTCAGCTAGATGATGCACTATCAGTGTGACTGCCCTAATCTCCTGTGGGTCAAGAGTAGATGATCCTTTTCTTTCTGCCATCCTACAAAGAATATTAGCATAATCAGCAGGTTGCAAGAATTCACGAATACCAAGTTCTAGAAACATTTTTTTGAAAACTGCCAAGTCAACTGGGATAACACGAATATATGGAGCCAAATGAAGAGGACCATCAAGGACAACCTCATCAGAAGTTGCAAATCCATCCCCCACCCAAATCCACCGACATCCTTCAAGAACAGCTTTTACAATCTCAATCTCATCTGAAGCTATCATTCCATTCAGTATTGAGTATATCCTCGGCATTGCCAATGCTAATTCCTGCCTAAGAACTTCATCAGAAACAATTTCATTGTTTTTTCCAAGCTCCAGTAATTGTGCAGCAATTACACCTCCTCCTGGTGGAGACATCCATCCCAGGCCATACAATAAAGCTGTGGAAGAGCATTCACCATCCAGTATCCGCATGCTTGCTGAGACAAGCCATAAATCATTCAGTGGCCTTACAAGTTTTGGAGGAGCAACCATTGATGACACAACTGGCCATGGTAATGACTGAAATGGTGTAGAGACTAAAACTGGGCACCAGGAAATCAGCCGTAGGTCATTCCAGAATTTTTCAAGATCAGATTTTGTGTTGCTAGACCTAAATGCAGTCGTTGCTCGTGACAAAATTCGGTTAACTGCTCTTTTATTATCAACAACTTGATCAGGAAGCCACTTCAATGCATTAACTTCTAGGTAAGAGAAAAGCACTTTTCCTCTTAAATATGCCTTTTGTTGATCCTCATGCACCAACCGCTCTATGCATCGAGCACATTCTAAAACAGTGTCCAGAGACACAGAAGTTCTAAGGCCCAGACCTCGCAGAATAGTAAGTATTTCAGATTCTCGAAAAGCACCAGCAGGGAAACCATCTGAGTCTTCTAGTAATGCATATAGTTCTTCATTATTAGGATCATATAAAACTGAAGGACACTTAAGAGCACCAGTGAGCGTTGGGATGAATTTCAAATTTCTCAACAAATCCCTTATAGATTTGTCTTCAAGGGACAAAAGTGGCAAATTTTGTAGAACTGATAACATAATGCTATCACGAACATCAGCTTGCAAATCACCAACTCTACTAAAAACATGTTGCCTGTAAAACTGTGTTTTCCCCATTCTTTTGACTCCATAATATCTTGACAGAATATCCTCTTCAATATTTGAGGATCTGACCATGAACTCAATGCCCACCAGAATAATCTCTGGCACATCCAATGGTGGTAAGTACTTTTGAGGATTTTCTAAGTCAGAGAAGTGGAAATCTTCAGCAGACTCTCTGCCATAGACTTGAAATATAGGTAATCTCTTGCAAAACCTTATACTAAATTCATCCATAGAGCGTCCAACATACCATTTAGGGTCAAGAAAAAATCTGCGGAGCTCATTTCGTTCTTCAGTTACTAGACTGTCAAGTGAAGCTTGCATAACATCAGCTCCTGAAACTGCATTAAATATTGATTCCAGAACACCTGCTGCACTGCCATCACATACATAATTAGATAGATCCGGATGTTCAACTGCATAATTCGGCTTCAATATATTACATCCAACTTTTACAAGGATATCCTGTACTGTATCAGAGAGATTGCTTCCATTAATCATTTTCAATTGTCTGGAAGGTCTTAAAAGATGCCCAGATGTGGAAGGTAAAATTGGCCAATCACTAAATAGTGGCAATATTTCAGTCTGCTTTCCTAGATATTGCCAGAATAGCAAAAACCATGATGATGTTGGCTTTTGACAAGATTCAGGGTCCCAGAACACTTTATTTCTATATTTCCAGTCAGCTGGCATAAATGCAGGGAATAGCTGAGCAAAATGGTGAATACTACAAAGTCTAACATTGGTCTTTGAGGACATCGCAATACTAGAGAGTCTGCTCAATATATTTGGGGGGATGTTCTGATCAATTACCCTGTCAGAAACTGGCTGCATCAGCTTGTATTCTAATTCATCACAAATGAAATAAGAGATTCCTTTCGATGCTTTTGAAAATGATGCAAAACTGCCATTGGACAAAGGAAGTAAAGGCAGATCATATGCCTCTGTACCAACATCATCATCAACCAAGTCCTCTAGGCAATATTCCAGCAATAGAAGCTTGTATTGTCTGCTCAAATAATTAAATGTTTCACATTCCCTAAGAAATTGACGTACTGTACCAGAAGTAACCACTTTGCTGGAATTATATTGTAAAAGCATGTCAAACAATGAATTAGGCAAATGCACAACTGGCATTCCCAGTTGCATCAGAGCCAAACCAAGGTCTTCACTTTTGGCGAATTTTTCATCATGAAGAAAGGCTTCACTTGGTGATACCCATCTTCCTCCATTGAAATCTGAATACATAACTGGAGCATTACCAATGTTTTTGTATATTTGTTGAACCAAAAGATCCCATGGCTCTTCAAAAGAACCAATAGGCCATAAAGAATAGTACATGTCGGTTGGCCCTAGCAATTCTTTTATACCAAGTAGCATATGCATAAAAGCAGGAGCTACAACATCTTCCAGAAGAAGCCTATTCCAGGTAGAACGAACTTTTCCACTTCTGTCCATGTCATCCCCATACCAGATGCCACGACGATTTGATGAGACCTCAAAGAATCCATTGACTTGTACACTAAGGCCAGTTCTAACAGGCAGTGGAAGAAAACAGAATGCCTGACCAGTCCTAAGAACATTGTCCTGTAAAAACCATAAATAGCAATGTGAGGAATGGACCATGAATATAAATCAATGAAGACCACCTTCGAAAAAGCAAGTGGAAATTTTAATGTACACAGCACTTATTCTTCAATAAAAAGGGTCAATAGTTGTGTGCCAACTTTTATTTAATAAGTCAGATGCAAGAGAAGAGTGGTAACTTAGGGAGAGCCCTTCCCAGTGTCACCCTGAAAACCTGGACATGCCTTCAATTTTTCACTTTTCTGATGTGAATTTGTGAAAGCATTAGCATATCATTCATGTTTAAGTGGCTCAATCAATTTAGTGGATTTATTTTTGTTTCATTTTATTTCCTTTTTATCTTTTTTATTAAATTTTTGTGGATTATTAAGACTAAAAAACTTTAAACAAAAATTTTGTTTTATTATGTCTTCTATCCTACATTAAGGGATTCCAAATCTGTAACAAATAGGATTGAGATTTAAATTTCAAGGAAGAAACTTTTTTTTTTCTCTTCCCCCAAGTAGTTCAAACCACAAAACCAATCCCTTACAGGTGCATTTACTCATCTCTCATCCACAATTCTACTTTACAAATGTCTCTTGATAAACATTAATGACTTAAAAGATTTGACCAGTCCTGTTGGTATCAGAAAAAGATGTATTCACTTCATTTCTGCCAGCAGCAAGTAGGTTAGTAGGGAAAAAATTTTAGGCCCACTCTAGCTCCACTTCTGGTTGAGAGGCAAAGGGATGAAATATCTCATGCAACTAGTGAAGAGCTTGCAGAAAATCTAGCAAAAAGAACTCCATTTTTGCACCAAAAGCAAAGCACAATACTATCAGTAGTACAGTAGGTAGCCTTGTACATGAAATCATACAAGATAGTTTCATAAATTGCAATTCACCATCACTCTGACATATATACCTAGATGGCATTGTTGCAGTCTACACTGCCTGTAAAAGATTCAAGGTCTACGATCAATAAATCCCCACTTTCTAAATGAAATTGCGCATATAAATTCTTTGTCATGGTCTCATGGGTAAGTTTATCACTTTGATCATATTCTTTTTTAGACTTAGACACCTATAAAGTCAAAAGCAAATTCTAATAGATGCATCATGCATCATTGACAGCATAACATATCATAACAGATTCACCATAATGGCAGTTTGTTTTGAATAATATTCTAAAAGTAAATCTACAGAACACAAAAACTGATCAAGAATTTAAACTAGAAACATACTATGGAGGAATGATATCCTACAAGAACAAAGTAAAAAAGGGAAAGCAAAGGACCAAAAAACAGAAAGCTGTATGCCTGTACCACATCAGTAAAGAGCTCCATTTCACTTGATGGACTGTTAAAGATGTGTCTCTGATTTAAATACCATAACCAGAATACCATAAAGATGCCAAAAAGAATTCACCCAACCCCAAAATTGTCATAAAAACACAAATTTGTATCTAAGATCCTAACATTCCTTTATAACCAAGCCCAACAAACAACATCAAGCATTGCATTTCTCTATGAAATAATGAAACTATACCCCATTGATCTCCCAAAACTTCTAAGCAGAGGAGTAAAATCTCTTAAAACTTTCTGAACAAGCCCAAGAAGTTTTTAGACTTTAAACAGTCATATGCCCAACTTTTGATCAAAAGTTGCAGTCAAATTAATTGCAGGGCTGGATGAACCAAAATGTAGCAAAATGGGCCACTACATTCAACTGTGTCCACATTCACACTAAGCTGACAGTTAACAAGGGTGCAGAACCAAAAGTAAAATCCAAAATTAAAGTAACAACTTGAATTCGCTATCTGTGTTTGTGTGCATGGGAGAGAGAGAGGAGGTCAGGGCAACAACAAAAGACATAAGATATTGCAAATTACATTCAGTGAATTATCAGAAATGCATGCCGCAACTGATGCCCATGGCTGCAAGTGAATGTCATATTCTTTTGATGAAGTAGTAGCAAAAGAACCAATCCTACTAGATGCTGAGGCCATGGTTTGCACCACATAAAATCTCTCTGTTTGCCTCTCAGCTTTATCTCCACTTATCCTCTCACTTAAGAAGTCCAATGGAAATGCATCCACTTCAGCAGTGGTATTTAAACACTTAGACAATCTGAGCAGTGCCTGTCGATGCCAAACTGTTTCATCAGTTACTGAACTGACGGAACATGAATGAATTTTCTTTGGTTCAGGTTCTCCAACATCCCAAACATACATTTCAATGGACAGCACACTCTTTAGAAAGAGAAGTGTCAAAACTCCTTCTTCAAAGAGCTGAACAAACATGGAGTATATATCTTCTGGTGAATATGCTTGCCTTGAGAGCTTACTTTTGCCTGCCTGATATGCATTCCTCAAAGGAAAACGGAATAAAGTTCCAGAAAAAGGACTCTGCATGTTACAACCAAAAGCACAATATGGGGAAAACTGGTCCCGGTAGAAGGAGAGGGCAGATGAACCAGTGAAGTCAATACGCTTCCCAGGATTTGCTGCAGAAACACTTGGAAGATAAACACCCTGAGGATCAAACAATACAACATATTTGCCACTTACAAAAGAGGGAAGATCTGTCAAATGGTACACCGAGTTGAAGCCAACCCTAGAAAGCATACAGAAAAAAAAAAAAGAGACAAGAATTAGAGAAATGCAAAGAACCCAAATATCAAGTTAACATGAAAATTATTTACAAGAATAAATGGTAGACAGAGAAAGGGAATGTTGATTACTAAACTAAATGACAAAAAATTTAAAAAAGTAATGATATATAAACACTTTCTATATATCAAACACCTCATCAACACCTATAATTTCTCTCCATCTTACATCATATCACCTATCATACCTACACTTCTCTCTCTTTCTCTTTCTAGGCGTCAACTAGCATTTAGGCATCCATGGATGATTTTCCATTTTAAAAATATATACACACACAACTATATCTACAGGTCCACTATAAATGAGAAACAATAAAACTCAACAATATCTCCCTCATTCATTTTACAAACAAAAGGCTGTCATGACATTCCAACACCCCAATCTCATTATCAGAGCCTCGGCATTGCAGTACAGAAAGTCCAGCTTCAGTTCTTACAGTTCACTCGTACATAAAAAGAAAATCATCAACAAACATACTATAGCACTATATTTTTACAGTTCTCACAAACATACATAAAATACCAAAAACATTCAAAAACCATAACACCACAACTCCTTGGCCAACCGTCAACAACCACACACCACTACTCTCACCATTTTCGAGTTACAACTACAATAACAACTCCACACCTAAATCCTAGCATTGAACCAATTATTGGAAACAATGACCAACACAAAATCAAATACACGACATCAACCAAAAAATCAACCTAACCACACTTCAACTCGAGAACTTCAATCAAACCAACGCGAAAACGAAAGCACAAAACTCAGAATTAGTGTTTCACCTCAATAATCCGCGCAATCCTTTAATGCATATGTTTATAATGCAGATTACTGAAGTGAGGTGAAACTTCAATTGTAATTAGAGAAGAGTAGCGACAGCACCTACGGAACTGTAACTAACGAAATTACCCGAAGCGACCGGTCTTGGAAGCCTGTCCGTGCTTGGTGCTTCCACCGATCTTGGAGATGCTGATGAAATCGTCCTCGGTGAAAACGGCGTCGTTGAAGGCCAGCAGCGCCGGTCCCTGCCACGGCGTGAGGGAATCCGAGAGCAGCGAGTCGCCGCCATGGTTGCGGCGATCGAGACAGAGCGAAACGGTGGTGGCGCCAGCGTCGTCGGCGTTCTGTATGAGCTCCTTGAGGACGGTGGTTCCCTCCGGATAGTTCAGCAGAACCTCGCGGATGCGGCGCGTGAGATCGACGGTCTGCCCGAAGTCTTCGAGGAGGATCGATTCCTGTGACGCCATTTTTACGGCGTTCGATTGTGCATGAGAGACGATGGGTTTTGATTTGATTCGGTTTTGTCTTGCGGAGAAGGAGAAGGAGAGGAGAAAGAGAGAGAGAAGGTCCTTTTCGAGTGCTTTTGGTCTCGCTTCAGAAACAAGAATTTCGCGGTTGTTTTCTAGTAGTTGGCCTCTCCCTTTCAGGAGACTTTCGGAGATAGCTTTATTTTATTGTGATGCTTGGTGTCTTTCCGTTCTCAACTTTGGATTTGGAAGTGGTCTTCCCTTCACCATGGAGCCTGTCAAATTTTCTTTCCTTTAACAACTTTGAGAAATCCAGCAAACTAAATAAAACAAAGTTTAATTAGCGGTGGTGCTTATATGCACAATCTAGCCTTTATATTTAAATTTTTAGTTTTTGTCTTTACATATATAATTTTTTAATTTATTCTTGTTTGAATACATGTCTTTTTAATCTGTTTTAGTCTTATAATTTTAGATGGTAAAAATTAAATCGGATTAAAAAAGTATATGCATTAGTTTAACAATTAAAATATAATAATTGAGATTAAAAACTAAATGAATAATTAAATCCTAAAATATTGGTAAGATAATGTTATCTCTTTTTAGTTTATCAATTTAATTTAATATGTGTAACTCATCTAAAAATTACAAGGTGTACTAGATAATTTTATTTAGTTTAACTTATTAATCTAGGTTAAAAGTGAATTGTGACTAATTAATCAAGTTATTATTTATATAAAAAATAATCTCGGAATATGTAGTGTAATATCTTATATTTTAATAATATTTGTTTAACTTGATCGATCATAACTATAAATAAAATATAATTAAATTTATATAAAATTTTATATAAATTTTAACAATTAATTCAACTGAAATTTAAATTATATTGTGAAATAGATAAATAAAAATTTATACTATTTTCTATGAGTATATAATCAAACATTTCATAAAAAATAATATAATTAATTATTATTAATCATAATTAAACTTATGTGAAATTTTAGATAAATTTTAACACTGTTGATTAAAATAAATTTATTTTTATTCATTATCAAATACGTGTTTACAACTAACTCTATAGAGCATGAAAAATACCAAAAATCATCTCACGTGTTGAATGACTAATTAGTCTTTCTATGTCATTAATATGAAATTTAGCATATTACAAACATTTATCTCCATTTAATTCATTTTCAAAACCATTGTCTCACTTAAACTCACAAACAACACTCAACCACCTCATTCTTTCATTTTCTCACACAATCCCTTCCATTTTCTCTCTAGCAACTGTGCACATCACAACCCTCTTCTCCATCATTCCTTTTTAAGCTATTTTCTATCTGTTTTCTCCTCTTCTTGTGCACCACGTATCCCCATCATTTTCATCACCTTCTTTCACCAAAGAAGAGCCTTTGGTGCCAAAAGATCAAACTTTCTTAAGTTCTACTATCAAGCGTAGTGCTTCAAGGGTAAGGAAAGCTTACCATATTTTCTCTTTTTACATATTAAGCTACTGCCTAGCTAGGTGTTATAATGTTGTTTTGATGTTTTAAAAATTCTTTCTTTGTATGTTTTGAGCCTTAAATGACATATGTGCTTATATGTTCAATTATTCATGTTTTTACAAAATGCTTCCATCTCATAATTTTTTTTTATCATTTTACTGCACAAAAAAATTGTGTACTATTCTAGACATGTTCTTGCTAAAAATATGAAGTTCATCCATTCTTTGAAATGTATTCTTGATGATCTTTATGTTTTGAGTTTGATCGGAAGAGATTTAATCCTAAAAAACAAAATATTAAATTATATTGAGCCCTAAGCTTGAGATTTTTAAAAATTTAAATAGTGGGATTTTGAGACCCTTTGGACGCTACTTTGAGAATTTTGAAACTATTGAAATGGATAAAAAAACCATGACCTAAGAGTAATTAAATATTCAAGAGCTTAAATGAAGATTTAAGCCTTAAATTTTAATAAACCAGTGTTTCAAATAAATTATTTAATCATGTTATAGAATAATGAAGTTAGGTTTAAGTGCTAAAGGTAATTAATTAAGTATTAATAGACTTAGAAAAAAATATTGTCACGAAAAGAAACAAATATAGACTAGTTTGGTTTCATAATTTGATAATTATGTTAGAAAATGATGATTTCACTTTTATAAAATTAATATTATGATAAAAATATACTGATTTTGTAATAAATTTCTTTTCTAAGTGAGGTTTAGAATTTTTATGATTTTTGAAATTAATAGAAGTAAAATATAAGTGTTTTATTAAAAATTTATGAAAGAAGGGCAAATATGTATTTTTATCCTTTTAAAATTAATTTATATCTAAAATTATTCTTTTGGTCTTATATAATTTAATTAATTCAAAATTGAAATAATTTTCAATTTTCAGGTTGAATTTGATTGAATTATAAAGATTCTAGTAATTAAATTAATATTAGGAGTAATTTTTTTTTCACATAAAATGCATTCATAACTTTCACGAAAATTTTTCCTAAACATTAATCATGGAGAAAATAAGTTATACATTGACTATGTAAAATGGTTTTACATTGTCATCCAATTACCACCCATCATATATGGTAAATTGATTGACTTTTACTATAAATACCTTAAAAATTATATTAAATAATGATTGTGATTCAACATCAGTGTAAAATATTACACTATTAGTGCATCTCCATTAAATTCTTAATCATAATCTAAGCTTCCCATAAAAATATCAAGTCAAAATGACTTAAGAATCATTAGATATAATTTTTTAAGTATAATGAAATATATTAAATTAGGAGTATTTTGATAATTCAAATATTTTAATTTATTTAATATCATTTAATACTTTCAAGTAAAATCATAAAGATTACTTCATAAAATTTAATATTACGCATTTTACATGTAAATAACAATTTGGTGAGAATATGAGAACCAAAGCACTTCATGGCCCATGACAAGAGGTAGGATGAAAAGACTACAAGAGGAAATACTTAAGGAAATGAACTTTCTCATGGGTCAAGGAGAGTCCAATAGAAGTCCAACAATTTTTTTCTTATAGGCTTGTACTTTGACCTTGTAAATCTTTATGATACTTTGTTTTAGCTTACTTTCCTTGTATTTGTTTTCATTTGGCCTAGTAGGTCTTATAACTTGAGACAGTTTTTAGTGACCGATTCCTTGGTCACCTCGCTTAGTCCTTATTTGGCTTGCTTAGTTTTCTTCTCTTGTGTAGGTTGCACCTTGTCTTTAAACCCAAGACCTTAAGCTAGCTTAAGCTTAGCTAAATCATGTAGTTAAGAGAAATATATAAGCATTTTTCATGCTTAGTGGAAGCAACATTTGATGAATGTAAAACTTGTGTTGCAAGCAACCAAAGAGATGATTATCTCATCTTGTTCTTGAGCAAGAACCTTCATTATTATCAAGTTTCCATGATGCTTGTGGAAAATCTCAATCCTTTTATATAATCTACCATAGATTAGTGGCGAGTTCCATTTCTCAAATCTCTTTCCATTTTGTACATTTTCCTTCTTGTTTTTGGCTACTTCCTAGTTTTGGTTTGGTTACTTGAATTCCTAAGAGAATGTGATGCATGTGGGTCCAAGGAGCGTATTAAGTGGTATTTAGAGCTTTCATGCTCACATTGATGTTGTTCTTGAAGCTTCATCATCATTTTGCTTGCTTTCATTCACGACACTCTAAGTAAGTGTCACAAAAAATTTTGCATGCAATTTGTAGCTTCATGTGGTCTGCTTTCTTGATTTTTGTTGTTTGGTTTTGTTCACTTAACATGTTTCTATCATTTCATGATTTCTTTTTGCATAATTGAGTTCTTGAATCTTGAGTTGAAGTTGTGGAGATAATATGTTTGATAAAATGCAATTGGTGTTCTAGAGTTCTTGATGTTTCTTGTTAAACATTTGGGTTGTTCTAGTGTCTAGGTGAATTCACCTAGAGATTTCTTGAAATTTTGAGTTGTGGATTGTTTCATTAGAGGTACTGCAATGTGTGTTTCATTGATGCACGTAAGGTGTTTGTGGAAATTTGTGGTTTAATGCACCTATGTTATTGAAAGATTAAGTGGTAACTTATGTAAGTTTGCTAAAAAAATTTGTCTAATTTGTGGACTAAGAGAAGAGTGTTTAAGAAAATTTCAAAAGTGAAAAGAAAGAGGAATTGTAACTAGAAAAGTGTATGAAAATAAGTGTATAGACACACAAAAAAAAGTAAAAGAAAAAGAGTGTGCAAGGTCCAAGTAAAAAGTTTGTAATACACCTAGTTACTAGAGTGCACATGACACTAGTTTTGGTGCATAGTTTGTGTTTCTTGTTTATTTTCAATATAGCCAAATCATATACATGCTTATACATGGAATTTCCTACATGTTTTTGTTCTACATTCCTTTGTTGACTCTTCCTTATTGTGACATTAAATTTCCTTTGAGTTTAGCTTCCTTTCTTATACCTTTTTTTGCTTGTCATTTTTGGCCTCTAGTTTTGTCTTAGAATTTTCCTTCTTGAAATTATTAAGAGTTTTGAGATTTGATGACTTTCACTTGCAACTAGAAACTTGATTGAGAAGAATTTAGATTTTTAGCACAAGCCATAGATAGAGAAATGGTAGGAAAAAGAAATAGAGAACATTAGAGAAAAGGCCCAAAAGTGTGCATACACAAGTGTGAGCGTAAACACTCATGGTTTTTATGCAGGTTGGTGAGGTTAAGTTGTAGCCTTTGGTGTTTGTTTGAGAGAGAAAAAAGTGAGCATGGTGAGCCTAGTAACGATGTGGAGAGTTTCTCTCCAAAATCTAGGAAAGTCATGGAGTACATGAGAAGATTGGAGGAAAGAATAGAGAAACTTAGGGGAGGATTAGAGTCCATGAGGCTAGACACTCAAAGTATCAATGCCAAGGTAGATGCCTTAAGTAAAGGGAAAGAAAAAAAGAAGTGTCTCAAAAACGAGAGTGAAGGGGAGCCATGATGAGGGTCTATGAGTAACCATAGTTGGCCATCTAGGTCCCATGGGAGTGACAGACATAGAAGGCATTTGGAGGAGCTTAAGAGAGTTCCCACAAATGCTATTCAAAGTAAAATACCACCATTCTTGGGAGATGAAGGACCTAATACCTATTTAGATTGAGAAATGAAAGTAGAGCAAAATCTTGAATGTGTTGATTATGAAGAGATGGTGAAATCAAATAGCCTATGATATTAGGAGCATGAAGAGAGCCCCATAAAGTTTTGGGATGAGTAAAGGGAGAGGTTTGTCCTTTCATTCTATGCTAGAGATGTATATAATAAAAGCAAAGGTTATACTAAAGGTCTAAGAGTGTAGAAGATCATTTCAAAGAGATGGAAGTTGCCATAATAAAGGCCCGAGTTGTAGAGTCTCAAGAAGCCATCATGACTAGATCCTTACATGGCCTAATTAGAGAGATACAAGACATAGTAGAGTTACATTATTATACCTCTCTAACTAACTCAGTCCACCAAGCTACTAAGGTGGAGTTGCAACTTAAGAGAGATGGTGTCTCTAAAAGGTCTTACCCTAGTTCTAGTTTGAAGGGTAAGGAAAGGAAAGAAGAAAGACCTAAAAAGGACAAGAGTCCTAAAAAGGGGAGTGTCCCTCCAAGTGGCCGAAAGGAGGAGATAGTTACATCTAGTCCTAGCACTTCAAAAACTAGTATTTTAAATACTTTAAGTATTTAGGCAAATGACACATTTCTTCTCAATTTCCTTACAGAATGAACATGGTTTTAAGGGACAATGGAGAAGTAGAGAGTGATAGTTCTCAAGAGGGCCTTTCATCTAGTGAATGATAGTCTTTTAGTGGTGAGTCTTGTAACACCCTAGTTTTTCTTCTATTTATTATTTGTTGTAAATATTGTATTTTATTAATTATTATAAGTGGTTTAATTATTTTTTAATTAAATAAATAATATTTTGAAAAAAATATAAGTTGGATATTAAATTAGGTTTTAATTAATTAAATTAAAAAAAATAGACTATTTAAATATAGTAAAAGCTTTAGTCCCACATCAGACTATATAAGCTTGTGCCTCACCTTCATTTCTTATATAAAGGAGTGGGATAGCTTAAGTCTCACATCAGACAATATGAGCTCATGTATTCTCTCCTTCTCCTATATAAGGAGTATACTAAGCAACGAAAGAAAAGAGAGTCTTCAAACAAGTTGAGATTGATGCAAAACATCGAACTCATAGTTTGAATCCTATATAAAACATATAAAGCTTTTGCAAGGGTTATGGGACTCTTTGTTTGTGTTTCACATGGATTATCAATGAGAGTTGCAAGGCTTATTTTGGGGCTATATAAAGGAGTGACCAGAGGAATTGAAAAGACCTTTGTTGCTAGCACTCTTACTTCAAGTCAATAGAGTTTTGTTTTGGAAGGACCTCTAGAGGGAACCCCATAGGAATAAGAAGAACAACCTTGAGGAACGTGTTTTCTACGTCTACACTCCTCCAAGTAAAGGGGAGTGAGAAATCTCGCTTAGGGGCATGGGTAGAACAGGGGTTGTCCCTAGAACTCCAAAGTGTGTATATTCTTTTTGACTAGGGTGAATTGACATCTTGTGGTCAAGGGGTTGGGGCTTTACTCTGAACCCCATAGTGTTTGTTCTTGGTGTTCTCTGGAGGGGACTTAAGCTCCTAATATATTGAGTCTTATTTATGTAATTATTTGTGTGTTTGCAAAACGTAGAAAAATTATAGGTTTCCCTTAGGTTTGAAACTTCAAACGAGAATCAAGGAGATTCCAATAGCAGGTCATCGAGCATGGCCGTGCAAAACATGTGCAATGCCCGTGTAGGATCACATTGACTGTGCATGCTCCCTTTAATGGGAGCACACTCGTGCTACCCTATTTGTGTTGTATAAATCTTTGGTGTTTGACAATATTTGTTGTTTCCCTATTAACATATGTGCTTGTGTGAATTATACCGCTATAATTATCGTTGCATTTAGAACAACGATATGACATGTAAAAATGGTAAAGAAAAATGAGAATGATGACTTAGTATGTGATGGACGAGAATGGTTCCGATGAACATTTGTCTTGTAGGTACCTAAGCTTGGGAGGGGCTAGAAGGGTATTCATGTGAATGATAAAGGAAAATGAGAAGGGTGACCTAGTTTATGATGGACGAGAACGGTCCCAACGAACATTTATCTTACAGGTACCTGAACTTGGGAGGGGCCAAAAGGGTACTCATGTGAGAGTGTGTGATATGTCATGGATGAGGAAAGAGGAGTGAGACAGATCCTCATTAGCCCAATTTGAGAAAAGAAAAATAATAAATTAATTAAACCTCATCATCATGCATCATGTAATGAAACTGGCGTGAAAGGAATGTAGACGCGGTAAGGTCACTAGACCTCCTGAGACTAGTTACTACGAATGTTGTTTCAGTGTTCGTAACTGATCCCACATGCCGAACTTGACAGTGCAAGCTAAGTAGTACCTAAGGTACTTTCAAAGGGATATCACGTTAGAGTGTCATGGCTAACCGTAGAGGCGGATATTAGAAAGGTTGTGCCTAGCCTACTTTCTGAGTTAGAGATGGTATCACATGGCATATGGAGTAGTACTAGGAATGCATTTATTGACAACATTCAAAATTTCTGAACTAGGGTTCCTAAGCTGCTGTTTCCTTATACTATTTCCTCTTTGTTTTTCTTATTTTATTTGGATTACGTTCTCATAAGGCATGTGACATCGAGGTACTTTATTTATGTACTTACGAACTTGGCCTTTGGAGTGTCATTAGGAATGCATGTTTATTTTCCAATTACTGTGATAATGACAATTTAGTTTTTATTTTGTAAATCCTTTACCGCTAATTTTTTTTTTATATATATCATTATGTATCAGAGGGTAAAAGGTGTCACAAGTCTCATTATGAGGGAGATCTCCTTATGGTGAGAAGGTTGATGGGCACCTTAGTTGGAGAGGATGCCAAATCCCAAATAGAGAATATCTTCCATTCTACGTGTTTATTTCTAGGTAAGTTATGCTCTCTCATCATTGATGGAGGAAGTATTGTGAATGTAGTTAGCCTTAGGCTAGTAAAGAAGTTAGTCATCCCTACCTTACCTTATCCTAGGCCTTATAAGTTATAATGGTTGAATGAAAAAGATGAAATAGTAGTGGATAAACAAGTGTCTTTAGCCATAACCCTAGGAAGCTATAGGGATGATATTGTGTGTGATGTGGTTCCTATGGATGCCACATCTATCCTTTTGGGAAGACCTTGACAATTTGATTTAAAGGTGACCCATGATGAGGTTAATAATAAATTATCTTTTGTACATATGGGGAAAAAGGTTAGCCTCAAACCTTTGTCTCCAATGGAGGCCTGTGAGGATCAATTAAAAAAGAAAAAGAAAGGAGAAGAGGAAAAGAGGAAAAGAAAGAAAGTGAGAAATCTGAAAAGACTAAGAGAAAAACAAGTGAGAAAAGCAAGAGTGCAAGAGTTGAAAAGAGTTGGAAAAGAAAGAAAGAGAGAAGTGTGCGAAAAGAAAGAGTGTTAGTAAGGAAAGAGAGAACTTGCTTCTTAGTAGGAAAGTTGTAAATAGAGTTCTCCTATCTAAGAAATAATCATTATTTCTTTTACATACTAGCATGTGTTTCAATGTCAATTCTCTTTTGTCTAATTTACCTACAAGTTTTGGAAAAATGCTTGGAGAGTTCAAAGACATTTTTCCCAAGGACATTTCATAAGCGTTAGTGGGGGAGAGTATGAGTCCATGTGCCATCCTAATTATCCCTGTTCCTAAAAAGGATGACAATTGGAGAACATGTGTAGATTGTAGGCTATAAATGCACTAATAATTAGATATAGACATCTCATCCTACGATTAGATGATTTACTTGATTAATTGCTTGGTTCTAATATCTTTTCTAAAATACTTAGGAAATGACTATCATAAAATTAGGATGAAGGAAGGGGATGAATGGAAAACCAACTTCAAAACTAAACTTGACTTCATGAGTGGTTAGTCATACCCTTTAGCTTGACCAATGCCCTAAGCACTTTCATAAGACTCATGGGTCATGTCTTGAGGAGTCTCACAAGCAAATACTTGTCTATTTTTACTTGTGTGAATGATCATATTGTGCGTGAGAAAAATGTGTTTTTGCTCTTCCAAAAGGAATCTTTACATGTGAATTTGGAAAAGTGAACCTTTTGCACTAATGAGGTCATATTTCTAGGCTATGTCATTGGCTCTCAAGAAGTCAAAGTAGATGTCGAGAAAGTGAAGGTCATCCAAAGTTGGTTAATACCAAAATCCATGAGTGATGTGAAGAGCTTTCATGGGTTAACAAATTTTTATAAGCACTTTGTCAAATATTTTAGTATCCTTGTTGTTCCCTCAAATAAAATTGTGAAAAAGAATGTAGGATTTAAATAGGAAGAAAGCCAAGAAAGAGCCTTCTAGTCTCTAAAGGAAAGGCTCACTAATGTCCCCATCCTAGCACTCCTAAACTTTAATAAATCTTTTGAATTGAAGTGTCATGCTACTAATGTGAGAGTAGTGGTCGTGTTACTTCAAGAAGGGCACCCATTGCCTATATTAGTGAGAAATTAAGAGGTGTCCAACTTAACCATTCAAGTTTAGCAACACTACTTGTTTCCGAAAGAGCTTATGATTCATGGTGATCAAGAATAAAGACTAAAATAAATTAAATAAGAGGTATGTCAAGTAGGTAGAGTTCTTTGAACAATTTTCCCATAAGTCATTAAACATAAGCAAGGAAAAGTGAATATGGTGGGGATGCCCTCTCTAGGAGGCATACCTTGCTTGCCATACTTGAGACTTAACATATTGGTTTTGAGCACATCAAAGAGCTATACCTTGTGGATGAAGATTTTAGAGAGACCTATGAGCTTTTTACCAATTCAACAAATGGAAGTTTCTATAAGCATGATGACTTCCTCTTTAAAGAGAAAAGATTGTGTGTGCCTAAAAGTTTCATTAGGGAATTATTGGTCAAAAAGGCATATGATGGTGGCCTAATAGATCACTTTAGGGAGTTCAAGACCTTTGAAGTTATACATGAGCACTTTTATTGGACTTACATAAGGAGGGATGTACATCACATTTGTGATAGGTGTTTAATATGTAAGCGAACTAAGTCTAAGGTCACTTCCCATGGGTTATACACCCCACTCTTTATACATACTACCCCTTGGGTAGATCATTCCATGTACTTTGTCTTAAGGTTGCCTAGGTCTAAGGGTGGGAAAGATTTTACTTTTGTTGAAATAGATAGGTTTTCTAAGATGGCTCACTTTTTACCTCGCCATAAGGTAGATGATGCATGTCATGTAGCCAATCTCCTCTTTTAAGGAAGTGGTGAGACTTCATGGTTTTCCTAAGACCATTGTCTCAAATAGAGACTCTAAGTTTCTTAGTCACTTTTGGAGGACCTTTTGGAGTAATCTTGACATTAAGCTAATCCTTTCTACCATTTGTCATCCTCAAACGAATGGAAAATTTGAAATGGTCAATAAAACCTTGTCTCAATTTTTAAGGTGTTTTATGGGAAATAGTTTGAAGTCTTGAGAAGAGTGGTTCCTTCATATGGAGTTTGCATATAATAAGGTAGTCAACGTTACTACATCTCACTCCCCCTTTGAGTTGGTGTATGGGTTCAAACATTTTATCTCCTTTGGATTTGTTACCATTGCCTAATGTATCTTCCATAATTAATAATGATGGGCTTTCTAAAGCTTAATTTTTAAGATTTTGCATGAAAAGGCTCATTCTCACGTAAATAAAAAGGTAGAACAATATGCTAAAAATGCTAATAATGGAAAAAAAAAGTATTTAAGGAAGGTGATGTAGTTTGGGTTCACTTAAGAAAGAAAATGTTTCCTACCTTAAGAAAATTTAAACTCCTCCCAAGGGAAGATGGTCCCTTCAAAGTCTTAAAAAAGATTAATGACAATACTTACATTTTGGATATGCCTTAAGAGTTTGGGGTAGTCATACTTTCAAATTATTAACTTATCTCCTTATGATGTAGGTACTCAAGATTTGAATTTGAAAACAAATTCTTTTCAAGAAGGGGAGCCTAATGAGAATATGGGAACCATTGAAGAGGAGCTTTAGGAAGGATGAATGACATGAAGACCAAATCATTTCAAGGCCCCATAACAAGGGGTAGGATGAGAAGACTACAAGAGGAGGTGCTTAAAGAGATAGGCCTCCTCATGGGTTATGGAGAGTCCAATAGAATTCCAACCATTTATTCCTTATCAACTTGTACTTTGACCGTGTAAATCTTTAGGATACTTTGTTTTAGCTTGCTTTCCTTGTATTTGTTTTCATTGGACCAATTGGACCTTAGAGCTTGAGACAGTTTTTAGTGAAGTCAAAGTTGGCCAACACCCAAATTCATGAGTAATGTGAGGAGCTTTCATGGGTTTATAAGTTTTTATAAACACTTTGTCAAAGATTTTAGTGCCTTTGTTGTTCCCTTAAAAAAATTGTGAAAAAGAATGTAGGATTTAAATGAGAAGAAAGTCAAGAAAGAACCTTCCATGCTCTAAAGGAAAGGCTCACTAATGTCCCCATCCTAGAACTCCCAAACTTTAATAAAGGTTTGAATTTGAGTGAGATGCTACTAATGTATGAGTAGTGGTCGTGTTACTTCAAGAAGGGCACTCATTATCCATTTTAGTAAGAAACTAAAAGGTGTCCAACTTAATAATTTAACATATGACAAATGACTCCATGCTTTAGTGAGAGCCTTGCAAGTGTGGCAACACTACTTGTTGCCCAAAGAGTTTATGATCCATAGTAATCATGAATCTCTCAAGCATTTGAGAGGCTAAAATAAATTAAATAAAAGGCATGCCAAGTGGATAAAGTTATTTGAACAATTCTCCTATATCATTAAACATAAACAAGGGAAAGTGAGTATAGTGACACGATCTTAAAATGAACCATCTTGAAAATAGGTGAAGGGGGAATTTGACCCTAACCGCGATGTGCCGGTAAAACCAAAGTTATCAAAGCGTGACCCTAACCGCTATCTGTCGGTAAAACCAACACTATAAAAGTTCTTTAACCTAAGAACAAAGGAAAAGTTCTCACAAAGAAAACACAAATTTTATTCAAATTATAAATTCTGGTCTTCTAATTGCTTACAAGAGTTTATTTATAAGTTTAGCTAGGCAGCTCTGAAGTTAATACCATTAATATTTTAACTGACATAAAATCTCTTAGAGTTAATGCACATTAATATTTTAATTGGCATAAAATCTGATAGAGTTAATATCCACCATAAACGACCTCCCTATTTTTTCCACCTACTATCAAACTTTCCCCTTTTTCCTACATACTATCAAAATGATTTATGCGAAAATATATGTAAATGGATCCTAATTAATTACTCAACTCAAATTAGATGATAATGACTTTGGACTTTATATGAGTTTTTCAAAATGGGCTTCAATCGTCATCAACTTGTAATAAAGTGACACATTTTGGTGCAACATTTGATTTACTTTGCTTTAAACTTTCCTTAATTCCCAAACTCAAGTCTGGCAAAGATTGCTTCATCATTTTGATTTTAGGCTTAGTTATGGGACCTCCATCGTCATGCAAATTATCTTTTGTCTTTGTCGGTTGAGTTTCTATCATATAGTGGCAGGTGACCTCTCTAGGAAGCATAACTTGCTTGTCATACTTGAGACTTAGCTTATTGGTTTTTGAGCACATCCAAGAGCTATACCTTATGGATGAAGGCTTTAGAGACCTATGAGCTTTGAATTCAGTCAATGAAGATTTGTATAAGCATGATGATTTCCTCTTTAAAGAGAAAAGATTGTGTGTCTAAAAGTTCTATTAAGAAATTATTGGTCAAAAAGGTTTATGAAGGTGGCCTAATAGGTAATTTTGGGGAGTGCCAAATATATTTTTAATTAAAATATATACAAAAACATTTTTAATTTACTAAAATATCATTCACTCACTTAATCATTTTATTAAATGTACGATTTAATTTAAAATAATTATTTCTTTTATTAAAATAATAATTAAAAACAAAATTTATGAGATAAATTTTATATATATATATATATATATATATATATATATATATATATATATATATATATATATCGTATCAATATTAATATAATTTATTTTTTTGTATTTAAAAATATATTTTATAAACTAAATTTTATTAAAGTAATAAAATAATAAAAATTTAATTATATTTTAAATACATATAAGTATTAATTTTTTTAATAATTATATTTTATTTAATAATATATTTTTAATATAAATAGATTCATTTAAAAATTTGAATTTTTTATATACATATATTACCATGATTAAATAAAAAATTTAATAATATTCTTGAAATTAATTATATATTAAATTTATAAAGAATACTATGTATAAAAATACTGATTTATTTAAATATTTATAAAATATTTTATTAATAACATCAATCAAATACTACCTTAATACTTGTGTTTAATTTTATTTACTTATATATATATAATTTTAATTTAAAATATTTTTTTTGAAAATAATAATAATTAAAAAATGAAAAATTTTAAAATATATATTTAAGTTTAGCACAATTTATAATAATTTTAAATAATAATTAAAGAATTAAATTGAGATAAATTGTTATATATGTATATATAATATTTAGAATTCAATAAAATATTTAAAATAAATTTTATTAACTGTGTCTATGTATTTGTGAAAACTTATACCAACTATTACACCATTAAATAAATTCATATAAAATGTAAATTTTAGCGATCCAACTGTTGAATTGAAAACTTCCTTTACATATATCATATATACAAATTTTTATATTAATTCAAAATTATTTGATACCTTATTTATATTGATAAAAATTAAAAAAAGTATATACATTTGAAAATATACTAAAATATAAATAATTTGATTATCATCTTATTGTTATTTAATTTTAGTAAAAATATGGTAAAAAAATCAACGTAATATAAAGTTATAATTCAATGGTTGGATCATTAAAATTTATATTCTATACATACATACATACATACATACATACATACATACATACATACATATATATATATATATATATATATATATATATATATATATATATATATATATATATATATATATATATATATATATGCATATATAATATTTTTTATATTACATTATTTATTTTAATCATTACACTATTTAAATTATTTATTCTATTATTTTTAAGATTTTACTTCAAAAAGTTTGAACCATTATACTAATTAACACAATAAAAATATGACACAAACTTCAATGTATGTTATTTTTACTTTATTTTAGATTTGATTGAAAATATTTTAAGATATAGTACAAGATTAATAATAGAAAATACAATACTAAATAATTGAAACTAAAATATGTACTTCAAATAATTGATCTATAAATATAAATTATAAGATTTTAAAATTAATTAAAAATCTAAAACTATAAATATCAAAATATATTTCTATCAATAAAATAAAATAATATTTATAAACAAATATTATGTAAACATGTTTAATTATGTAATTTTATATTTATCAGTTACTTCAACATATAATTTTACAAAATACTTCCAATGTAATAAGCGAAGTTAACTAGTTTTTAGCTCCTAATTAAGCATTTTATCTTTCGGTTAGCTTTTAAGCTTTTAGCTAGCTTTCCAATTAGTTTTACCAAACATATTTTTCAATTAGTTTGTATCATTTTTAGAATATATGACCAAATATAATATTTTTAGTTTTATTAACATTAATAAATCTCTTTGACTAATTAATTGAAAATAAAATAATAAATTGTAATGGTAAAGAAAGTATTTATTGTAATTTAAAGTATTTATTCACTTTAGAATACTATAATTATATTTATTCACTTTATAATAATCAAATTATTTTAAGATTCTATTTCATTTTTTTTATATCTTTTTAAAACTATTGAATAGAAAGTGCCAGGTAAATGTATATATGACAATTTAGTTAATTTAGTAGATTGAAAATCAGTTTCATTTGTAATTATTATTCTCTTAATTAGAATTAATATGATAGTTTAGCTAATTTAGTAGATTGACGATTTAGTTAATTTAGTGGGATTAAATTAACTTCATATCTTATAATTATTATTTTCTTAATTAGGATTAACTATTACGTAGATGTATATATGAGGACGGTTTAGCTAATTTAATACATTGACGATTTAGCTAATTTAGTGGACTAAAAATCAGTTTCATATCTTGTAATTATTATTCTCTTAATTAGAATTAACTGTCATGAAAATATATATTATAATTTAACTAATTTAGTGGACTGAAAATCAATTTCATATCTTGTAATTATTATTCTTTTAATTATGATTAATGTGGTACTTTAGCTAATTTAATAGGTTAACAATTTAGCTAATTTAATGGTTGAAAACTAGCTTCATATCTTATAATTATTATTCTCTTAAGTAGGATTAACTATCATGTAAATGTATAAACAACAGTTTAACTAATTTAGTAGATTTACGATTTAACTAATTTAGTTGGTTGAAAATCAACTTTATATCTTATAATTATTATTCTCTTAAGTATGATTAACTGTTATGTAAATGTATATATTATAGTTTAACTAATTTAGTGGGCTAAAAATCAGTTTCATATATTATAATTATTATTCTCTTAATTAGGATTAATATGACAATTTAGCTAATTTAGTAGGTTGAAAATTTAGCTAATCTAGTAAGCTAAAAATCAGCTTAATATCTTGTAATTATTATTTATTTAATTAGGATTAACTATCACGTAAATGTATATATGACAGTTTAACTAAAAATTTAAAAATTATTATTTTGGTTTTTTAGGAATACTTATTTATTATTATCATTTCAATTCCAATCTAACTACATTATTTACAATTTCAAATTTTATCTATATGTTTTAGTTAAAATGTTGCAAACAAAAGAAAAATAAAATTAAATGAGTATCATTTAGGATTTGTTCTCCATTTATGTCTATCTAATATATATTGATAGTTAGTATTTCATTAATCATCAAGATTTTGTCTTCTCTTTTCTTTAAAATTAAAAAGACTCATTTTAAAAAGTAATTTTAAATTAATACAATCATCAATAAAAACAATAAATAACATTAAATAGTTTTAACAAATTTTTTTAAATTATTTTTTATTCTAATATACATTTCATATTTTTATTAACATATTTATGATCATCCAAAAATTGATTTTTAAGGTAAATCAAGTACCACCAACGAAGTCAAAAAGAATATAGCATAGAAAAGCTATATCAAAATTAACAATTAGCAAAGGTTAATTCCATGCATTTGCACTATTCACCTATTTATCTAAGGTAAAGGATGATCCTCTTAATTATTATAACTTAAAAACTGAAAATGAACCCCAAAAGGAAAGGAAAAAGTTTATTTGATTCTATTTTAGAAAAATATATTTTTAAAATACAATTACAAAAACTAGTTTTTGAAATTTATTTATTTTTAGTTTTTTAAACAATAAAATCAAAATATTTTAAGTTATTTCATGATTGGCTTTCAATTTTTCTATCGTACGTGTTTTTTTAAGATTGGCTCATTTTTTTCTCCTACTCTTATTTTCTAGAAGTTATTTTTTAACATTATTTATTAAAATATTTTAAAAAAATAAAAATTATAAAAAAAGCAATAAAGTGAAACGAAAAATGAAAATTTTAAATTTTTTCTTTAAAAGTTTTATACCTTAACTAAGAAGAGTGTTTAATATTTTGAACTTAATTTATGAATTTATTTAATTATATCAATTTTTAAATTTACAAATATTTTTTATTCTTAGTTGACATATTAAAAAATAATATTTTTTATTTTTAAAATATATTTTTAAATACACTAAAATAATTTTTCATGTCCATTTAGATAACCTATATATATTAACTTAAATGGTAATATTAATTATTTTTCAAAATTAATTAAATATAAATTAAATAATTAGATATTCATTTTAAATAATTTTTATTTTTAAAATCTTTATAATTTTAAAAAAATAATTAAATTATATAAAATTTTTTAAATTATAATTTCTTCTCATTTATTAATTTATACATGTTAATTATATTTATTTATATTTATTTTTTTAATCATTTAACGATCACAATTTTCAGTCTCTATTCAACACAATCAAAG
Source organism: Mucuna pruriens (assembly GCA_025330945.1). Classification (NCBI taxonomy): domain Eukaryota; kingdom Viridiplantae; phylum Streptophyta; class Magnoliopsida; order Fabales; family Fabaceae; genus Mucuna; species Mucuna pruriens. The sequence goes on along the minus strand of JAENHJ010000383.1, from coordinate 852,693 downwards.
ACCGACATTATTTCGGTCGCTAAATATATACTATCGTTAAATTTATACTATAATATTAAACGCACACCCTACGATGGACTGGCATTTGTTTTTCTTTTTGTGGCCGAAAATTTGGCTGCTAACGTGCAGGAACACAAAGTCCGTCGCTAAAACGAATTGCGTTCTTATATTTAGTGACAGATGATGCTTTGTAGCTTTTTCTACACATCCAAACGTTAGCGACTGAAATATTTCAGTAGCTAAATTCGGTCGCAATTAGTATTCAAAACTAGTCTTCCATTGTTATTAAAATATTTATTAAATTTTATTTTTACCATTTTAAATATGGTAAGATTTTATTTTTAAATAAATTCAACTTTATTTTAAAACAAAGTTTTATTTTATTATATTATTTAGTTTAACCATTTTAATATTTATTTTATTATTTTAGCATTCTACTTCAAGATATTAAAAATGATAGATAATATTTATTTTATTTTATTTTTGTTATTATATTTTAGATATATTTTATATTACACGGTTTATTTTAACTATTATGTTATTTACAATATTTATTTTATTAATTTAATATTATAATATTAATAATAATAGATTATATGTTTATTTTATTTTTTTATTATTTTTTTTAATTTTTATATTATACTATTTAAATTATTTATTCTATTATTTTTAATATTATACTTCAAAAAGTTTTAACCATAACACTAATTAACATAATAAAAGACACCTTAAGTATATGTTAGTTTTACTTTATTTTATATTTGATTGAAAATATTTTAAGATATAGTACAAGATTAATAATAAAAAAAACAATACTAAATATTTGAAACTAAAAAAGTACATCAAATAATTAATCTATAAATATAAATTATAAAATTTTAAAATTAATTAAAATTATAAAACTATAAATATCTAAAATATATTTTTATTAATATAATAAATTAATATTTACAAACAAATATTATGTAAACATATTTCAATTATATAATTTTATATTTATCAATTACTTTAACATATAATTTTACTATTTAACACCTAAATAGTTTCTCGGCTTTCAATTAACTTTTAAGCTTTCAGTTTTAAACTAGTTATACCAAATATACTCTTCAATTAGCTTTTATCATTTTTAGAATATATGATCAAATATAATATTTTGTTTTATTGACATTAATTAATCTGTATGACTAATTTTAAGCCATTAAAACAATAAAATTGTAATGGTAAAGAAAGCATTTATCCACCTTAGAATACTAAAATTATATTTAATATCTTTATGATAGTCAAATTATTTTAAGATTCTATTACAGATATTTATTGACTTAAAAAATATAAAGTATAATAAATATTTTCTTTACCATTAAAATTTAATTATTTTAATTGCTGAAAATTGTCATAAAGATTAATGTTAATAAAAATAAAAATATTATATTTGACCAATCTCTTAATATTGTTTTAAGACTTCATGAAATAATTTATAAAAAAATCTTAATAAAATAAAAATTAATTAAATGTACGAAGAAAACATTTAAAATCTTGAGATCAGTATAAATTTTTTTGGATACTTGCTTCATTTAGTACTTAAAAAGTTATTTATGACGACCATAAAATTAATAAGGGCGTTGACTAATTTTTTAAAATAATAATCAACGGGCGAAATATAATTATTAATGAAATAGTTATTAGGATTTTTTGGCAAATGACCAATCTCTTAATATTTTTTTAAGACTTCATGAAATAATTTACAAAAAAAAGTCTTAATAAAATAAAAATTAATTAAATGTACGAAGAAAACATTTAAAATCTTGAGATCGAGTATAAATTTTTCGGATACTTGCTTCATATAGTAGTTAAAAAGTTATTTATGACGATCATAAAATTAATAAGGGCATTGACTAATTAATTTTTTAAAATAATAATCAACGGGGGAAATATAATTATTAATGAAATAGTTATTAAGATTGTGTGGCAAAAAAAGATTATAATACTGTTCTTTAATGCTATAAATAAACCAAAGAGCAGGCTTTGTCTTTGCAAATAAAAGTGTGGTTTAGTCTGCTTATTGTTCATAAAAAAAAGCCATGGCTTTAAGCAGTGTGTTGATATTCATTGTCCTCCTTTGTTGTTGTTCTCAAATTCACAATGTTGCATCTGCTGATTATAAAGTGGCACTAACAAAATGTTTGCTATATTTTGAGGGTCAACGTTCAGGGAAGTTGCCTCCCAATCAGAGAGTGACCTGGCGAGGTGATTCGGGACTTAAAGATGGGCAAGACGCTGGAGTAAGAAAAATGATATATATATTTATAAATTAGAATAATTATTTTGAATAAGAGAAATTTTAAGAAGGTGCATGAAAGAAATTAATGATTGATGTGCATGAAAGAAATTAGTGTGGCTTGTTAAAAGAATATCTTGTTATAGGTAGAATGAGAATGAATTAATTAAATGGGATGATGCAGATTGACCTAGTGGGTGGATACTACGACGCGGGAGACAACCTGAAGCTAGGGTTTCCATTGGCATTCACCATAACGATGCTTTCATGGAGCACAATAGAGTTCAGTGATGAACTGGGGCGACAAAAAGAGCTGCAAAATGCATTGGCTGCCATTAGATGGGGAACAGACTATTTGTTGAAAGCACACCAACAACCCAACGTATTGTACGGAGAAGTCGGCGACCCTGATTCCGACCATTCCTGTTGGCAAAGGCCAGAGGACATGACAACACCCCGCGGCTCCTTCAAGATCGACGACAACCATCCCGGCTCCGATCTCGCCGCCGAAACTGCCGCCGCTTTCGCCGCTGCTTCCATCGCCTTTCAATCCGTCGATCCAAAATATGCATCCAACATGCAGCTTCATGCAACTCAAGTATATATATCATTTATTTACTTCAACCATTCATTCCTTCCTTATATACACCATTACAAATTCCAATTAAATTTTCTTTTATTGTTCTTCTTGCTTGCAGTTGTTTGACTTTGCAAATAATCATCAAGGCTTGTATTCAGATAGTATTACACCAGCAAAGGAAATATATTCCAGTAGCGGATTCAAGGTGGTCTATCACAATATTAGCTGATCGATACTAATATCTTTAAATTATTTTATTTTATTAATTTTAATTCTGCTTTGAAATCATATATTTTTGAGTTTAATATTGATATTTGTATAATGACTAAATTCAGGAGATTTATTTGTTTAAACAGGACGAATTAGTATGGGCAGCAGCATGGCTTCAACGTGCCACCAAAATGAAAAATTACCTTGATTACCTGAGTGGAGCAGGCGACACTGGTGGCGTAAGATCAGTGTTTAGTTGGGATGATAAGTACGTAGGTGCACATGTTCTTGCCGCAAAGGTATCACTCATTATTCACCCTTATTCAATACATACCTTATTATCTTATGAATTTAAACTACCATTTAATTTGTACAGTCAATTTTTGTAAAAAATTTAATTTGTCATTTATTTTAGAAAGATTTAAAGTAATTTCTTTAAAATATATATTTAGTTAGAATAATTTCTAACTAATTAATAGTGTAAAAATCTGTATGTTAACAATATATAAAAATTATATATTTTTAATAATTATTTTAAAAATTGTGGGTGATGCAGCTTGTTTTGGATGGTACAGTGGAGTCATCAGGGATCTGGGCTCAATACAAGACAGAGGCAGAGGAATTCATATGCTCCTGTGCGCAGAAATCGAACAAAAACGTGCAAAAAACACCAGGGGGTCTGTTGTGGTTTTTGCCATGGAACAATAATCAATATGTTGCTACTGCCACATTTTTAATGTCTGTTTATTCCAATTATTTATCTTCAAAAAAGTGCGTCCCTCCAATGTAGTGGTGGCACTGTTAGTCCTGATGATCTCACCTCTCTTGTTCTCTCTCAGGTAATCAATCCATCAAACTCTTTTCTCTCTCTTTTTCTTCAATCAAATATAAATACATATTATTATTTGTGATTTTCTTTTCTTCTCTACTTTTCCCCTCTTTTCTAAAAGTACTAATTTTTTTTTTTAATGTATACCAATAATTATATGACATGTTTCAATTTTCTTCTTTTTTTTTTTTCATTTTTGTTACTGATTATAACGAACAGGTTGACTACATTTTGGGTTCTAACCCCAAAAACATAAGTTACATGGTGGGATACGGGTCAAATTTTCCACAACAAATTCATCACAGAGGAGCATCAATTGTATCAATAAAAAATAACAGTGCACCAGTAACATGTCAAGGTGGCTTTCAGGACTGGTTCAATAAAAACGCACCAAACCCTAATGTATTGGAAGGTGCAGTTGTGAGCCCAGATACTAACGATAATTACCAAGATACGAGGAATGATTACCAACTAGCCGAGCCAGCAACTGTTACTATGGCACCTTTGGTGGGTGTTCTTGCATATCTAGCTTAATTTCTAATGCTTCCACCTTCATTAACTGTAATACGTATGTTGTACGAACGACTATATCTTACAATAAATTGAACACACTGTGCCAATCTTTTACTTCAACTCAAGATTAATTCCTTTCCAAAATATTAAGCCTTAAAATATCAATTATTTAATTAGTCAATTAAAACTTTTACCTAATTGTATCATCAGACTTTATAGTGTGTATTGCCTATATGCTTAATAAATTGTGTAAAATAAAATATTTATAAAAATATTAATAGTATATTATTTCATCTTTTCTCCCCCTCTCAAGCACTTAAGCTTGGGTGGTAATTTGGGCACAGAGGAACTAGATTTGTTGGAGTTCTTTCTTCAAGTTTCAGTAAAATCTTCATGGGTAAGGAAGTTTACCCTAAATTGCTTTTTTTTTGTATTAGGTATTGTCTAGACTGTTTTTGCTTGTGCTCGTGTTAGAAACATGTTATTAGTGATTTTTAAACTTGAAATGGTGCACGTGTTTTTATATGTTTACTAGAGTGCAATAAAAATGTTTCATCTTTTTACTTTTTTTTTGTATGCTGCTGCACAAATATTATGCCCATTGTTTCATAGATGCTCTTGCTGTGTTTATAATAATAATAATTAAAAAAAGTCAATGTGTTAAATATATAGTTAAATTTAGAATAATTCATAATAATTTTTAAATAATAATTAAAATATTAAATTAAGATAAATTGTTATATATATATATATATATATATATATATATATATATATATATATATATATATATATATATATATATATATATATATATATATATATATATATATATATATATATATATATATATACTATTTAGAGTTGTTACATGTAAATTAAATATTTAAGAGTTAAAAGTGATTGATTTAGAGTTGGTTGACTTAGGAAAAATATTATACCAAGAAGAGCCCAATCTAGATAGTTGTGATTAAACTAATGGATAATTATGAAAGCTAAGGGTAAAATAGTAATTTTATAATATAAAATTAAGATTATTATCATTAAAATAAATTAAGTTCTTACAAATAAATATATTAAGTCAAATTTGAAGATTTAATGATTTTTCGAAGTATATAATTTAAGTTAATGATTTAATGATTTTTCATAAAATTTAATAACACGTGTAAATAATGATTTAATTACATGTACAAAAGAATGTTAATATTCCACCTATACCTTATTTAGGGTGATTTTGGTGTGTGTAGAACATTATGGATGGTTAAGCTTGGTGTAGTAGAGATGTTAGGACTCGTTGGTTAACATTGGTTATAACTTAGCATTTTATACTCAAATGTAGTGTTATGCTTATTTTTCCATGTTGAGGTTTAAGCATTATGTTAGAATGTTTCATGTTTGGTAATGGATATGTATGTTGTTGATGGTCAAGCACACATTTATGAGCACGAGTTGTTATATCAGCATGAACTTGGTCTAGGACAAGTGTAGAAAGGTTAGTGGAGATTACTCATTTAGGATCTTTATGATAAATGGGCACATGAATCCATAGTGAGCTAAGGTCTTTGCAAACCTTGTGTCATGATGACGATCACCTACTTACGTGTATGTTGATGAAATCACGGCTATCCTTGATTAGATCTAGTTGTCCATTGAATGGTTTTCAACACATGTCAATTGGACTTGAGAGTCGATGTTGATATATTATAACATGTTATGCAACATTATTGGTTAATCACTCAATTATTAGAAATCTCCATGAAGTCGAGTATTTCACCACAATACATGGTTTGCAAAGATTTCAGTCTTATGTAGGTTTGCACGTTGGGTGATCTTTACTAGCCTTCTTGCACTTGTCCTAAACCAAGTGCATATTGAAGACAGCTCGTACACATGAAGGCATAAAAAATCATGAACATACATTATTGCAACATGGTCATCTTAACACCATCACCTAGACCTTGACATGGAGAAAGAACAACAATGTTGCACTTGAATTTCAAATACATCAGGTTACAATTTAAACTGACTGCCAAGGCTCCTAACAACTTTGCTACACTAAGGTCTCATTGAGGCTTTAAGCATATTAAGGGTCAGGACGAATTCATTATGATTTATAAATTTGTCTGTACGTTTTTCACTTTACGTAATTATATTGTAATACAATTCTTGGATCCACATGCATCACATTCTCTTAAGAATTCAAGTAACCAAATCAAAACTAAGTAGCCAAAAACAAGAAGGAAAAGATACAAATAGAAGGAAATTTGAGAAAGGAAACTTGCCACTAATCTATCGTGGATTAGATAAGAGGATTGAGATTCCTTCCAATTCTCAGAAAAACTTGATAAGAATAAAGATTCTTACTCAAGAACAAGATGAGAGAATTCTTTCTTTTGTTGCTTACAACACAAGTTTTACATTTATCAAAAGTTGTATGTTGTTTCTCCTGAAGAGCATGGATTTTGTTCTGGTCTATGAAGTTATTGACCAGTTTGTTCAAGCATAAAGAATAGAGTGAGGGAGGAATCATCATAATAATCGGTTAATACGTTAATTTTATAATAATTAATTAAATAAATTTGGTTATTAAATTTAATTACTTTATTTTTTAAGTTAAAAATTGGTTAGTTATTTTTTTAAATAGTTGAGTATGATTAAATAACTAGTTATAGGTATGGTTATAGTTATAATTATGATTATGGTCATAAAAAATAAGTTACAATTATAGTTATCATGGGGGACTCATTCATGGTCAAACATTTTCGACTTAACTTTAGATTAAATTTGAAAAAGACTTTAATATATGTTTAGTACATGTAAAATAAGTGAATTTTGATTTTAATCTTTAAATTCTTTCTTTAATTTTTATCTTCAAAAATATGAAATTAATTATTTTAGTTTCTATTTTGTGAAACACTTGTTAATTACTTATGTATTTAATGAAATATGAAGTGAAGCTCTCATGTGATATTCACGAGTTGTAGTATAATGTCATATGATATTTTTGAATTTTTTATATCTTAAAATGAATATTATTTATATACCTTGAAATGTTGGAGAACAAAAGAATAGTGATTTCAAATTCTAGAAAAATTGGTAAAAATATTTTACAGAAACATAACCAAAATGTACTCATTTTATTGGAATAAAAAACAATACTTTTAAATTTTATTAGAGTGAAGATGAAATAATTTTTTTATTAGAACTAAAATTAAAACTCGCTTATTTTATAGTGACTAAAAATATATTTAAGCTTTTTAAAAATTAATTATTTTTTAATGATTTTTTAAAATTAAAATCAATTTTACAAAATCAAAATCAATTATAAAAAATGTTATAATTATTGTTATAAAATTCCATTTTCATATAGTTATTAACACGGAGCCAGGGTAACTACATGATATTGAATGAGAAGTACACCAAGCACCTAAAAGGCACGATTAAAAAAAAGTGGGGAAGAAAGCTTATATGATGTGTGTGGACCTTTTACAGGTAAAGCGTGATGTCAATTGATAGACAAGCTCTTTTAACCTATAGCACCTTGTAATTGATATCCAATAAGATGCCATTCTCGTTATGCACGAGTGAATCATCATCAATAATGGTCTTCTCTCATTCAAGTTATCTGTATGTTCAATCATGAAGTTATCTGTATGTTCAATCATCAACAATAGAACAAAATAATTTATCATATTAGGTGACAAAATTTATCATTTTATTATTTTTATATTCATGTGATAATTTATATTATTTTTATACTCATGTGATAATTTATCATAATATTGTATCTATTTTAATCTTTATATATTTAAAAATTTTAAAATTTAGCAATTGATATTAGAATTTTATTAGATATATATTATGACTATTTTTTATTTATGAATAATTTGTGTATCATTGTTAATTTCATATTTATACTGTGTGATGTGGGGTTTTGCACGGACAATTGAAAAAAATAAAATAAAATAAAATAGCATATACATAAAATAAAATAACATAAAAGATAAAGATAAAATAACATAAAAGATAAAGATAAAATAAAATAAAAACTAAAAATAAATAAAATAAACGATAAAAATAAATATAAAATTAAACGACTGTACTAATATTTTATAATTTCATTTTTTTAAATTCTGATTTTTATTGCATTAATATAAAAAAAGTAAATTATACATGAAATTTGTAAAATATATTCAAGATTTTATCTTTAAAAAAATATGGGATTTGGTTGTGAGCAGGGTTAACAACCTATGAACCTATGCAATAATAGTAAAAAATCTGTTTTGAGCATGAACATACAATATAAAGATATGAAGAATTACAGAATATATAATTAAAGGAAATATCTTTTATATAAATTTCACCAAAAATAAATAAAAATAAAAGAATCCAAAAATTTCTGATCAAATACTAAAACCTCAATAGCGAAAATGCAACACTCTATAGGATAATTTTTTCAAAGTGGTTAAACAAATATCACTAAAACAGAAAAGATATGTACAAAAAGTCAAAGAAGAATTCCACAAATAATTTTCATTATAAATAGATCAACACAGCTTAATAACTTTATCTAGTAAAAAAAATCAATATATCAATTTACCATATTTATTCATTATGTAAATAATAGTTGGATATATGAATCAAAATTAACTAATAAACAAAATCCCCAAATCAATTTGATATATAATTCATGCATAATCGAGTTTTCAACCAAGTATTAAAATATAACAAAAACGCCTTTAAAAAAATCGATTCTCATTAATGTTATGATCGTGTAATAGCAAATATATGATGCCTCAACTAATTTTAGATTTTCTGCATAAAATAACAATTTATTTTTAAGAATTTTGCAAAAATATGAAGAGAGAAATATGAAATTACTAAATATACACAAAATACACATAAATAAAAAAAAAATAGCCACAATATGTATCTAACAAGGTTTTAATACCCATTACTAAATTTTAAAATTTCTAAATATAAAAAGATTAAAATAGATTCAAGATTATGACAGAATAAGAAAGAATAAAATATAGAATTTGTGCGTTTTGCCCTATTATTTATGATTGATTATATAGAGAACTTGAGAGAAGATCATCATCAAGTTTGACCACATATAAGAGAGAATGTATTAATTGTTGGACAATGACCTTTAATTGGACATAAGTTGAATAACCAATAACCCAATTCATAACGGATTATTCAAATAAAAATTCAATATAATATCTATCAATTAATTAGATATTATAATAATAACTATTTATCATAATTAATATATTAAAAAATAATTTTTAACAATTTAATTATTATTAATCCATAAATAAGTTAATCAAATAATTCTAGAATTCGAAATCACTTTTCTTTTGATCTTTGATATTTAAAAATATATAAATAATATTCATTTTAAGAATATACAAAAATTAAAAATATCATATATTAACATGATATTACAATTAGTAAATGTTATTTCAACTTTATTAATTACATAAATAATTAAAATAATTAATTTCATATCCAACTATTTTAAAAAAATAATTAACTAAATTTTAACTTAAAAAATAAAATAATTAAATTTAATAATTTAATTATTATAAAACTAACGAATTAACCGATTATTATGATGTCTCCTCCCACCTTCACTGCAATATTTATGCTTAACAAACTGGCCACTAACTTCACATACCAGAACAAAACCCGTGTTCTGCAGGAGAAACAACAATTTATTTTTACTGAAAAATAAAAATGTAAAATACAAAAAAGAGAGAGGGTGCTGGCCAGGACAATAAAAAAAAATGACAAAAGAGGTATGTGTAGACCCCTACTGTCAAAATGATATACTAGTGCTTTAAATTAAATATTTAACAATATATATAAAAAATTTAACTATCTATGAGACTTGTCATACTAGCTGCTTTGGTTGGAACAGCTAGCACAGGTTGAGCCTTCTCTAAGGTCAATCCAAACTTTTCATCCATATTCATATCCTCTGGTTGAATTCCACCCTCAAGCTCCCAATCAAAGGAATTGATAAGCAAACCCAACATCAAGAACAACAATCTTATGGCCAATGGCAAGCCAGGACATATTCTCCTCCCACCACCAAACGGGGTCAGCTCAAAACTCCTTCCTCTAAAGTCAATTTCTGACCCCAAAAACCTCTCTGGTGAAAACAAACAAGGGTTGTCCCACAAATTTGGGTCCCTTCCAATTGCCCACACATTAACCAACACTTGTGCACCCTTTGGGACTGTGTAGCCATGCATCTCCAGCTCTATTTCAGCTTTTCTAGGCAAGAGTGGAACTGCTGGGTGCAACCTGAAAGTCTCTTTCACTATTGCTTCCAAGTAAGGGAGTCTAGCTATGTCTGATTCTTCCACAAGGTTACCTTTTCCAATAGTCTTCTCTAGCTCTGCTTTTGCCTTTGACATCACATTTGGGTTGTGAAGTAACTCAGCCATTGCCCATTCTACTGTAGATGTTACTGTATCAGTTCCTGCCACAAATAAGTCCTGGCAAAAACATATAATCAGCTGCAAGTGGAATATTTTGCAATTGGCCAATTTCAATCACAAAACCAAAAAAAGCTGCCCAAATCTAGCACTATTTGGATGCAGTGATAATTTTATTTTATTGTTATGTCATAGGATCATAGATAGTCATTCATGGTTATTTTATTAAGGTTCAATTATTTATGTTTTATATCTGTATGAATTTTACTGTTTTGATCCTATACTTAAAAATGATAAGTTCTAGTACTGGACAAGAAAATTTAATGCTTTTTGGTCCTTATGACGTCAATTGTCTTTTAATTTGGTTAACTTTGGCTACTATAACACTGCTATAAATTTAATGCTTTTTGGTCCTTATGAGATCAATTGTCTTTTAATTTGGTTAACTTCGGCTATTATAATACTGCTACAAAATTTTTAGCTGTTGTTAAGGTACCAGAATTGTCTGTTGTTAAAATTTTATGTACGGATTAAAATACGATAGTTCATACAGAGGTACAAACATTAAATGAATAATTGAACTTATTATTAATTTTTGTAATAATTATTTAAAAATATATCTAATTTCTAATTAGTTAATATAAAATTCTCTACACTAACAAAATTAAAGTGGTCTTGAAAACATAGGAGCATCATAATTTCTGTATGAAGATCAGTAGGAGAATTTTTTGGTTGTTGTATATAAGAAAGAGGAAAAAGGGTGTGTGAAGAAAGGAGATAGTAATACCAATGATAAACGTTGGATCCTATCTTTGGACAACTGGTGAGTGTTCTGTTCAGCGTTGTTGAGCAAGGCATCTAGCATGTCATTTTTGGTGCAGTAACCAGAATCTTTCCTCAGCTTCAACCTTTTGTCAACGAAGCCCTTGAATATGGTCAACAACTTCCAGAAGTAACTATCGGTACGCCTTCTGATGCCTTGAGGGTCAACCACCTTTAACATTGGGAAACAATCAGCCATGTTTGGCCTTCCAACCTCTTTCATGATACTCGCCACCAGCTCCTTCAACTCCCCTGCTTTCTCTGCTGAGTGCACCAAATCCTCCGAGTAAACTGTGTTTGACAACAAATTTATCGTGGTCTTGAAAGCCAACCTTTCAAATATATCGTGTTAGAAAGTATGGTTCATAGCATAGAATCAAGAGAAAAAGAGAAATTAAATTTCTTATTTTCTGTATCAAAACTTTAAGCGTCAAACTTATTCATATAAGGAGTACATCTCTAATACCAACCTTCCAATATCCACAGCTTCACCACTCATGCTGCTTTGGTGGATGTCACTGAGAAGTTGATGAACCTTCTTGCGCCTAAGTCCCACACTGGCGTCTAGGTTCTTGTTGGAGAACAATAGGGCTTTGCATATTTTTCTCAACTCTCGCCAGTGATGTGAAACTGGTATGAAGACCAAGCTGTATTGGTCCTGGTTGGCACCTCTCATTGCATCAGGGATTTTTCTGTTTGTTAGGAATTGGTCATGGATTTGGAGCACCCCTTTGGCTGTTTCAACTGAGGACATCACTATGGTGGTGACTTGGCCTAATTTCAGGCTCATTATTGGGCCATGAATCTTGGCTAGATTGGCCAAGGTTTGGTGGGGCTTGGCACCCAGTTGGAGGAGATTTCCAACCACTGGAAGACCATGAGGTCCTGGGGGGAGCTTGTGATTTTCTTTGCTCTTATTTGGAATTAGTAGTGAGGTGAGGGCTTTCACAAAGGTGAGGGTCAAAAGGAAGAGGAGTATGCAAGTGAATGTTTCCATCTCACGATAGAGGATAGTGCAGATCCACAGAAATTGAATATGGAAAGAGACCGGAGGACTGGACCTTTCTGCTGCCAGGATTGTCTAATTCTTTGTATCTTTATATTGTATGTTCATACTCAAAACAGATTTTCTACTATTACTGCATTGGTTGTTAACCCTGTTCACAACGAAATCCCATTTTTTTTTTTTATAACATCTTGAATATTTTTTACAAATTTAAAGTATAATTCATTTTTTTTATATTAATACAATAAAAATCAGAATCTTTAAAAAAAATGAAATCATAAAATATTAGTACAGTTGTGTAATTTTATATTTATATTTATTTTTTATTTTATTTATCTTTATTTTATTTTATTTTATCTTTATCTTTTATGTTATTTTATTTTATATACATGCTGTTTTATTTTATTTGTATGTTATTTTATTTTTTTAATCCGTGCAAAATCCCACTTCGTACAGTATAAATCTGAAATTAATAAAGATGGACAAATTATTCATAAATAAAAAATAGTCATAATATATATCTAATAAAATTCTAATATCGATTGCTAAATTTTAAATTTCTTAAATATATAAATATTAAAATAGATACAATATTATGATAAATTATCACATGAGGATAAAAATAATAAAATGATAAATTTTGTACATGATAAATTATTTTGTTCTATTCTTCATTATTGAACATACTGATAACTTGAATGAGAGAAGACCATTATTGATGATGATTCACTCCAGCATAAAGAGAATGGCATCTTATTGGATATCAATTAAAAGGTGCTATAGGTTAAAAGAGCTTGTAGTTGAATTGACATCACGTTCTACTTGTAAAAGGTCCACACACATCGTATAAGCTTTCTTCCACACATACTTTAAACGAGTCTTTTGGGTGCTTGGTGTACTTCTCATTCAATATCATGTAGTTACCCTGGCTCCGTGTTAATAACTATATGAAAATGGAATTTTATAACTATAATTATAACTTATTTTTTATAATTGATTTTGATTTTGTAAAATTGATTTTAATTTTAAAAAATCATTAACAATAATTAATTTTTAAAAAGCTTAAATATATTTTTAGTCTCTATAAAATGAACGAGTTTTAATTTTAGTTCTAATAAAAAAATTATTTTATTTTCACTCTAATAAAATTTAAAAATATTGTTTTTTATTTCTATAAAATGAGTAAATTTTGATTATGTTTCTGTAAAATATTTTTACCAATTTTTCTAAAATTTGAAATCACTATTCTTTTGTTCTCCAACATTTCAAGGTATATAAATAATATTCATTTTAAGAATATAAAAAATTCAAAAATATCATATGTTGACATTATACTACAACTCATGAATATCACATGAGAGCTTCACTTCATATTTCATTAAATACATAATTAATTAACGAGTGTCTCACAAAATAGGAACTAAAATAATTAATTTCATATTTTTGAAGATGAAAACTAAAGAAAGAATTTAAAGATTAAAATCAAAATTCACTTATTTTACATGTACTAAACATATATTAAAGTGTTTTTCAAATTTAATCTAAAATTAAGTCGAAAATGCTTGACCATGAATGAGTCCACAATTATAACTATAATTGTAACTTATTTTTTATGACCATAATCATAATTATAACTATAACCATACCTATAACTAGTTATTTAATTATATCTGACTATTTAAAAAAATAACTAACCAAATTTTAACTTAAAAAATAAAGTAATTAAATTTAATAACCAAATTTATTTAATTAATTATTATAAAATTAACGTATTAATCGATTATTATGATGACTCCTCCTTCACTCTATTCTTTATGTTTGAACAAACTGGTCACTAACTCACTAGAACAAAATCCATGCTCTTCAGGAGAAACAATATACAACTTTTGATAAATGTAAAACTTGTGTTGTAAGCAACCAAAGAAAAGATTCTCTCATCTTGTTCTTGAGTAAGAATCTTTATTCTTATCAAGCTTTTCTGAGACTTGGAAGGAATCTCAATCCTCTTATTTAATCCACGATAGATTAGTGGCAAGTTCCCTTTCTCAAATTTCCTTCTATTTGTATCTTTCCCTTCTTGTTTTTGGCTACTTAGTTTTGATTTGGTTACTTGAATTCTTAAGAGAATGTGATGCATGTGGATCCAAGAATTGTATTACAATATAACTACGTAAAGTAAAAAACGTATAGACAAATTTATAGTATCCTGACCCCTTAATATGCTTAAAACCTCATTGAGACCTTAGTGTAGCAAAGTTGTTAGGAGCCTTGGCAGTCAGTTCAAATTGTAACCAGATGTATTTGAAATTCAAGTGCAACATTGTTGTTCTTTCTTCATGTCAAGGTCTAGGTGATGGTGTTGAGATGACCATGTTGCAATAATGTATGTTCATGATTTTTTATGCCTTCATGTGTACGAGCTGTCTTCAACATGCACTTGGTTTAGGACAAGTGCAAGAAGGCTGGTGAAGATCACCCAACGTGCAAACCCACATAAGACTGAAATCTTTGCAAACCATGTATTATGGTGAAATACTCGACTTCATGGAGATTTCTAATAATTGAGTGATTAACCAATAATGTTGCATAACATGTTATAATATATCAACATCGACCCTCAAGTCCAATTGACATGTGTTGAAAACCATTCAATGGACAACTAGATCTAATCAAGGATAGTCGTGATTCCATCAACATACACGTAGGTGATCGTCATCATGACACAAGGTTTGCAAAGACCTTAGCTCACTATGGATTCATGTGCCCATTTATCATAAAGATCCTAAATGAGTAATCTCCACTAACCTTTCTACACTTGTCCTAGACCAAGTTCATGCTGATATAACAACTCGTGCTCATAAATGTGTGCTTGACCATCAACAACATACATATCCATTACCAAACATGAAACATTCTAACATAATGCTTAAACCTCAACATGGAAAAATAAGCATAACACTACATTTGAGTATAAAATGCTAAGTTATAACCAATGTTAACCAACGAGTCCTAACATCTCTACTACACCAAGCTTAACCATCCATAATGTTCTACACACACCAAAATCACCCTAAATAAGGTATAGGTGGAATATTAACATTCTTTTGTACATGTAATTAAATCATTATTTACACGTGTTATTAAATTTTATGAAAAATCATTAAATCATTAACTTAAATTATATACTTCGAAAAATCATTAAATCTTCAAATTTGACTTAATATATTTATTTGTAAGAACTTAATTTATTTTAATGATAATAATCTTAATTTTATATTATAAAATTACTATTTTACCCTTAGCTTTCATAATTATCCATTAGTTTAATCACAACTATCTAGATTGGGCTCTTCTTGGTATAATATTTTTCCTAAGTCAACCAACTCTAAATCAATCACTTTTAACTCTTAAATATTTAATTTACATGTAACAACTCTAAATAGTATATATATATATATATATATATATATATATATATATATATATATATATATATATATATAACAATTTATCTTAATTTAATATTTTAATTATTATTTAAAAATTATTATGAATTATTCTAAATTTAACTATATATTTAACACATTGACTTTTTTTAATTATTATTATTATAAACACAGCAAGAGCATCTATGAAACAATGGGCATAATATTTGTGCAGCAGCATACAAAAAAAAAGTAAAAAGATGAAACATTTTTATTGCACTCTAGTAAACATATAAAAACACGTGCACCATTTCAAGTTTAAAAATCACTAATAACATGTTTCTAACACGAGCACAAGCAAAAACAGTCTAGACAATACCTAATACAAAAAAAAAAGCAATTTAGGGTAAACTTCCTTACCCATGAAGATTTTACTGAAACTTGAAGAAAGAACTCCAACAAATCTAGTTCCTCTGTGCCCAAATTACCACCCAAGCTTAAGTGCTTGAGAGGGGGAGAAAAGATGAAATAATATACTATTAATATTTTTATAAATATTTTATTTTACACAATTTATTAAGCATATAGGCAATACACACTATAAAGTCTGATGATACAATTAGGTAAAAGTTTTAATTGACTAATTAAATAATTGATATTTTAAGGCTTAATATTTTGGAAAGGAATTAATCTTGAGTTGAAGTAAAAGATTGGCACAGTGTGTTCAATTTATTGTAAGATATAGTCGTTCGTACAACATACGTATTACAGTTAATGAAGGTGGAAGCATTAGAAATTAAGCTAGATATGCAAGAACACCCACCAAAGGTGCCATAGTAACAGTTGCTGGCTCGGCTAGTTGGTAATCATTCCTCGTATCTTGGTAATTATCGTTAGTATCTGGGCTCACAACTGCACCTTCCAATACATTAGGGTTTGGTGCGTTTTTATTGAACCAGTCCTGAAAGCCACCTTGACATGTTACTGGTGCACTGTTATTTTTTATTGATACAATTGATGCTCCTCTGTGATGAATTTGTTGTGGAAAATTTGACCCGTATCCCACCATGTAACTTATGTTTTTGGGGTTAGAACCCAAAATGTAGTCAACCTGTTCGTTATAATCAGTAACAAAAATGAAAAAAAAAAAAGAAAATTGAAACATGTCATATAATTATTGGTATACATTAAAAAAAAAAATTAGTACTTTTAGAAAAGAGGGGAAAAGTAGAGAAGAAAAGAAAATCACAAATAATAATATGTATTTATATTTGATTGAAGAAAAAGAGAGAGAAAAGAGTTTGATGGATTGATTACCTGAGAGAGAACAAGAGAGGTGAGATCATCAGGACTAACAGTGCCACCACTACATTGGAGGGACGCACTTTTTGAAGATAAATAATTGGAATAAACAGACATTAAAAATGTGGCAGTAGCAACATATTGATTATTGTTCCATGGCAAAAACCACAACAGACCCCCTGGTGTTTTTTGCACGTTTTTGTTCGATTTCTGCGCACAGGAGCATATGAATTCCTCTGCCTCTGTCTTGTATTGAGCCCAGATCCCTGATGACTCCACTGTACCATCCAAAACAAGCTGCATCACCCACAATTTTTAAAATAATTATTAAAAATATATAATTTTTATATATTGTTAACATACAGATTTTTACACTATTAATTAGTTAGAAATTATTCTAACTAAATATATATTTTAAAGAAATTACTTTAAATCTTTCTAAAATAAATGACAAATTAAATTTTTTACAAAAATTGACTGTACAAATTAAATGGTAGTTTAAATTCATAAGATAATAAGGTATGTATTGAATAAGGGTGAATAATGAGTGATACCTTTGCGGCAAGAACATGTGCACCTACGTACTTATCATCCCAACTAAACACTGATCTTACGCCACCAGTGTCGCCTGCTCCACTCAGGTAATCAAGGTAATTTTTCATTTTGGTGGCACGTTGAAGCCATGCTGCTGCCCATACTAATTCGTCCTGTTTAAACAAATAAATCTCCTGAATTTAGTCATTATACAAATATCAATATTAAACTCAAAATATATGATTTCAAAGCAGAATTAAAATTAATAAAATAAAATAATTTAAAGATATTAGTATCGATCAGCTAATATTGTGATAGACCACCTTGAATCCGCTACTGGAATATATTTCCTTTGCTGGTGTAATACTATCTGAATACAAGCCTTGATGATTATTTGCAAAGTCAAACAACTGCAAGCAAGAAGAACAATAAAAGAAAATTTAATTGGAATTTGTAATGGTGTATATAAGGAAGGAATGAATGGTTGAAGTAAATAAATGATATATATACTTGAGTTGCATGAAGCTGCATGTTGGATGCATATTTTGGATCGACGGATTGAAAGGCGATGGAAGCAGCGGCGAAAGCGGCGGCAGTTTCGGCGGCGAGATCGGAGCCGGGATGGTTGTCGTCGATCTTGAAGGAGCCGCGGGGTGTTGTCATGTCCTCTGGCCTTTGCCAACAGGAATGGTCGGAATCAGGGTCGCCGACTTCTCCGTACAATACGTTGGGTTGTTGGTGTGCTTTCAACAAATAGTCTGTTCCCCATCTAATGGCAGCCAATGCATTTTGCAGCTCTTTTTGTCGCCCCAGTTCATCACTGAACTCTATTGTGCTCCATGAAAGCATCGTTATGGTGAATGCCAATGGAAACCCTAGCTTCAGGTTGTCTCCCGCGTCGTAGTATCCACCCACTAGGTCAATCTGCATCATCCCATTTAATTAATTCATTCTCATTCTACCTATAACAAGATATTCTTTTAACAAGCCACACTAATTTCTTTCATGCACATCAATCATTAATTTCTTTCATGCACCTTCTTAAAATTTCTCTTATTCAAAATAATTATTCTAATTTATAAATATATATATCATTTTTCTTACTCCAGCGTCTTGCCCATCTTTAAGTCCCGAATCACCTCGCCAGGTCACTCTCTGATTGGGAGGCAACTTCCCTGAACGTTGACCCTCAAAATATAGCAAACATTTTGTTAGTGCCACTTTATAATCAGCAGATGCAACATTGTGAATTTGAGAACAACAACAAAGGAGGACAATGAATATCAACACACTGCTTAAAGCCATGGCTTTTTTTTATGAACAATAAGCAGACTAAACCACACTTTTATTTGCAAAGACAAAGCCTGCTCTTTGGTTTATTTATAGCATTAAAGAACAGTATTATAATCTTTTTTTGCCACACAATCTTAATAACTATTTCATTAATAATTATATTTCCCCCGTTGATTATTATTTTAAAAAATTAATTAGTCAATGCCCTTATTAATTTTATGATCGTCATAAATAACTTTTTAACTACTAAATGAAGCAAGTATCCGAAAAATTTATACTCGATCTCAAGATTTTAAATGTTTTCTTCGTACATTTAATTAATTTTTATTTTATTAAGACTTTTTTTATAAATTATTTCATGAAGTCTTAAAACAATATTAAGAGATTGGTCAAATATAATATTTTTATTTTTATTAACATTAATCTTTATGACAATTTTCAGCAATTAAAATAATTAAATTTTAATGGTAAAAAAAATATTTATTATACTTTATATTTTTGAAGTCAATAAAAAATCTGTAATAGAATCTTAAAATAATTTGACTATTATAAAGTTATTAAATATAATTTTAGTATTCTAAGGTGAATAAATACTTTATACTATAATAAATACTTTCTTTATCATTAATATTTTATTATTTTAATTGCTTAAAATTAGGCAAAGAGATTAATTAATGTTAATAAAACTAAAAATATTATGTTTGATTGTATTTTCTAAATATGATACGAACTAATTGAAGACTATGTTTGGTAAAACTAGTTGAAAAGCTAGTTTAAAGCTTGAAGGTTAACTAAAAGTTAAAAACTAGCTCGAAGCTAAAAATTGGTTAAATATCACAGTTTAGCTAATATAGTGGATTGAAAATATAAATGTATATATGACGATTTAATTAATTTAGTAGGTTGACGATTTAACTAATTTAGTAGACCGAAAATCAACTCCATATATTGTAATTATTATTTTCTAATTAGGATTAACGGTCACATAAAGGAATATATGGCAGTTTAGCTAATTTAATTGGAGGACAATTTAGCTAATTTAGTGGGTTGAAAATTATCTTAAAATCTTGTAATTAAATGGTATTTACATGAGAATTCTCCAACAAAAGAACACACAATTTTGAGTCTAATTCTCTCTAAGTTTGACTCATTATTACCTTAATTATCTTAACTAATAGCCCAATTCTCTTAAGTTTGACACTTTATTACCTTAATTATCTTAAATTAATATTAGTGATAAGGATTTAAAATGAATACTAACAAAATGTCAATGATTTAACAAATGATGCAAATTTTTACAATGATTAAAAGAAATGAATTTGGGTAAGCATGGTCAAAACTTAACAAAAAATTTAAAGACGGATAAGTCTCTGTAATGATCAAAGAGGACCCAAGAGTGGTCAAATTTTGTATACATTTTTTGAGCATAACCTTGGTTATTTGTGAACTTCTTTTAAACCTTTAAATTATTATTATCAAGAGTTGAACCTCCTTATGGGATAAAGAGGGTCCAATAAGTGGCTTTACTTTTGTATACATTTGTTAGTGTAACCATGGCTCCATTTGGACTTGTTTTTAAGTTTTAAACCATTGTTTATAAGTGGCATTTGTGTGTAATAAACGCGGTTGGGCTTGCACTTAGGCTAGGAAACCAAATCATGTGCTTTTAGGGTCGTAGAAGTTAAAACTAACTAGTGTCACCTTTAGTTAGATTAGAATTGAAATGATAATAATAAATAAGCATTCCCAAAAAACTAGCACAATAATTTTTAAATTATTAGCTAAACTGTCATATATATATATATATATATATATATATATATATATATATATATATATATATATATATATATATTATTTATGTGATAATTAATCCTAATTAAGTGAATAATAATTACAATATATGAAGCTAATTTTTAACCCACTAAATTAGCTCAACTATCATATATATACATTTATGTAACATATAATCATAATTAAGAGAATAATAACTACAAGATATGAAGCTGATTTTTAGTCTACTAAATTAGTTAAATTGTAAATCCACTAAATTAGCTAAATTGTCATATATACATTTACATGATAATTAATCATAATTAAGAGAATAATAATTATAAGATATGAAGATGATTTTAACATATATATATATATATATATATATATATATATATATATATATATATATATATATATATATATATATATATAATAATAAAAAAAATTAGTTAATTGAAAGGGTTTGAAAAACAATAAATAGTAAAAATAATAAAAATTATTGTTCATAATATATTAAAAATATGTAATTACCTTATTTATGTAAAATAATAAATATACTTCTTAATTAAATTACATAACTATATAATTATCTTAATTTGAAATATTTGTCATTATCTTAATTATTTTTTTTATTTTGTTAATCATGTTGGTACTAAAATAATGAAAGTTAATAGATATGACCAAAAAGAATATTAAAAAAAAGTGAGAATTTAAAAATAACAAAAAAAGTTTACAATAGACTAAAATCAGATCGAATCATATTAGGAGAAAATAAAAATATATTTAATTTCTTTTATAATATAAATAATTTATTTAATATCAAACATTGCAACAACTTTTTTTTCTTTTACTATGTCATTTTGTTCGATCTTAACTTCATTACTTACACTAATATTCAAATGATTAAAAATTCTCGAAATTATGAATTCTAATATATTTTTTTTATTTTTTTTATTTTATTTGGTTCATATTTTTGTTACATATCTTTTTCATTTTTATTTTATTTTTATTTTTATTTTATAGTTCAATCTCTTGTTTTTGGTTTTTTTTATCTTCTTTCTTTAAACTAATATTTTTATTTACTGTATATCATTTTAATACATGACAATAAGCAAAAAATAATATTTTGATTATAACAATTTTTCCATTTTTTTGTTTACTTTATTCATATTTTTATAATATTTCTCTTTTTATTGTTACTTAATTCTTTTATTTATTTATTTTTTCATTCTATAGTTCAATTTTTTTTTGTCTTTTTCCTCTAATATTTATTTTTTTATCATTTTAATCTATGACAACACATAATACATAATATTTATATTAAAATTAAATTAAATTCTAATGATATTAACTTATATTCAAAAGTCAAAATATCATACCCAAAATAAAAATTTCGTAGAAATAAAATAAAATAAAAAGTAATAATTAAATTAAAAATGGAAATAAATTGCAAAAAAATAAATATTAATTTTTATGTTAATTATATTTGATTGCAAATTGATTGATATATTAAGTATTTAGTTTTCTTATTTGAATTTTTGAACTACTTTAATGGTGTTTGATTGATAATTAATTAATGAATTAAATATATTTAGTGCATTATTAAAAGACATTAACTATCACTTTTTTTAATTACATTTATTTGATTACATAAATGGTGTTTGACTGATCATTAATTGATACATTGAATATATTTAGTTTTCAAACTTATTTATTAAAAGACATTAAGTATCACTTTCGTAATTAACTCAATCAAACAGTTTTTTTATTATTATTGTACATCTTCCTTTTTTTTTTTCTCTTTTTATTTTTGTTTATATTTCACATTTATTTACTTACCAATAAAAATTATCCATCGAAAATTTGATAGAATTATACCATCAATATTCATTCTAAGAGTTTAATGTCATATAAAATAGTTTTACAAATTAATTTATTAAATATTTTAGAATGATTTTCATAATTATGGTAATCAATTATCAAGTGATCTAAATAATGAATAAAATATTTTATTTAATTAATTATGATATATTTAAAATGTTAAACCATGAAACTAATTACAAGATTAAAATATTAAAAACATGTATATATTACATATAATATCAAAATAAAATAAATCAACCAAATGTTGCTAGCATAAGTGATTTATCACTTGTTTTCCTTAATTAAGAGGTTTGAGGTTCAATCTTTATCTTGGACATGGAGTCATAATGAGCCAACTCAGTGAAAGAAGATTAGTTGGATGAAAAATAAGTTCCAGTACATCCTGATTTAGAAAGAAATAAAATAAATTAAGTTCATGTTTATTTCTCTCTTTTTATCTTTTTGATATCTCTTTTTCCTTTTTTATAAAACAAATGTATTAAAGTTGTATCATTTTCAAATTAATTTAATTATTTTACAAAACTAAATATATCTATTATATATTAACACGTATATATATATATATATATATATATATATATATTATTTATGACCATTATATGTGTTTTAATTAAGATAATTATTTTTAATTCATAAGTATACATAACAAATAAAATTATTTTATAAAAAGTTAATTAATTTACTATTGATTGCTGGTAAGCATGTATATTTTAAAAAACTATAATTGTCTTTGTACATATAGAACTTTGTAATTTTTTAAAATTTATTTTAAATAAAAATAATATTGGACATTTATATTTTATTTTTAACTTACACTATAAGAATTTTTTGATTTTGTTACTAATTTTAGCTACCATTTAAATTAGTAGCTAAATCCTAACTAATTAACTATTAATTAACTAGAATATTATTTTTTCTAGCTAAATTGAAGTTATATTCATTTATACTTCTTATTACTACAAATTAGCTAGGAAATAACTACAAATTAACTAAGATTATTTTCTTAACTAATTTGCTACTTATTTCATGCTACCATTCAATATTATAGTAATTTTGTAGCTAATTATTTTTACTAGAAATTAGCTACAAAATAACTATTGATTTTAAAATTAGCCACAAAATTATTTTGTAGCAAATTTTAAATTTTCTAGTAGTGTTATTACGCAAAAATTTTGTCAAAAAAAGAAATATTATACTTTTAAAAAATATATAATTATTATACATAAAAATTATGATTCTAATTTATAGAAATTTTAAAAATATTATATTTTCTTTAAATTGAAAGTGTTTGATAAAACTAGTTAATAAGTTAGCTAATAAATATAAATTGACATATTTAGATATTTGATTTATAAACTAAAAAATAAAAAGAAATTAAAAACTAATAAAGATAAAAAAAATATAACTTATAATTAAGCTAACTTGAATAAGTGAAGATTAGCCTCAATCACGATTGGATCGATGAGAGAAAATGTATTATTCGTCTAATGAAGCAACGATTAAGTAACTTACTGTATGAGGTAGAAACCTCTCATTGGGCCTAAATTGAATAGTCCAACCTATAATGAAATATTCGAAACAAAAGCTCTATATAACATTCATAAATTAATTAAGTATTACAATAATAACTATTGACCATAGTTAATATATTAAATAATTATTTCTAATTATTTGATTAATGTTAATTCATAGAATAGATTAATTAAATAATTAGTCTAACAATTTCTCACTTGGATAACATTAGTCAATCACAAGGATATAGAATTTTAAAGACTAGAATATAATTATTGTCAAAGTATACACCAACAAAAAAATTTAAACAAATATAAACCCTTAACAATATAGAAATACTTGGATAGAGACATATATCATACATGCCAATAAACTTATAGTTCACATAAAGAGTATGATGGATAGGAAAAAACATAATATAATTTAATTAAGAAAAATATGCAATTCCAAAAATGGTCTAGACATATGAAAATGCTATAAGAGATATGCTAATAAAATGAATTCATACATATCTCATAATATTGAGCAAATACATAAATTTTAAACTCTCGCTTACCCAATACATCAAAACTTAACCAAATTAAATGAGTTATAACATTTTGATAAAATTTAGTAGTTAAGCCTTTACTCGGTGGCTCTACTAGCATGTTTTCTTTAACATTCTGCTCATTCTAAGTCTAAAAAATTTATTAAAGCCTATACATAATCCACATGTATCTAAGTGCTCAAAATAACTCAATAAAAAGAATAAATTCATATAGGTTAGATCAACAATTGCTCAACAATATTTGACATTCAATTAATTTCAGTTTCACAAAATATGCAAATCTAGAAACAATTAAAAACCCCAAGAATTTCCTACTTGGGTAACATAGACACCTAGTTTAAATAAAATAATTATCTAAATTAATGTGATAGCAAGAATATCAAAATGAGCAAACCCTTATAATTATTGGTCTAAACATAAAATTTACAAATACTTTTACAATGTATAAAGTTATACTCGATAGGAAAATTGATATCACACATGCAAAAATTCTTATAAACTTATGACCTAGCGTAATGAGAAATTTTGGGTAAAAGAGAAGAATAACATATAATTGCATGCCAAAAGGATTAATTTTCAATACCCAACAAAATGACTTTGACATTTACTTAAGATGCCTATTGAGGTAGAACAAATTTTATATATCTCATTACAATGGAACATGACTAAATGAAAAGGTCTTTTAAAATATGTGAGATGATCATAAAATGTGCACAAGAATGTATGACAATATAAGTTTAATAAGTCTTGAGACATAACAAAAAATACATACTCCCACTAATCCTTTATACCAAAATAGGAATAAGATTTCCATTAGAGTCCATTAAATTCAAATTACTCTAATGGTATAATATCTACATTGGAATTATAACTATGATGTTATGTTCAATGTGTTTCTAAAATAACCCTTGAATTTTCTCTTAAACAAACATATAAAGTGCTTCAAGTATAATGAATTTTTATTGTTATAGGGGAAATGCACACACATAGAGAACAAAAATACATGTTAAACCACTTAAGGTCTTTTCAACATATATTCTATTTGAAATAGTCTAAGAATGTCATGTAACCTATCATAATAAGTTAGATGCCTAAAATAACAAAAACATCACCAAGATCTTTCATACGAGGGTAGCTACTCCACATCAATTTCATCTTAGTCAAAAATTAACATGGTTTTTAAAAGGAATAATCAATATAAGGTGAGAATGATGAAATTGCTCTCACTAATTCTCAATTAAATATGTTGATTTGAACCATGTGATGACCCTCACCAAGGTGAGCCATAATCTTTCTCTTTTTAAGAATTACATAGTAGAGGGTAACAAATTAGTACATAATTATCTAAAGAAGTTATTACAAAATGACTATATGAAACTCAACATATAATTTGTTCCTCACAAAATTTACAAAACTAAGTGTCATAATCAACCACATATTTTGCATATAAAAAAGCATAAGATACTTTAAATGTCACTTGACACTTATAACAAAAAATCTTAAGTAACTGCAAACATTAATCTTTAAAAGGATTATAAAAAAAAATAACCTTCACTTTATAAACTCATGAATAAGATCAAAATCCTTGAATTTTTAAATGAAATATTAATTATTTGTAATTTTTTAATAGCTCACTTAAAATTCAAGTGTTGGAAATTAGCCACAAAACTTGAGTAAAAGATTAGGTTATGCACAACAAAAATAGATGGAACTTAAACTTTACTTTACTTGAGGATATAACAAAAAATAGTATGAAAACCCAATGAATACTAAAAAAAATAACAACAATGTATTGTATCTCAAATGAAATAATAAGAATGACTAATAATATTGGGATTTTATTATATTATCTTAATAAGGATGACTAATAATATAAAACAATATGAAGTTTGGTGTTTAACAATATTCTAGAAAGGACTATAATATCGTCAATGTAACAAAGCAATGACAAATAATATATAATGAAAAAATATTGAATAAGAAAAATTTGAAAATATAACAAATATCATGTCTAACTAATTGGACATTTAATTAAGGTAGAGACCTTGTATCAATGCAATCTTAGTTATGGGACATGTCAAAATATCTCGTTTGATAGAAAAAGATAGTTGAACTAAAACTTTAAAATATTTAATGTACTCATTCAACTATTTTCTTCTATCACACAATGATCTATCAAGTAATGTCATACCAACAAGTATGTTCATCACTTACATAATACAAGGATAATAGGTGACGTGACCTAAATCGCGCAGATCAAGCGGATTTGGCAGATGATGACATGAGAAACAAAACGCGAGACAACTCTTTGCCTTGGTAGAATCTTGATGGGTCGACGTATAAGAACGTGCCAGGCCGAGACTTAG
Source organism: Mucuna pruriens (assembly GCA_025330945.1). Classification (NCBI taxonomy): domain Eukaryota; kingdom Viridiplantae; phylum Streptophyta; class Magnoliopsida; order Fabales; family Fabaceae; genus Mucuna; species Mucuna pruriens. The sequence goes on along the minus strand of JAENHJ010000383.1, from coordinate 825,370 downwards.
CGGGGTGTGTTGATATCGATCAGGCTGTCCTTAAGGAGGGTCGACTTGAATCGAAATGACCCAGATTGGAGTCGCAACCGGTGTTTACTGGTACATCGAAAACCAGAGGGGGATAAGGCATTGTCTTCGGAGCAGAGAGTCTGGGTAAGGAGCCGGTTACGCACGGGAGTGATGTATCATTTCGTCCGCCTACCATCTGGTAGTTACCCCACGAATTGTATGCTACGTAACCTCTACTATGTGGTGGACGATGTAGGGATATGTTTTGGGGTGGGATGATTGACTTGATAAGGATAGATCCCTTGCTTCTACATATCTCCGAGTCGGGAGGAATCAAAGTCAACGTAGTTCTGGAGGAGTGCATGCGGTAAGTGACTGAGTCGGACTTTCCCTTAGGTGTCCTTCCCTCGGGGCATGGACCGTGTTGAGGGTTTCAGCGCGGTTGGACTTTCTCTTAGGCGTCCACCGAAGTCTAGGGCGCGAGGACTGAGCTTTCCGTTGGGTGCTTGGCCTTCGCTGTTTAGGGGTCAAGTCGAGACTATCCACTAGGTGTCTCGTCCTGGAGCTGGGTTGAGCATTCGCATGGTTGCATGCTTGGTCGACTTGGATGTTTGTCCACTAACTCAAGGTCAGGTGGGATGCGTGGAGTGTCAGGTCGTAGTGGCTAGGACTGACTCGGTTTTAAGTTGAAACGAGCTGTATACCTGTGATCCAAAGTGTTCGCAAGCTGGTTTAGTGTAAAGATGGCTTGCCTGCCATCTGAAGTGTGGCAGACTCTTGAGATGGAAACGGGATGGGCATGGTCGGCTATTGGGATGATTTGTGCATAGGGGATTCTGAGTGTTGGACTATATGGCCTCGGGGGTACTTGAAGTTTAGTGAGAAATGGAGGGGGGTTCGTGTGGCTTCACCATCTGAAGTGTTCACAGGGTTTGACTGGGGCTTTGGCCAAGAAGTTACCCAGGGATCTAAAGGCGTTAGTCACTGTGTGGGATGGTAGCTGATTTTTAGAATTTGAGTCACAATTTTGCAGCAATTCCCCAACGATTTTGCTCCCTTATTATTCGATTCTTGGCCCTTGAGCTCCTTGAGCTGAGGTCTTTTATAGCCTTTGAGAGGGTGACGAGAGTGCATATGATCTCACCACGTAGGGCTGTTCCAACCTCCTGATCCAGTTCGTTAGCCTTGGGGAACCCAGGTTGATACTTCAACGCTTGATCGTGGAACATTCTCTAGGATTCGCAACATCTCTCAAGGGTAGTGGCTGACATGGCCCTTTCTCTTACTGTGATTGGCGGAGATTTTTATTCTGTTAGAGACGATGAGTCCCTTATCCCCTTGACGTGGTCTCATCAAAGGCTCTGCCCTCTTGGAAAATCTCACGGTTTAGGATCTTTGGAGCATGACATCGTGGTGTCTTTTTCTACTAAGGTGAAAAATTCCTTGACGTTATTCAGATGGGGTGTAACATGTCTGATGTGACCACTTTTGGCCATTTGGACCTCCTTTCTTTATCTGCCCTACGAGGGAATGTGGGCTCTTGCCCTTTTGAGCTTCATCCGAGTCGTTGGCCATGTCGAATACGTCTTTGTCGGTCCTGCCTTGTTGACTGTTGTCAAGTGTGTTGTGTTCTTCTTCTCGGATGGGGACGTGTGGCTGGCTTCCTTGATGGGTCCCTTCCTGGCCCTTTTGGACGTGAGTCTTCCTTGGGCTTCAGTACCCTACCTGCTAGGCTAGACGGATTTAGGGTCCTACAATAGGAATTTATTGCAATAAAAGGAATTTACTAAACATAAATTTACATCGCAATAGGCACATGTAAAATTTTGAAATAATATCAGATTGCATAAAATAAATTGTGCCCATTTAAAATTTAGGAAACGAGGTTGATATTAAATAACAAAAAACTTATTTAATGTGCATAAACAATCATACAATTAGATACATAAATGATTCCATATATAAATCTAGCCAAAACATGTCTTTTGAAAAGATAATTACTTATTTATTGTGATCATCCTTAAGAGTACCAAATCACAATAAATAATAAAATATAATATAACAATATACAAAACTCACATAGTCATAATTGTAATGTTAATATAACATTCCAACAAATAATTGATATAAATATAAGATTAATAATACATTGTAAAACAATAGATTATATTAATAATAACATACCAAAAGGGAATGATTATTGTTAATATAATTTGAGTTGACAAATTATATCAATAATAATACAACAGTAGAGTATAATTATTATTAATATAATATAAATTATAATTAAAGAAAAACTTTAACTATTTAACTCACAAAATTTGTTTAATTCTACTTACAATAGTTGACAATCATATAAATTATTAGCAATTGTTCTTAATAAAATATGACAAATTCATTAATTATATTCTAAGAGACAAATCACACTCTTATATAAAATTGCATGTTAAAATAAAAAAACACATAAAAGTAGAACAATGTATTATGAAGAAAATTCTCTATATATGAAATTATATAATAAGACAAGTTAAATGTTTCAATACTACCAGTTAAAAAGTGTTTCATTTATCCTTAGCCAATAAAGATTGGATAATTCAAGGAGAGCCACTATTAGAAATATGTAGATTCTTTGCAAAATTTTCTATGGATTTTACTTAAATTTTCTACAGTTTTAAATTTGTTGAAAATTCTTGAGTGGATCACTCTTTTTTGCGAATTATAATATTAGAAAGAATTTTATCTACAGTTATATTTCGCAAGAAACTAACCAATATCTGCAAACTATTTTTCATAAAATATAAGGTGTATTAACGATTTTTTTATGGAAAATTTCTACAAAAAAATTGGTAGGAGTACTTCCTGCAAAAATTTTCGCATGAAAATTTGCAATTATATTTCTTGGGAATTTTGTTATCCCCAAATAATTGTCCCGCACATTGTGGTTCTACATAAACTTTTGCAGTTTTTCTTAATTATAAATATAACCATTTCTTTTAATAAAATTTTTAATTTAATAAATATTCATATAAATTAAATTTTATATTTTATTTTATAATACTTAAAATTTTCAAAAAATATTAATAAAATTATTTATTTTATTATCATTGAATCCTTGCATGCATGAAAGATAATAGAAATTCAAAAGCGTGTTTGTTTTGAGAAATGTAAAAGTTAATAGAAAAAATAATAATACTCACACTAATTAGTTCAATTATGAATAGTTACTTGCTTTTACACTAATAAAAGGACATGGTCATCTATTAGTAAAATAATCAATTCATTTGGTTCAATTATTTCAAAATACAAAAACTTAATAGTAATAAGGATCATATCAAGTAGTAAAATAATTGACTCATTTACTTCAATTATTTCAAAAATAGAAAATTTTAATAGCAATAAGAATCGCAACATGGGTATAAAGTAATGTAAATTTAAGATAGATTGAAACAACCTACACTAAACCTTAAACTCTCTCTATATATATATATATCACTACAAAAAATATGTTATTTGTAACAATTAAAATAACCACTACAAATGATATTTTTGGGATTTAAAATAACCGCTAGTGTCACATACACAAAAATAGTTTTTGACAATTTTTATCTAACTGTTGATCTTTTTCACTAGAAAATAGAAAATATTTATTAGGAGGTTTAAAACTGCCAATAAATACATTCCGATTCTTTTTATACTTAACATATTTTGGCAGTTAAAAAACACCACAAAATACATTTTTATTCTTCTTCCATTTAATATTTAGTGGCGATTAAAAGTGGTCAAAATTTGCATCCTTATTAGTTCTAAATTTAACATTTACTAGCGACTATTAATTTCCACAAATTGGCCAGGCAAGAATATTTATACATTTCAATTATATTATCAAATTATTGTTTAAAATTGTCAAGAATTATTTATTAATTATTTTTTAACAAATTTATATATTCTTTCTTGTGGTTCATTGGTTTACCTATCAAATTCTAACGTATTTTTTAAAAAAATTCTAGTTAAAATATATAATATGTTTAAGTTAAAAGAATATAAAAGTTTAAATAAATGTACAAGTATATAAAAATTCAACTAAGAACACAACATTAAACTAACCAACATAGTATATTAAATTCATATATAAGAATTGAACTAAGTACCTCAAGAGTTGAACTAAACAACATAGTATATTAAATTCAAGTACTCAAGAGTTTTACTAAGTTCACAAAAGTTGAACTAAACAATAATGTATGTCAAATCATTTTACCACAAAAACTAACATATATGTCAAACTCCTTGAAGAATATTATCTAACGAAGATCCTCTTCGTGGTGTTGCACATCTTGTCCACTCCCTTGATGGGGAAAAAGCAATAAGGCACATGCAATGATGCCACAACGCAACGGATATAAATAAATTTCCCTAACTTGCAAGAATCTCTAAGGAGTAACCACAAACAAGAATGATATTAACAATGAGAAGAATCACACAAGAGGGACCAATATTTTTAACATGGAAAAACACCCTCAACATGAGAAGTAAAAACCACGGGTCGTCCAGATTAAAGAAATCAATCTATTATAATCAAATAAGGATACAAGAGTGTTCGGGTTAAGAACAGTATTTGTTCATACAGCTAACCAGCACAAGCAAGCAAGCAAAACTTGAAGATGAAGAACAAGATGAAAGAAAAGAACCCACAAAATTAAACTACTGTGCAAGCACGATTTCTCACAACACAGACCTTCAAATCAAGATCCGAACGGTCAAGATGTAGAACTACGTGTTTTGAACCTGATGTCAAATTTCCAGCCCGATCCAACGGTTAACAAAGTAGATATTGCAATTTTGAAGTGACTATTCTGTGTTGAGATGAAAATAGAACACCTTTTTCTCCTTTCTCTCCTCTCTCTCTTCTATCTTTTGGTTGTAAAAATCCACTCTCTTTCAATATCCAAATCTGACCCCTTTTCCTCTTATAAAAAGAGAGACCTAGCAAATTTGAGAGTATTGTGCTTTTGTCCACATAGTTGGGAGCCAAAAAATAACCCAACATTAAACTAACCAACATAGTATATTAAATTCATATATAAAAATTGAACTAAGTACCTCAAGAGTTGAACTAAACAACATAGTATATTAAACTCAAATACTTAAGAGTTTTACTAAGTTCACAAAAGTTGAACTAAACAACAATGTATGTCAAATTATTTTACTACACAAACTATACAACATATATGTCAAACTTCATGAAGAATATTATCTAATGAAGATCCTCCTTGTGGTGTTGCACATCTTGTCCACTCCCTTCATCGTATAAAATATAAATTATATCATATTAGCATAATCAATAATATATATATTACTTTAACATAAATATATGAAGTGTTTATCACTCTATTACTAGTACTATCAAACATAACACCCAACTTAATAGGAATATGTCCTTCCTTCGTTTGAATGTATACATTATTATTCTTAGACTACCACTACCTTATTGTTGGAGTGTCTTTTGTATGCACATTCTCATTCATGGACTGGAACTACCTTATTGTTGGAGTGTCTTTTGTATGCACATTCCCAATCATGGATTCTCAACCTTTGGATACTCAGCTTCATAGAGCTGGTGGTACACCACTCTCCCATATAGAGAATGGAACTATCCCATAGCTGGTGTTAGGATAAGAGGTGCTTATTCAAAATTCAAACAATTTCAAGCCAATTACACATCATTCTGGTGTACAAAGCACACCTCTAAACAACCTTGCATTTTTTATCCCGCCCAAAATCTGAAAAATAAAAGGATCTGGGAAAAGCCAAAAGTTTTCTTTTTTATTTTCAATTAGAAGAATTTGCCAAATACTTGTTCCTTCCTATACTCTCGTAAAGAAATAACTTCTAAGGCAAACATTTAGTTTGATTGGTTCTAGAGATTATATGATTATGCTTCATCAAATACTCTAGATGACCAATTTGTATGAAGCAAACACAAATGTATCTTTAATCAATTAGCATACAAGAAACATTTCGACAGCATGACCTCTAAAAAATGAAATAATTTTCAGCCCTCAGATTAATATAGTCAGCATTCATGGCTAACACACATGCATTATTGCTCCCTGATGCCTCTGGTAATGCAGCATGTGCAATACATCAACCATTACAGTGCTTCAACATTCTTCTCTATACTTAGACCACACAAAGCTTTTTACAGTACACCAAATCCTTCTAGCTTCAATAAACTAGGCCACACAAAGTATTATTTTGTTCCTATTACAATAAACGATCTAACTCAAACCATTAAATTTCCACATGGTTGTCACTACAGGAGCCATTGATGATCGACCTAGTTGTTTCGGATATTCCAGGGGAAATGGCATTGGTATTCAACTACCTACTAGAAATAAAGGAACTCCTCTTGAGGTAAAGTTAAAATTATATCCTCATGGAGGCTATTAGGAATAGTTTTTTACAAATCCATTTGAGGTTTTTGTTTTGATATTGTATCAGATTGGAAAAGGCGGGATATTGATTGAAGGGGAAAGAGTGGCTCTCTTGGGCTACGGATTAACTGTTCAAAACAGTTTGGTTGTGGCTTCCTTATGCACGTTTCTGCAAGCCACTAGATCGTTCTCTGATTCGCATCTTGGCAAAATCACATGAGGTTTTGATCACAGTAGAAGAAGGATCAATTGGAGGATTTGGTTCTCATGTTGCATAGTTCATGGTCCTTGACGGCCTTCTAGATGGCAAATTAAAGGTAACCAACCAACCAAGGTTTTTCAATTTGAACTAAACTACTAGCATAGTGCAACTTTGAAGTTTCTATGAACCTTTTACTACTTCCCCTAAACTCATAAGCTTTGCATGACACCTATGCAGTGGAGGCCAATAGTCCTTAGCCGGTCTTACACCTTCTCACATAGCAGCAACAGTGTTCAATATACTTGGACAAACAAGAGAGGCACTAGAGGTTATGTCATAAAACAACTACGAAGGGTGCTCAATTTTTCACTTCATACGATGTACAAAGTATAACAACATGATTCACCTTGTGATATGAAAAAGTTATGTATTATTGTGAATTTTTTAAGCGTATGATGCAGTTTGTCAAATGGTAAAATAACTGGTCACAAATGAGAAAAATTTTAGCTTCTCTACCAGTGGAAAGAAAAAGCCTTTCTGGTATGTTCTAAACTGAATTTGAAATTTGTCCCAAAGATAAAGAAAGCGAACATTATAGAAATTTCACATTTCCTCGCCTATGATATATAAATTGAATATAACTTTTTTTCCAAAAAATAAATATGATAAAAATATTATGAAGATCTCACAAATTAAAAAGAATATTTGTTTTGTACTTTCCCCTTTTTTTATTTTCACTATTCTAGAGATTAAACACTTTTTATTCCTAACCTCGTTAAGTTAAAAACACTGATTTTATTGACATAACCAATTCATTAACAAACAATATTATTTGCAAATAAATATTAAAGATAATTATGCAATGTTCTCTTAAATTGCAATTAGCATATTTCAAAGAGGACCAAAATAAATCATGAAATTAGCTATTACTTCATATTTGTATTCTTTTTTAGTCAAATTACATTTATTACATAATGGATATATTTCTATCACTACTAGAAAATTTAAAATTTGCTACAAAATAATTTTGTAGCTAATTTTAAAATCAATAGTTATTTTTAGCTAATTTCTAGTAAAAATAATTATCTATAAAATTACTATAATATTGATGGTAGCATGAAATAAGTAGCAAATTAGCTAAGAAAATAATCTTAGTTAATTTGTAGTAAATTTTTAAAATTTGTAGTTATTTTCTAACTAATTTGTAGTAATGGAAAATATAAATAAGTATAATTTAAATTTATCTAACAAAAATAATATTCTAATTAATTAATAGTTAATTAACTAAGATTTAACTACTAATTTAAATGATAGTTAAAAATAGTAGCAAAATAAAAAAAAAATTGTTATGTATGCTGAAATTATACCTCTATAATCCTCAGCAATGGTTCAAGTGGAATCAATTAACACAAGAAAGAATGAAGTTGACAGAAAGGTGGAAGCAAACCTAAAAGCAATTGAGGAAATAAAGGTTGCAATAGATATGGCTTTAAGGAATGCAGAGAATGTAGATTCTACAAAGGTTGAAAATTTCAATCATGAATCCTAATTATGAATTGGAATAATGAAGAACACTATTAGACATCAATATAGCTGTGAAGTAACTGTAATCAATAAAGAAAAAAGAATAACATAATCGACAAAGAGAAAAGAAGAATTCAATGAAGGAGAGATGCTCAATCCAATAATATATATGTGAAGCTTTTGGTCTAGAGAGATTAAAGTTGAAAATTCCAATCATGAACTCTAATCACGAATTGAAATAACAAAGAATACTGTTAGAGGAAAAAATTAGGGGGAAAACAAGATATAAAATGAAGAACACTATGAATGAAAAAACACTGTTCATAGTAGTAAAAATGTGCTATTAGAGAGTAGTAAAAAAATTTAAATCATGGTGCGATTTCTAGTCCAGAAAAAAAAAAGTAAATCATAAAAAACATATATTAAATTTGTGATGGTTAAAGCATGTGTTAGAATTTGTAACATTTTGTTACAGTTTATTGTGACCTCTACAAATAAATTGCTAGTAAATATTATTTTTTCTATCGTGTATATATATATATATATATATATATAAGAAACAATTACATTAAATTACATATCCTGAAATAGAAGTAATTATAGGACATAATAAATTAAAATTTTCCTTTGTCCTTTTATGATGACACAAATTATACAATATTCTCTACAAGTTATTTATGGCATAAAAGCATAAAAAACAGTGCATTGTCTTCAAGTGCTTCATTCTTTCATAAACTCATAATAAGGATATCTTCCTTCGCCTCTCAATATAAAATATAAAAATAATTTATATTACAATAATAGACAGGATAATTTCTTATTTTTATACTAAACAAAGTATAGAGCTAAAAGAAAAAGAGCTCAAAACATAAAGAGTCAACGATAATTTATAAATAAATACTATTCACTGTCCAAAACTTTATTTATATATATATATATATATATATATATTTCTCTTGATTCATTTTATCATACAACATCATGGCAAGGTATAGAATAAGAACAAAATAAGACATGGTTAAACCCTTGACCACACTAAGCTTATTAGTGATTAATAGATTGTCTCTAGAGAAAATTTTCACATGCAAAATTCCTGAATGTTTTAAATTAAAGTCTTGTATAAGCATGCTGACATATAAAAATAGTTTCCTAAAAGTTTCAAACAAAAGCCAATTTTACAAGCATGTTGACATGTAAAAATTTCTCATCGATCACAAGACACCATCCTCTACTTAGAACAAGTAATCATTACCTAAATATAGAGAAATATTTCTGATTCTAATTCTATGGAGTCCTAAAACATCATTGAATTTTACTTTTTTAGCAACAAACAACTAGATGAACACTCACATATTCAACCATAAATCACACAAAATTTGGATTTAAGTCTTGTAAATAAAAAAATGTGATAAAGAAAAAAAATCTATTTAAGATTGTCAATTGATTTTTTTATCAAAGATTAATTAGCCTATTGATATTTAATACCTAATAACATGATTAAAAAAAACACTTAACATTTCGTACTTAATAACATGATATAAATAATTTATTTTTATTGGTTAAAGGTGAATGTCCTAATCTCCATATACTAAACAAATACTAAATTTACTGGGAGTTTAATTCCTAGTCTACCAAACTTTGATTAACAATTTTTTTTATCCATCAAAATCAAACATATTATTAGGAGGTTTACAATATTCACATAGTATATTAATTTACAAACAATTTATTTGAATTTAATGATAATTTTACCATAATTATAAATAATTTCTTATATATTTTTTAATTCCACCTCTTCGTACTTCATTCTAATTTTATTCATTTTTTCTTTTTTAAAAATGCTTCTTTCGTTCATTTAACATTAATTATTTAGAATAAATAATCAATTTAATCATTGAAATTGTAAAGATAAATTAAATTGATCCTTAAAATTAATAATATAGTTAAATATCCTTAAATTTGTACATTATTTATCAATTTAGTTCCTTAAATTGTAATAAATAATTAAATTGATATATGAAATCCATTTAGTCAACGAAATGGTAATAATGAGTCAAATTAGTCCTAAAATTAAAAGAGATTAATTTCAATTTTTACTTCATAATTATTAAATTTCATAAATTTTGTCACTCAATTTTTCTCCTCTTAAATTTTTACGACCATCAAAATCATTATTTATTAAATATTTTTATCTTAATTATATAAATTCATTTATTATTATATAAATATAAAATTACTTACAAATTATTTATACATCTTCCACCCTTTCATGTGTAAAGTAGTTATTTAGAAATAAAAATATTTAATAAATAAATTTATATGATATTGTATAATTTAACTAATAAATTATTTTATATGATTTATAAAATCTATATAATTTATAAATTTATATAATTAAAATAAAAATATTTTAAAAATAAATTTACAATATTAAATTTTTAATTTTTTATATAATATTTATAAATATAAATATATCTCTAAAAAATAAAACACAATTAGCAAATGTAGTAATTGTATATAATATATATATATATATATATATATATATATATATATATATATATATATATATATATATATATAATATGTGTAAAATAATTATGATAAAATTTACAAAATTTTAAAGTTATAAAGCATAAAGTATAATTAATTTTTTTTAATTTAAAAATTAATTTAATCAAACATTACAATTTTAAGAATTAAATTGATATTTATTTTTTTAGAAATTATTTTATCTTAATTTAATTATTTATTAGAATTTAAAATATTAAATTATTATAATTTCAAAAATTTAAATAATTATTTATTATTTATAACGCTGAAAAAAAAAATCATTCTGAGGAAATGAAGAGAGAGAGCCTCTGAATGATCCTTTGTTTTCCGAGAAAGAGGAACAAAACGCTGATCGAACACACAAAAACACACACTACGCCATCACAGATCCACAAATTGGTACGAAACGACGTTCAGTGATCGATCCAAATTCGAATTCAATTGGATTTTTGTGCTATTCCTTTCTGAAAATGGGTTTGGGTCGTTGAAAGGGTGGATTGAGATGAAAAGGGATAAGTGGAGAGAGCATAGCAATGACAATTTTTTCGATAGGTTTGAGAGTGATTATGACGGAGAGGAATCCAGCAGAGAACGGAGCCCTACGAACGGAGTTAGCTACATCGAACACCATGTCTCCAAATTCGATACCCTGGCTGGGGTCGCTATCAAGTATGGTGTTGAGGTACCTTTCTTTTTTATTTTATTTTATTTTAATACCAATTTTATATTTTATTATTTCTTTCTGTTTTGTATCTGCTTGATTCTGATTGTTTAGGAACTATTAGGATTTGTGTTATGGACCGCGCTCATGCGTGTTTACCCTCTTTGGGAATTTGATGATTAAAGGGTGGTGTATTAGTCAAGTTCACGCTAGAGGGAATTTTGATTGTGAAAAGGTAGCATGAGTCAAATTCATGTAATATTTGTGGCACTTGTGGGTGTAGCCTATGTAAGATGATATGATATGACAAAATTTAGATATAGTTTTTTAGGTGATTTACTCTGGTTTTTCAATCAGAATTGAAGTTTTACCAGTAACATATGCTGACTGCTGACATTTGATGCAAACCTTTGTTATGCGAATTATTCAGGTGAAACTCCTATGAATCTAAGATTTGTGGTATATGATATCCTTTTGAAATGTTTCAGTTGGAATCATCATTTGTGTGCGCACAAAATTAAATGACAGGAAATTCGGGCCAAAATTAAGAGGAGATATTAATAATGGTCAAAACTGAAAAGTTTTTCCTGTTTTGAAACGGTTTTGGTATTTTTTGTTGCATTGACTTTATTTCCTTGTTGTTGTCTTTGGTTTTGTTGTTTGAGTGTTAGCTGAACTGTTGACCACTTTATGTTAATTTTGTTGTTGGTTACCTCTTTCTTGCACCCCTTTAATTGGAGGAAAACATTGTGCTGATTTCTTATTTCTTAAATTTTCTTTCATCAATTTAAGTTGTGTAATGAGGTGTAATTTCTTCCGCTCTTTTTGATTTGGAAAATTGTAGGTTGCAGATGTCAAAAAGATGAATAGCCTTGTTACAGACCATCAAATGTTTGCGCTTAAAACTCTCCACATTCCGCTACCTGGAAGGCACCCTCCATCTCCTTGTTTATCAAATGGTTCCAATACTCCAACGTATGTTTATTTCTATTTGATTAAGGAAAAGCATTAAATACAAGAAACTAGGTCTTAGGGGGTGATTGGTAAACAGGTTAGACTGGGACAGAGCATAACTTATAGGTTATGTTTTATGTTTAGTGTACTTGAAAATGAGAACAGAATAGGATCTAAGGTTAAGAAAAGTGGTATATTTTGGTTCCACCTGAAATGGTGGAACCAGGGAGAATGGAGCGGCAAACTGTTCCATTCTGTTTTCTTTGTGTGTCAAATGCTACCTTATACTTGTTGTTATTGAAATATTTGAAAAAAATGTATCATGTATAAAACAAAAGGGAGGAGGTGGGGAAGGAATTTCTGATTTCTTACCTTAAATTGGAGCTTTCATAGGGAGTTTGATATTTTGGGCATGATTCATGCTAAAATAGCTGGCAAAGTTATTTATTGTGCTTTAAGTGCATATGTTGGGCATGCTTGTACAGACAGACAAGAAATATTAAGGTGAAGGTGAGAAACCGAGAATGCATCTAGAATGAAATTCGATGCTTTAATTTTTTAGAATAAATAAATAGATTCAAGGAATAGGATTTTAGATTATATTCACTGTCACTGTAAAACCTTTTTACACTTTTATTGAACAAGACAGTCCACATCATTGTGGAAATTTAAGTTTTTCGCATGTAGTGAAGGTTTTTAACAGTTTCTGAAGTAGTTGACAATATTTTGTTCACTAATACCATAAAACACTTTACGCTGTCATTAGAACAAAATTAAATCCTTATTTTTGTTATATCATTAGGTCTTTTTTTTAGTGTCTTGCATCCGTTCAAATTGCAGTTTTTCCTGTATTATGCTCTATTATCATATGAACGAATCTTCTATCATATCATGCTATTTTCTTCCTAAATGTATGGCTCCTTTATTTTCTTCTATCATATGACTGTACTCTGTTTTTAGATCATTACAATGGATGAATCCTGTATTGCTCATTTTAAAGGTTTTGTTATTTTGATAACCGCGAATTCACCAATAAGCTCTATATTTTGGTGGGACTTTAATTTCTAGTTATGCGGTTGAAGTGCCAGGTTGTTATTTGTCCAACAGGCTTAATATTGGATTTAGGGACAGAAACTGTTATCTGATAGATGCTTATGAATAAAATAAGGCAATGGCTGTGGCAATCACAGTTACTTAAGGCAATATTCCTCTCTTTCTTGAATGTTGCTTTTGTTCAAACTTGATGTTTAAGAATTGCATTCTAAATTATGCTGTAATTGGGTATCCCATTAGCATTTAAATCACTGATGTCCTTGAATGTTGTTGTCACTTCAGACATGGTAACTTGGACCACAGTCCACCTGTTCAGGCACACCGTGATCTGTTCGAGTCGTTCCAATCCCTGAGAATAAAGTCATCGAGGCGGAAGGTCTCCCCAGCCATGAGCTCATTACAGGGTTACTATGGACTTAGACTGACCTCAAGTCCCTCAGAAGATGGTTCATTCTCCAGAAACACACCTATGTCTGACCGACCTCTGAGTCGTCATCGGAAATCCAAAAGTTTGGTGAATGTAATTTTGGAAGGAATTATGGAAAAATCTGATACTACACCAGGTCCAGAAACCATGGAAGTTGTCTCCGGTAAATGGAACGATAAACTTATCCAGAGACGTCAGAAATCTGTAGCTGACTTTACCAGGATACCAGAGTTGCTTATGAGGGACGACAATAGCAGCAGCGGTGGTCTTCCATCAAGAAAAGGAAAGGGCTTAGCTCTGAGACAGAAAGCAGTTAGCCGAATCGCAATGGCAAATGATTTTGAACCAATTGGTTTGAGTCCTGTGGCAATGAGTGTGGGGGATGCTTCTCTAAATGATGGTTCATCTTCTGGGGTGAGGAAATCGTCAAGTACTTCTTGTTTACAGGATCAAGATAACACTGGCTCTTCATCCATTTGGCCAACCTCAATGTGGAGTTTGAAACCAGACTTACAGGCCCTTTCAACTGCAGCCATTGGAAAACCAATCTTTGATGGCTTGCCCAAGCCACTAACTGGTCGAAAAAATAAAGCTGCACTTGATTAGTGTATAGAATTTTTATCAACACAGTTTTGACACCGTTTGTCAGGTTATGGAATCATTAGCTGCTATTAACAGTGGGTAGATTGGAGCAAGTAAAACGATGTAGAAGAAGGGACATAAAAAATCAAACATCACATTTTTTTTCTCTTTGAATAGGGGCATTATTTTATGCCAGAAAATACTTCAATTTATTTATTTTTTAAAAAATTGTCCTGGCTGCCTAATGGCCATCTTTGAAAATACAGGGCTGAATTTACCCGATTTTTCAAACCTTAGCGTTTACCTAATCTATTTTTGTGTTATAGTGATTCTTTTGTGGTTTTGGGCACCTGCACTGGTTGGTGAAAGGGTGATGCTATTAGCACCACTTTTTATACATTTCACACCGACAATATTTTTTGTAATTTGTTTTGACAAAAGTACTTCTGACCAAAACTAGTTGCTGATGTGGATCTGCTATATATTCATTTTTGTTGCTTCACATATCCAGAATGGAAATACATTTTTTGTAATTAATTCTATTAACACAATTTAATGACATTTTTGTAGAAGTGTAGAACCATTTACAAACAACATATTAGAGTTGGATTAGAACAATGGGTTTAGGGATGTTATCGAGGTGGATATGGGCTGTAGATTTCTGCCATCTGTTTTGGACTTGTGTGGGTACTCGTTAGGAGGATATTTTTGATTTTTTTAATATCTATATGTATATACGTGGATATTTTTTTTAAAAATATTTTAAAAATTACTTTATTATAAGTTTTAATTATTGTTGACAATTTTTTTTAAATAGTTTAAAGACTAAACATCTAAAACTATTCAAATATTCTATATAATTACTCTTATATTTAAATAATAAAATATTTTAATCTTAAAAGTTTAAACAAAAATCAATAAACTAAAATAATTTAATTTCATAAGTCTAAACAAAAATTAATAAGGTACAATAATTGAAGAAATAAAATTTGTAGATGTATGCGAATAAAATTTGTCATTTAGTAGAAAATAAATAGTTTTAATGGATACTTATGGATAATTCTAACTCACTTTAATTTTTATTTAAATTTAATGAGTTAAAATAAATCATTGCTAAATAAAAAAGGTTAAATGTAAGGTAATAGGGATTATAGGAGTACCAGAAAGCATTTCTTCAGGAAGTTTTTCTACTGTTCTATTAACTGCCTAAATTTACATTTGCAGTAATCACTAGTTTGGAAACATAATGTAAACAAACGAATAGAGTGCTGCAGACTATGCATGGCAAAACTTGTTTTTGACGTTAGTGAATGGCGAAAAAAATTGCAAAATATTGAGTGCGTCACTAATTAAGCAAGTAATGCGAATTTAAGGGGTTTTGTAATAAACAAGCTTTTAAAATCAAAATACTAATAAACACTAAAACCAAAACAAATACAAGATAACTATAACGCTGTCATTAATAAGTAACCAAAATGAAGTTTATTATCAAAATTCATTAATGTGAATATCAACAATTCCATCACAAAATTAACCAAGATGTAAAATACTACACCACTTATTCTTTTATAATTGAAGATGCTGTGTTAACGCAATGCAGCCATGCCATTTAATCCTTAGATGCATAATCAAGTCTACTTGATACAAAATTGTGTAGCATAACCAGTATGTGCTGGTCTAAGTAAAAGGGGTTCAAATCCCGTAAGACGTGGATTTGGATTACGTCCCAGAATTTATATGTATGAAAAGAAAGATTGAGATTATTTACTTATTACCGGTTAGTAATTAAAAAAAGTTTTACAATTTAGTCCATCTATAAAAGTATGTTTCGGATTAATTTACAAAATTTAAAACATCAAAATTGGGAGCCTCAAATTCCTAGGAGATCAAGGGTCTCTATAAGAGTTAGACGGTGACAACACCCATGCCAAGCAACAAACCCATGGTTTTGCAAGAGAAGGGAGAAAGTGCAACAAAATTTTGAAGTATAATGAAGCTACCATTTTTGTTGTGACTTCTCTTTGATCTTCCATTGTATTAGGATGCATGAATTAAAAGTTTCAATATTAGAATTTAAAACATTTAATATTGTATTAAAAAAATCTTTATCATATCCTTTAAAATAAGAATTTAATTTCCTAGGAGCACGTACAAAAGGATATTCATTAGCAACATGATATCTTCTTGATCCCCCTCTCAAACATATTGTCTTTTTTATGGAGTAATGTGTCGTCACATAGTACTTGGAGTCAAGTGGGGATCTATTAGGTAACTTAATTTTTAAAATCTATCCTAGATATTAGATCTATTAGGTCCTACATAAAAATTAGCATATTTTCTTACTGGACTTGACCCAATAAACATATAAACATATGATGATTCTCAAAGTTCAAATTGGATCACTTGATAAAATTGGACTTCTAAAGAAAAATGTATTAGGTCATAAATCTAACTTAAATTTTAATAAAACAAAATACACCCATTAATAGAAAGACCAAATAAAGGAAATTCTAATATTCTCTCACATGGTCAATGTTGATTCCGTTTTATTCATTTTGAAATTCATTTCGAAGATGACTCTAGGGTTGAACCATTGTGACTATATAAACAACTTAAATATAATCACAACAAAACATATCAATATAACTAACAAAATAACAAATTCGTAGCCATAAGCAAATATAAATTATTCATAGTTTAGTTCATCGATGACTATATAACTAATAATTTATTAGCATGATCATAACACAAGTGTGCAAGTGTAAGTACACGTCATAGCATGGTACATGATCCCTTCCATGCATATGGATCCTACATTATATCTTCCAACAACCAATATCTTAAGGAGATCATGTTCACGTTTCTCACGAAAATATCATTCCCAAAAGAACTAGAACGTCTCAAGACAAAATAATAAAATTGTATGACAATTATTATTATATAAGAAAACATCAAAGGACTTCATAATACCCATGTTCTCAACATGTTTAATAATATTATTAAATTGAAAGTCCAATGTAATAAAATAAACTCAAAATAATAACAACTGCCACTAATCAATTACATCAAAGGACTTCATAATACCCATGTTCTCAACATGTTTAATAAACACTATGGGTCTAAGTCCCTTGATTTGGGGAGCAAGCATTTTTTCTATAGGAATATACTTAACAAGAAATTTTCCATTCTATACCATCTATCTTACAACTAAGAATTTAATCCTTATGTGCTTAGAAGTTGTAGTAGTCTTGTTATCATTTGTAAAGAAAATAGTAGAACTATGGTCACAAAAATTCTTTAATGGTTTAGAAATAGAACCCACAATACCAAGAGCAGAGACGAAGTTTCTTAGTCATACATGTTATGCAGCACCATATGAACACTTGATTTTGTCTTACCCTCTTAACTTTCATTATCATTGATTTACATTTGTTTAGGACTGTTTGGGCCTCTTCAAAGGTCTAGTCCAATACACAGCAAAAAAGGGAAAATTTTAAAAATGGCCAAACCCATTGGATGGACATCCAAAGAAACTTCATGCATTGTGGCTAGTGTCTAAAAGAACCGTCCAAAGGGATGTTCTCCTCCCCTTCCTCCTGTCATTCCTGCTTTGCGGCTATGCTCTCCACCTCCTTTATAGCTCTACAGTATGTTGAGTGTCTAAAAGAGCTGCTCTACTGTGCTCTATGTTGTTTTCTCTATTCTTTGCAGCTCTTGCTTTGCTCTCCAACTGTCAATGCCTACTAGAAATCCTACTACCATGAGATTGTCTCCAGAAAAGTTTATTACAATTGGCCAACTTGCAAAAAAAAGCAAACAAGTTGAATTAAACAATCAATTTATGGATGTTTATAAATACTATAAGTGAACCAGGTTTATGGGGAACAAAAATTTAAAAACGAGAAATTGGAAGAGAAAGACTAAAAAACAAAGCATGTTAGAAATTAAGAGAAAAGATCCTAAGAGAAAAAAAGGTGACTCATGAGTGTTTAACAAGGAATGGATTTTCATAGAAAAAAGGGGGAGGGGGAGAAGAAATTGAAAGAAACAGAGCATGAGAAAGACAACATTTCCTAGAACTTTAAGTAGTGAAGAAGCTTACGAGATTGTAGAGGAGACCTAAAAAGGCAAAGCCATTTTATTAGATCTCTCTTCTGACTCATCCAGGTCTTTGGACATTGGTAGTCTTTAGACGCATCCATACCTTTTGACGTTAGAGCTTTTGGATGCTCATTTAGGCAGTTCTTTTTTCTTTTTCATTAACTTACCTTTCTGACTCATTCAGGACTTTGGACACTAGTAGTCTTTGAATGCGTCCATATCCTTTGGATGTTGGAACCTTTGGATACCCATTTGGGAAACTCTTTTTTTTTTTTATATTAAGTTACCTTTTTTGACTCATCCAAATCTTTGGATGTTGGTGGTCTTTGGATGCGTCTATACCCTTTGGACAATAGAGCCTTTGGATGCCCATTTAGGCAACTCCTTTTCCTTTTTTTATTAACTTACTTTTCTAACTCATCTAGGTGTTTGGACGTTGGTGGTCTTTGGACGCATCCATACCCTTGGGATGTTGGAGCCTTTGGACACCCATCTTGGCAGCTCCCTTTCCTTTTTTTATTAATTTACCTTTTTAACTCATCCACGTCTTTAGAGGTCTTTGGACTCGTTCACACCCTTTGGACGTTGGAGCCTTTTATGCTCATCTAGGCAGTTTCTTGTCCTTTTTTTCTAATTAACTTATCTTTTGACCTATCCAAGTTTTTTGACGCGTTCATACCCTTTGTCTATTGGAGCCTTTGGACGTTCATCTGGGTAGCTCCCTTTCCTTTTCATTAACTTACATTTTTTATTCATCCAAGTCTTTGTACACGTCCATATCGTTTGGACACTGGAGCCTTTAGACGTCAATCTAGGCAACTCATTTTCTTTTTTATTAACTTATTTTTTTGACTCATCCAGGTCTTTGGACGGTGGAGTCTTTGGATGCCCATTTGGATGACTCCCTTTCCTTTTCATTAATTTACTTTCAGACTTATCTAGGTCTTTGGATGTTGGTGGTCTTTGGATGCGTCCGTAGCCTTGGGATGCTGGAACCTTTGGTTGTCCATGTGGGTGGCTTCCTTTCCATTTCATTAATTTATATTCTAACTTGTCTAGGTCCTTTGGAAGCTACACGTCTTTGAACGAGTCCATAGCCTTTGGACGCTCCCTTTGGATGATGAAGCCTTTGAACGGCTTATAGGTCCTCAGACACACCTTCTTTAGACGCATTCCAAATCATTGTACAACCTATTTTTTTGCACTATGCTCAAGGCCTAAGGCCTTTTTCTCAAAAAGGTTGACCAGATGTGACATTTTCTCGGTCTTCAAAAATTTTCAAGACGTGAATTGTACAACTTGATAATCCTAAAAACTTTTTTTATAGTTATTAGCATTAATTGAAATTATTCATTTTTTAAAATGTAATTAATGATGATAACAACCATTTTCTAATGAATAAGTAATGAGTTAGATGTGACATCTTATTAATCTTGAAGTTTCAAAGCACAAGTAGCAACAACTTGGTATATCTAAACTCTTCTCTAGCAAAAGAAATAAAAACTAAATAACTCAAATGGATTGACTTGGGTGTACACTTATGTCAATTTAGGGATGCATGAAGACTCTGATTTAGGTTTGGCTTGGGTATACACTTATGTCAATTTAGGGATGCATGAAGACTCTGATTTAGGTTTGGCTTGGGTATACACTTATGTCAATTTAGGGATGCATGAAGACTCTGATTTAGGATTGGTGTAGGTGTGCAATAAAGAAATCAAAACCAAACAACTATGTAACTGTGATTCCCCATTGTACTTAGGGATACATAGGAGTAGAGGACCACTGCTGTCGAGCTAAAGACTAAAAATAATTAACTCTTTATTCATATATAGTAATGATACTAAAATTTTAACTTTCATCGAAACTATATAATTTATTTGGTGAGATAAATATTTTAAAACTTACGAATAATTTGCTTAGTTAATTTGAGGTAATCATTCTTAACGAATGTTGTAGTGTTCTAATATCTTCCTTATGCGTAATTGACTCTTGAACTCAAAATTTGGTTCTAAAGATCATTCTTTTCTTCTAAGGTTTTTCTAGTGTTTTTTCTTAATAAACATTGGTGGCGACTCCATCTCTTCATCTTTTCTTTTTAAATATTTTTCGTTGACCGTCGTGACCTTGGTAGCGACATTCCATAACATATAACAAACTATGTATAGGCAATCAAAGTTTGTTTTACACTCTTCCAAGATATAGCTCCACCACATAGCATGAAAATATATCTAGAAGTAGATTTTCATCATCTGGGTAACTAGAAAAATCTGAGCTAGAGTATCCAATAACGTCTAAGTTATCAATTTTCTTGTAAACTAGTATGTGCTCCTTTGTCTTCTGCATATGCCTCATAACCTTTTTAACAACAAACTAGTTAGCATGATCTAGGTTTGGAGTGAATCTACCTAGGACATTAACAACATAAGACAAATAAAATCTAGTGCAAACCTAAGCATACATCAAGCTACCCACAACACTAGCATAAGGAACATTGTCAATGAAATTTCTTTCAATATCATTTTTAGGACATTGATCCTTAGACAACTTATCCCCTTTAACAACAAGGACATCTTTAGGTTTACAATTCTCCATGTTGAATTGCTTCAAAACTTTATTAAGATAAGCCCTTTGGGATGAACCCAAGTTTATGAAGCCTATCTAGATAGATCTCAATGCTAAGAACAAAAGAAGCTTCCCCTAGGTCTTTCATGCCAAAGGACATAAACAACATGTTTTTGGTCTCAACAAGTAATTCAAAATTATTGCTAGCAAGTAATATGTCATCTACATAGAAAATAAGAATAATAAATTTACTCTCACAAACCTTGGGATATATACATTGATAAACTTTATTTTCAACAAAACCCATGGATGTAATGATTTCATCAAATTTAAGATACCACTGCCTAGAAGCTTTCTTTAAACCAAAATTGATTTCTTCAATTTACATACCAAGTGTTCCTTACCACTTTCTATGAAGCCTTCTAATTGTTACATATAAATTTCCTCATAAAAATCTCCATTTAGAGAAGTTATCTTTACTCCCATCTGATGCAACTCAAGATCATAATGAGCTACTAAAGTCATAATGATCCTAAAGGAATCTTTAGAGGAAATAGGAGAAAACGTCTCTTTATAGTCAATGCCCTTATTTTGAGTGTACCATTTAACTACCAATCTTGCTTTAAATCGCTCTAAATTTTCCTTACAGTTTATCTTTGTCTTGGATACCCACTTGCATCTAAATGGCTTAGATCCACTTGAAGCTTCTACAAGCTCCCACCTACCATTTGTGATGCATAGATAATATTTCATCATTCATGGCATTCATCCATTTATTAGACATAACAATAGAGATAGCCTCACTGTAGTTATCTGGATCTAACATGGAACCAACATTAAATTCTAACCCCTTAAGAAAAGTGAAAAAAATCATGGTTATCAGGTTTACTCTTTGTGATTGCCTAAGAGGAGGAATCTCAATTGGCTCTTTAGTCGGAGGTGGAACATCTTCTAAAACTTGTTGTTACAACTCTTCAACTACTACCACATTCAATTGATACACAATTCTTTCTTTAACAAGAGGAATTGGTATAACAAGTTACTCCTCATTAAAACTTCCCTTTTCATTAACAATGATATCACAATCATCCATATCATTTTCTAAAAATTTAATAGTGGCTGCATCAACAATCCTTGTTCCACGAGTAAGACAAAAGAATCTATAGCCTTTAGCATTTATGGGATAACCAATAAGGTAATATTTGATGGTTTTAGGACTTAACTTTTATGTAGTGGGGTAAAAAACTTTGACCTTAGCAGAACAACTTCACACAAAAAGGTTAAGACTAGGTTCCCACCTTTTAAGAAGTTCAAAAGATGTTTTAGGAACAGTTTTAGAAGGTATTCTATTTAGGATGTACATGGCTGTTTTAATGGCTACTTCCCGAAAAGATCTAGGTAACTTAATTTGGCTAATCATAGATCTCACCATGTCTATCAAACTATGATTACTCCTCTTAGCCACTCTATTTTGCTCAAGAGTCCCTAACAGTAATTTGTGAAAAAATTTCATAATCCTCAAGATATTTGGCAAAAGGTCCCTTTAATTTCCTACTTTGAAAGCTTTTGCAAAATTAAAGGATTTAAAAATATAATTTGATATGGTTGTCCAAAGGAGTGTAGAAATAAAAGAGTGTAGGGTATAAGAGAGAAAAACATATAGAGATTATTGATGCGATCTAGTTTACGCTTAAGGGCAAGTGTATCATATCACAGTAGATAACAAGCTCTTTATACAAATGAAAGACTTCATGAGACAATGTTCAAATGTCTACCTAATATACCGTTTGAGCATGTGTTAAGCTTTTAGATTGACGAATAACAACAACAAAGATTTTATAATACATGTCAAGTTTGATAAAAGGAAACTCAGATTATGACTCTATTCATAAGGAACCAATAGAAGCTTCCTCACTCATCAATAGTAGACAACACATAGAACTTAGAGAAAAATAGTTTTTTCCTAACACAACCTTTTTATGTCTTCAGAAAAAGAGAGGTCTCTGTATAAGTACTACAAGTAGCATTTAATGCAAATCCAACAACTCCTCATGCAAAAACATTCAAATTTTCGCGTGCTATATAAAGAAATTATCAAACTCGAAAAAGGGAAGCTAAACTACAACGCATTCTATCAAGAAAGAAAAAAAACTTTCTTAAGCTTTAGATGATTGTCTTGTAAAACTTCTTTTGCAAAACAAAGTAAGGTCTATGATCTGTATTACAAATGCTCATTGTGTGAGTTATTCTTTTGTAAAACCTCTATTGAGTTAATGTGATAGCCTAAAGAGTTTAAGTATCAAAAAATACTTGTGTTCTTGTAATCAGATATATTACAAGGGTTGAAATACTTGAAGAGATAGATAATACTTGTTTGTAAGTTAGATAGACTTAGTGAAATTCCTTCATGTTTAAGGGATTGGACGTAGTGAATTGGTATAATCTCTGTGCATTTTTCTCTCTTATCCTATATTCTTTTATTTATGCACTCCTTTGTATGACCATATCAAACTGTATTTTTAAATTATTCAATTTTGCAAAAAGCTTTCAAAAACCACACACACAATTTAACCCCCTTTCTTGTATGTTATTTTTTCCTTCAAGTTATAGGGCACTTAAGGTCACTAAGTTTATTAACAATAATCATCATTTTCATAATATGTTGTCTAAAACCACTAACAATAACAACAACAACAATAACAATAGTAACAACAACAATAACACCATCACCACTACCAACAACAACAACACCATCACCACTACCAACAACAACAACAACAACACCAACACCAATAACAATAACAACAGCAACAACAACAATAATAGCAACAATAACAACAGCAACAACATCACCACCACCACCACCAACAACAACAGTAACAATAACAAGAACAACAACAACAATAGTAACAACAACAATAGCAATAACAATAATAGCAATAATAATAACAACAACAACAACAACAATAGCAATAACAGCAGCAACAACAACAACAGTAACATCATCATCAACAACAACAACAACACCAACACCAATAACAACAAAATGTCTTATATTACATGCATTAAATAAATGTCTTAAAACAAAATGCTATAAAAAAATTCTTATTTTATAAAACCCTAAATCCTTGTGTTAAATCAATTTATTTGTTTTAGGATTCTAAACCTAGTATAACCTACTCTAATACCACATGTAGGAATTAAAAGATTCTATACTAGAATTTTGAACACCTAACATATATTAACTTTATAGTACTAAAAAAATATATACCTAAAAAGACATCCTTTATAATAAGAATTTGATTTTACAAAAGTGCGTACACAAGGATATACATAAGGAACATGACCTTCCTCTTTATCTCCCCTCTCAAATAGATCAACTCTTTTGATGAAGTATAACACTTGGAGTAAAGTAGGGATTATATCCTTTAAATAGATAGGTAACTTAATATTCATCCATCATGGATATTAGGCTCATTAGGTCCTATACAAAAATCAACACACTTTCTTATTAGGCTTGACTTAATAAACACATAAATACATGATTATTCCTAAACCAAAAATGGATCACATAATAAAATTGGACTTATATAGAAGAATATATCAGGTCATACGCCCAACCCAAATTTTAATAAAACAAAATATACCAATTAGTAGAAGACCAAATAAAGAAAATTCTAACATTGGATTGCAACAAAATGCAAGATATCAATACGCATTGCTCATTGTTGAAGAACTTGAATGGCTGCATTTTTTATGAGTTAGTGCTTCACTTATTTGTTCTACTAATATGACACAAAAAATAATAAAAAATGTTAGAATAAAGCAAATAAAGTGAAGGAGAATGAACAAGTTGTAGAAATGGAGTACTTGCAATTGCTTATAATTCTACTTCGATATCATTTTGTAAATCTCCTTTATCAAAATGCAAATATGACTCTATATCATCCATTTTTCTTTTGCTTTCATCCTTTATTTGGTTACTTTCCACGAAGTTTGGTTAAAAATCTTTGGTCAAATTAAATGACAAATGGTTGCATTCGTCCTCATTGTATAAATGAGTTTAAATGCATGTCAATTGGAATTTATAGTATTATCTACAAAATCTACTTCAACAAGTTGTAGAGTGTAGTTTCAGTATTTGGTTTTATGGGTTCATATGAAATTTGTTTTATGATAGCAATATTGGTTTTGGTTCTGTCCTTGTCAAAAAGGCTTGATTCTATTTATACCACTCTTTTAAATGCACAATCCAACCTAATAAGTAAGGAATTCAAGTTTGTCCATTAGGACAGACCTATCTTACCAGCTCTAGGTGTTACATGTCACATAAGTCGATTGTTGCTCTTGAGCCTCAAGTATCAATAGTAGAGCTATGGGTTGTTGGCCCTTTTTTTCCCAAAGGTCTTTAGAGCTTTTCTATGTTAAAATCCTTTATGAATGTATTGTCTCACAATTGTGTGTAGGATAAGAGAATGATAAGATGAATATGGTCAACCGTGAGAAAAAGATGTAATCCATGCTTAAGCACAAGCAAGTGAAGGGATACATAAAAAGGTTTGGATTGACACTCTTTTTCAAGCATGCTATCCCATGGTGGTTAAGGAAGTCTTATATGTTTTTGTTAAGTAGTGGCACAAGGACACCAAATCCTTCCACTTTATAGTAGAGGAGATGACCACTATTTTAGATGATAGTTATTTTTCCTACATTTACTTATAACTGGAATACTATATTCCTACTCAATACTATAGTGGGAAGATGCACTTGACTACATGATGCACTTACTAAATACACTAAGGCTGATCAAGAAACCTGGCTGTGGGAGTTATACCATGCATAAGTCTAGGGTAGGAATATTTTCTTAGCAACTAAGGGCTTTTTTGCTACATTTAATTAGTTGCCCTATCTTCTATATCAAGAGTTTCATGTGCGAATGTGACATACTTGGAGCTTTTTTGTGATTTGGATGTTTATGTGGAGTATGCATGGGCTACCTCTACCTTGACATATGTCTATAATTAACTTAGTTGAGTCAATATGCATAAGCATGGCAAATCAAAGATATATCTCTCCTACAAGTACCAAATTTGTTTTTTATTTTCTTTGGACTCTTGTCAATTGGATTGTGCTCGATATCTTATAGTCAGTGGAGGTCATCTGGATTCCTTATAAACCCATATAGATGAGCAACCTTTTTAGGACATCTCATACTTTTCAAGCTTCATCAGATTAAGCTTGTTCTTGTCCATTCAGCCATCAAAGATGGTGCTATGACACTTTAGGCATGTTAAAAGAATTCCTCGTTCACCACATAACATTATCGTTGATGTTCTTACCACCAAAGAATATGATCAAAGATTTACTTAATATCTTGATCACATTATGAGCAATGTCATTAAAGGAGTGTGTATAGGTGCGACAGATCCAATAGAATACATAGATGGATAAATTCCATAGTTCCATTGCATTTTCCATCCATACATTAGGTCCACATGATAGGGAGGTCCTTCCACATGATCTTTGTATTTCAATGTATTTATTTTATTTCAGTTGTATTACTTTATATTCGACATATTTATTATATATGAGTATGTTGACTTGTTTGGATAAGTTTAATATTTTCACCTCATTTTATTTATTAAGTTATTAATCTATTAAAGTTATTTAAAATAAATAAAAAATTAAACACCAAAATTAACTAAATTAAATACATTAACATAAATATTTTATTTAATAAATTATTCAAGTCATAAAAGTTATTAAATTATTTAATCAAAATATAAAAAAAATAGCAGTGCGAAAAGTTAAAAAGGATGCAAATAGCCACACCCTCACGTGATTTAGTCTCCAATATACAATAAATACCTAAACACAACTACCATGGACAAGAATAAAAGTAAAAGCATGGCTATTACATATCTATTTTAGATGACTACCACGGATCTACATGCAAGTTTGTTGCTCCCATCCAATTTCAAATGTCTAGGAAAAAGACGAGACTGTGTCCCTAAGCTATCTACTGAAGTTTAGTCACTAAAGAGGCTGTTACATTTAAAATATCTAGTCCCTAAAGAGACTATAATCCTTAATGTTTCTTTACTGAAGTCTATAAATCAAATTCTTCAAATAGTGTTTGGATTGGAAGTATGGACCCAAAAACTACGGTCATGATTTCTTACCAAACCAGAGAGTAGCTTTAAGGCTACCATGATTTTTTAACATCGTCCACCACGTTTCCAAACACGCACTAAGGAAACCCTCTTGAAATTTTGATATGGTAGTTCGAGAATCAGATACTAACGATCTCTCTCTTCCCTCACAATGAGCTACGATAATAAAGCAATTTGATCAGGTACTTAAATAATGAACTGATCATGTGATACAATATTATGTGTTAGCTCTGATGGCATCTTACATATCACATTCATGGGAAAGGCAGAATGCCATACGTCAGAAATTATTTCTACAGTAAATTGCAAAATGTATCTAGTTCAAGTTTCTTTCGTTAATAATAGGAGAATAAATATAACTGCATGAAGATGCGCATGCATCAGTGCTATACAGTACAACAATCTAAACATTGTAATGTGCAATAAAATGTCATCCTATCCCAAATTAATTACTAGATTTATTGAATCCTTCATCAGAACTATCCTTACAATTATAAATGTCCTCGCATAGAGATTTTTTCAGTAAAATACATTACAAAAAATTGTCTATTCCTCCGTGTTTGGGTGCAATGGAAGTCTGAGTGTCTGACCTTATTCTTTGTTCAGTAAGTAACGACATCGAAAACGTGAGAAAGTAATAATTGTCTCCATCTTTGCTTACACAAAAACCTGAAATAGTCAAGTTACTCAAATTCCTCTTCGGCAACATAGAAAGGTTAACAGACAACTCGAGCATTATAACGTGCTTGAACCCAATAATGTACATAATTGTGTGTAATCAAAAGGCATGGCACATTCCTATTCTATCTACAAGTACTCACAATTCAAGTAACAATCTCCACGCAAAGCAAATAATGCGGCTATGCCTGAATTTGAAATGTTTTGATAGCAAAAAAAAAAAAAAACAGAAAGTCAACCAGTTTTTCAGCAACAGAGTGGTATGCGCTCTTGTATTAAATCACAACATCTAATGCTTGTGCTTCTAAAAAGTTGTTTGTGAAGTCCATTAATTAAAGTTGCAATAGATAAGGATGTCAACAGGATCTTGTAATTTTGTGAAAATTCTCAAGCAAAATATTACGTTTATAAAACAAACATTTACATTGCATCTAAGTTCTTCATATACGCATTTCAACGTTACTTGTGCTTTAATTGCTACAAAAAAACATACACATGCACGCAACATTTTCGTAATTTTAATTTAATGATAATTTCTGTTGACATTACATAGTATTTATACCTTTTTAATCCACAACTTCAAGAAGCATAATTTGAATTGCGCATTAAATACCAATCCTGAAATCAGCTATTCATTGGAAAATCGGCGTGTTGAAATTTTACTGCTATGTTTCTTTAATGAGAACTTCCCGCAATTGTTTGATATGATTCTCCCCTTTCGATATCATTATCATGTAGAACTCTAAAGCACACATGATTGTTTTCATTGTCAAATGATATGTTTCATTAATAATTACAAAATTTTCTGTTTGCATCGTCTATGTTACATATTCAAGATTTTGTTAAAGAAATGGTAAAAACATCAAATCTTGTTTTCACTATTTCTTCACAAAATGCTAAAAACACGAAGCAAATAAAATAAATAAAAAAAAAAAAAGGTAGTAACATGTGAACTAAATATGAAAATATAAAACGAACCGAACACCATCCTAACACAAATTTTTATACACGTTTATTACCAAAAGTAAACCTAGCTCAAGCAATATGAAATCCGTAAACGTCACAGGTCCATATTCCAAATATTTTAGCAATAATCAAATGTTAGTGTTTCAATATAATCCTTAATTCCAGCAATACATCATGTCCATAACCTATCACAACCTTCATCTATTCCAAAACCTTCTAAAAAATTAGGGAAAAAATTATTAAAGAAAAGAAAATTTTCCAGAGGATAAGATTATCCTTCAAAACAGAGAAACAAAAAGTAAAAACAGTTAGCTCGAGAAGCTCAAACTTGCAAAACGCAAGCTGTGCAATCTCTCCATATCAGAAGGAACTCAACCCTTAATAAAACACTTATAAGCCAATAACAGAACCCTACCCTATGCATTATTAGTAAAAGCAGATAGCGGCCATTGCTTAAAGTAGTCAACATAAAAAAAAATAATTCGACACCTGTTTCCAAACTAATCTTATACACAACACATAATGGGAAATATCTGTTGACTGTAGTTCAAAAAATCTTCAACATGTTACTGGTGTTAATTCTATCAAGTATCACTGATCAGATTAAAGATATGACTTCAGAAGGAATGTTAAATTTCCAAATGACCGAAATCAAGAAGACCAGAAGGAATTCTAATTGTGCCAAACAGAAATATTTCTAACTTTTTCTTCTTGCACATAACCTGATTCAATTCCCGTCTCATTCTACAGAAACTATTCTCATGTCATAGCTTATGCTTAGTGTTTACTGCCCCTGCTGCTGTGGGCTCAATCTAGAGAAAACCAGTCACTTAGCTTACAGAACTCTTGGAACCCTATGAAGGGTCCTTATCTCCTAGAACAAATCTGAGGAAAATGGGATTTTGTAAAGCATGTAATCTAAATCCCACTAAGTTAAATTTTGACATGGTAAATTTCTTCAAATGGGTTCCCAATAAGGAAAGAAATGAATCACCTTATTTAATACCAGCTATGATCGCAAACTGCAATAATAGAAGTTCTAGTATTTCACATTGAATCCACATGAATGCTGAAGAGTCATACTTGGACGGCATGATCATAAAAAAGTAATGTTCAAAACAGCACATTTAAAAAATTCAAATAAAAAATAAGGTTAACAACTGACAATCCCAAATATAAAAGGACAACTTTCAGGTACCCACGACATGTCCAGCCAGGGACTAATCCAAATATGAACTTCAAAAACAATGAACAATTCATAAAAATATAAATATGAATAGTCCTTGAACATTACGAACACAACCATTATAGATTGGGTAGCTCAAGGAAATATAAGCCCCTATGTATCTTTCTAATTTTACTTAAGTATCAAGGTCAAGAATTAAAAATTAGTGACATGCAATCAAATGTGCCATCGATTAGTCAATCAAATTTTCAAAGCACAAACACATTATAAGGGCGAAATACAACCATAGTAGTTAATAGTGGCCAGAGCGGCCGATATAGCGACAGAGTGGGACGGAGTGGCGGCGGCACGACAGAACCTCTGGAGCGGCACAGTTCTCTGTGGCGGTGAGTCACGGTGGCGCGGAGCGACTGCGATGCAAGAAATCGCAGCGGAGCAGGGCACTACTATTTGCATGGCGAGAAAAAATTGAAAATGTCCTCTTGTTTAAAATGTTAGTAAGGACATTTTTTACTTTTGGCTTTTACGGTTTCAATTCAAATATGTTTTCAAGTTTTCAGCATGTTTTTCCTCCTTCTATATTCTTCTTTTTGCCTTGAAAGTGCCCGTGTTTTCACTATTATCAGGTGAGTTGCCTTTTCCGGCGACATGTCTTCTCTGACTAGTCCTCGTTTATTCTCTACAGTCAGTCCTTGTCTGTTCTCCGACCAGTTCTCTAGTGATATGTCTTTCCAACTTTGAAGTATTTTTTTTTTCTGTTTCTGCCTACCCCAGTACCCCTTTTCCTTCTATGGTTCCTCTTCCACTCACTATTCTTGCTTTTTTGTTTTTGTTCCTGTTCTTGGTTTTTTTTTTTTTTCTAGCCAATAGAACCTTCTATTGTTCAATCATGGCATCTGGTTCCCAATCAACCAATGATCAACAGAAAAAAAAAAAAAAACCACTTCTACTACTGTTGTTGTTGGTGTTAGTGGTACACCTTCACCATTAGTGGGATCATCAAATGCAATGTTCACTAGAGCCAAAAGGACAAAAACAACAGGAAGAATGTAACATGTGATTTTTGCCTAAAAACATCTACCAGAGGAATCACTAGAGCCAAAAGACATCAACTCAGAATAAAAGGAGACGTGGTGCTTGTAGGAAAATACCGGAAGACGCTAGGTTGGAATTGAAGGCAGCTCTTGAACAAAAAAAACAAAAAATGAAATATATATGGGGGAAGTGCAAGAGGATGGAGATGAGGAAAGATGAAGTGGAAGAGATTGTAAGGCTTAAAAATGGAAAAAAGCCTACAACTTCATCGACAGATGTTACTCCAGTTGCTGCCAAGAAAAAAAATGTCAATGTTAAGGGCCCCTTGATTTGCACTTCTTCAAAAAGCCTGAAGAAACCATCCAATTGAGAAAAAACAAGAAACAAACAAGCATAAATGATGTTTGTCAGAAGGATGCAAGAGCAAGGACAATAATACATTGCATGTTTCTTTTATAGGAATGGAATTCCATTCAATGCGGCCTAATCAAATAGTTTTAAATTGATGATTGAGGTAGTTGGAAACTATAGTCCTCGTCTAAAGTCCCCAAACTATCATATGAATTGAGTTCCACTTCTTAAAAAATAGTTGCAATATACAAAAGACATGTTGAAGGGTCACAAGGAGGAACAAATGAAATATAGATGCTCAATAATGTCAGATGGCTAGACCAATAGGAAGAATAGGACATTGATTAATTTTTTGGTAAATTGTTCATTAGGAACAATGTTTGTCAAAAATATTGATGCATCTGAATTCATGAAGACCGAGGACAAAGTATATCAACTTTTGAATAGCTTTGTTGAGGAGATTGGAGAAAAAAATGTCATTGTAAGTGGTGACGGACAACGGGAGTAATTATGTTATGGCAGGTAAGTCTAACTCTTATTTAAATTTTGATTTGGAAGTATAACTTTTAATTGTTACTCATTTAAATTGCAATTAAAATTTTTAGGTAATTTTTTAAAATTCACAAGAATGAAATTATTTTAAATTCCATGTGCTGCCCATTGTCTAGACTTGATGCTAGAAGATATTGGGAAGATTGCCAAAGTAAAAAAGATTATACAAAGAGGCATCAAGCTAGTAGGCTACATTTACAACCATTCAATGGCTTTGAACATTATGTGAAAGTTCACTAATAAGTCTGAATTAGTGAGGCATCGAGTTACATGATTTGCAACTACTTTTCTTACATTGCAAAGATTGCACAAGCAAAAAGTCAATCTTAGATGAATGTTCACTTCGGATGAATGTGTGGAGTCTAGGGCAGCTAAGGATCCCAAAGGGAAGAAAGCAACTGACATTGTTCTTCATCCTTTTCAAGTTCCATGTCATTGTCTTCATCACTCTCGTTACAACTAGAATTGTACTCTTCTTCCCCTTCATCTTCCTTTTTCCTTATTAGATGTAGATGCAACCATTGTCCTTTGTATTTATGTTTGTCTCCTAGTGTACTTCAAAGGTTTAACGACCCTAGTTGCACTAGCAACATTTCCCCAAGTCAAAACATCATCATCAAAAACCAATTCATCTTCGGCATCTTCACCCTCTCCATCCAATTTTGCCACTATCGACTCATTGCTATCATCAATGTCCTTTAAAGCAATAGGATCAATAAGATCACGACACTCATAGCGTTCATGAAGAGCTTGGTTATATTTAACATAATTAAGTCTTGAAGCTTTTGGTGCTTGAGCCTGCTTCTATTCTTTGAATGAATCTATAATAATATAACAAACTTTGTTACATCCTGGTTATATAAAATTTTAAACTCAAATTTAAAATTTTCACTTTTACATTAACATACATGTTCAAAGGTACTCCAATTACACTAACATCTTGACGAGCTACAAGTCAAACTTTAATGGCAATATTTTGCAAGTGTGGTGTATGTACTCCATACATCTTCCACCACTCAGCTGAAATGCAATTCATATGCATTAGTATCAAAATGATTACTTAAATTTGCAATTTGAAATGTAATCAAAATAAATATGCAAATTATATGGGTCTTTTTTCATTATCCACCAACCTTAATACACAAAAATATGACTCATAGCCTTCACAGAGTAGACAACA
Organism: Mucuna pruriens; assembly: GCA_025330945.1. NCBI lineage: Eukaryota > Viridiplantae > Streptophyta > Magnoliopsida > Fabales > Fabaceae > Mucuna > Mucuna pruriens. Next base: position 792,196 of record JAENHJ010000383.1, on the reverse strand, counting down.
TCATTCCAAAATGAGAGCATAAGAACAATATCGGTTGCTTTCTTCCCTTTGGAATCCTTAACTGCCCTAAACTTCACCCATTCATCTGAAGTGAACATTCTTTTAAGATTGGCTTTTTGCTTGTGCAATCTTTGCAATGTAAAAAAGGTAGTTGCAAATCTTGTAACTCCATGCCTCACTAATTCAGACTTGTTAGTGAACTTCCGCATGGTGTTCAAAGCCATTGAATGGTTGTAAATGTAGCCTACTAGCTTGATGCCTCTTTGTATAACTCTTTTACTTTGGCAGTCTTCCCAATATCTTCTAGCATCAAGTCTAGACAATGGGCAGTACATGAAGTCCAAAATAATTTTGTTCTTGTGGCTTTTAAAAATTTACCTAAAAATTTCAATTGCAATTTAAATGAGTAACAATTAAAAATTATACCTCTAAATCAAAACTTAAATAAGAGTTAGACGTAACCGCCATAACATAATTACTCCTGTTGTCCATAATTACTCCCGTTGTCCATCACCACTTGAATGACATTTTTTTTTCAATCTCCTTAACAAAGATATTTAAAAGTTGATATACTTTGTTCCCGGTCTTCATGAATTCAGTGCATCAATACTTTTGACAAACATTTTCCTAATGAACAATTTACCAAAAAACTAATCAATGTCCTATTTTTCCTATCGGTCCAGCCATCTGACATTATTGAGCATCTATATTTTATTTGTTCCTCCTCGTGACCCTTCAACATGTCTTTTGTATATTGCAACTCTTTTTAAGAAGTGGAACTCTCAATTCATATGATAGTTTAAGAAACATCCAATGTATTGAATTGTCCTTGCTCTTATGTCCTTCTTGAAGCATCATTTATACTTGTTTGTCTCTTGTTTTTTCCCAATTGGATGGTTTCTTCAGGTCTTTTGAAGAACTGCAAATAAAGGACCCTTAACATTGACATTTTTTTTCTTGGCAGCAACTGGAGTAACCTTTGTTGATGAAGTTGTAGGCTTTTTTCCACTTTTAAGCCTTACAATCTCTTCCACTTCATCTTTCCTCATCTCCATCCTTTTGCACTTCCCCCATATATATTTCATTTTTTACTTTTTTTGTTCAAAAGCTGCCTTCAATTCCGACCTAATGTCTTCCGGTATTTTCCTACAAGCACCTACATCTCCTTTTATTCCGAATTGATGTCTTTTGGCTCTAGTGATTCCTCTATTAGATGTTTTTAGGCAAAAATCACATGTTACATTCTTCCTGTTGTTTTTGTCCTTCAATTGTTCCACTTCCATGCAATATCAATATTTTGACCAGTGGGCTTGAACACTACATTTGATGATCCCACTAATGGTGTAGGTGTACCATTAGTAGCAATGGTTTTTTTTTTTTGGTTGATCGTTGGTTGATTGGGAACCAGATGCCATGATTGAACAATAGAAGGTTCTGTTGGCTAGAAAAAGAAGGTACAAAAGTTAAGAGAAAGAAAAAAGAATATATTGTTGTATTGTGAGCATGAGAAAAAGGGGAACTAGAGAAGGAAGAGGGATAGGCAGAAACAGAAAAAAAATAAACTAAAGGAAAAAAAATACTTGAAAGCTAGAGAAGATGAGGATTGGTCGGAGAAGACCCGTTGCCGGAGAAGAAGAATCAAGGTGAAAACACAGGGTGAAAACGCAGGCTGAAAATGCACTAACGCAAGCTGAACAGTGAAATCGTGGGTACTTTCAAGGCAAAAAGAAGAACAGAGAAGGAAAACAAGCTGAAAACGCAATATTTGAAACCTTAAAGGCCAAAAGTTGAAAATGCCCTCGTTAACGTTTTAAACGAGAGGACATTTTCAACTTTTCCTCGTTATGCGAAGAGGTGCGCCTACGACCGCCACAATTTTGCGGATCGCGACCGCTTCGCGCTACCCTGATCGCAACTACCACGACAGAAAACAAAACTGCTACATCTCTACCATCTCACGTCGCCGCCACTTGGTCCCGTCGTGACCGCTCTGACCGCTATTAACTACAGTGCTAGAAACTATAGGAAAATTAACAGCCAACTGATACAATCACAAAAAACAATGTAGAAAATCTTAAATTTAAAGATGTCAATTTAGCTTCCACAAAAACATGCATATAACAATTCTCAAATCTTAAATATAAATGATAGTACAAGTCACTCATGCCATGTCAGAGACTACTCCAAACATGAGTTTGATAATCAACTGAATAAATTAAAAAATATTTAAAAACACAAAGTCCTTGAATAAGAGGAACATCATCATACATAGATCGAAGAGCTCAAAGAAATAGGAGACATCATAGGCACCACTATAATTTTATTATTGTAACAAGGTCACTAACTAAAAATTAGTGACATGAAGTGAAACATGTTATTGTTCAACTCAACTTTCAAATCGCAAACACATCCGTACAGCTAAATACAACATTATCAATAATGATAAAAAAATAAAAGGAACACTAAAAAGTTGATAATAAGACTAAACCCACCTAATACAAGTTATAAGTAAAAGTGTTTACTAAATGTGTTGTATGTGTTATCCACGTATACAATGCTTTATTTATCATAAAATAAGGCTAAAACTAAACATACAAATAATGATAAAAATTTCTAATTTCTAGCTATGAAACATTTTCATATTTTCCTATTAACATAGAATAAATGTATATTTTTAACATTCCCCCTAGAGATGGAACATATATGTCATATGAATCAAACTTATTACAGATATAATCAACACGAGAGCCTTTAACAAACATAATTTCAGCTTTTGAGAGGATCATTGGATGGCAACAGAGGAATTGCCAGAGTTAGGAGAGCACGACAAAGGGGTCACCGAAGTCAAGGAAGCATGGCGGAAAGGTCATTGAAGACAAGGGAGAGCAGTAGAAGGGTCGCTGAAGTTAGGAGAGAATGGCAGAGATATCGCCGAAGTGTGGACTGCACCAAAAAAAGCCACACACCTTTCTCGGTGCAAATGTGTGTATCTCACATGTAGGAGAAAAGTGGCATGTGACTATTAGCAACGAGGAAAGCTACGCGATGGTCACTAGTGGAGGCGGTTCTAATCGTATGACGGGTTAGAGAAAAGGTGGTGTGACGATGGCTAGCAGTGGAGGTAGGTACTATTCACCCATGAAAAGGAGCATCCACTATGGTGAATGTGTTGTGTGTTACCCTCACACACAATGATTTATTTATAATCAAATAAGACTAAAATTAAGGATATAAATAATGATAGAAATCCTTAATTTGTAATTATGGAATTTTCCATATTTCCCTATTAACATAGAATAAATGTATATCTTTGTAACAAACGAAATAAAAAAGAAGACACAAAGCTAAGAGAGCTCCCCATTCCCAAGGTTGTTAAACTCTCGAGTGTACTCATAGAATATAAAAGTTTTTATGATTCTAGGTACAAAAATCGAGTTAACTCGGTTCTTCATGGACTCAAGCACTTGGTGAACCCTCCCTTAAAAGCTAGTTGTTAAGGAGGAAAAACCAAACCACTTAAGTACTCCACCGAGCATCCCATACTACACAATGTAGAACTTAGGCACCTTATAATAACCAAGTCCTTATCATGGAACCACTTTAGAGCCAAATCCATTGTCTCCTCTAGAACTACCTCCTGAGATTGACCTTCCCATTGCTTTTTAATGGTATACATTTCATTTGCAATCTTCCTTCTCATTATGTGACTTTGATTTATCATTGTCTCATTCATTATACTTGTCTCTTTCCCCGTCTTGTCTCTGGTCCTAAGACTACAAGTGATGCCATATCTCATCTTGATTGGAGATAGGCCACAATTGATGATATATGTGCACTTCAAAATAGTGGTACTTGGGACCTCAGTCCCCTTCCTCCACGAAATTTTATTTGTAGGTGTATTCACACAAAAAAAAATTGGTCTAATAATCAAGTGGAACGACTTACCATTTTCTCTCCTATTGCTAAAATGGCATTCGTTCAACTGAGTCCATGGCTACTATTCACCATTAGCCACTTTACTAGCATGATATAAAGGAGTCTTTAAGATGAATTTGTCATGTCCAAAAATCCTTGTGTGGACTTAAATAATCTCATAGTGCAGATATAGCATTATAGTTCAATAGTTTGATATGACTCAAAGTGAAGCTAACTATTGTCGCCATTCCTAGGTGTATTTATTTGGTTGTGTACATGGACAACATTGAAATTACATGAATTGCTCACCATGGCATTGCATAGGTAAAAAAAACATCTTTGTCACCATTTCCAAACAAAATATCATGGAAGACTTCAATACATCATAGGGATAAAGGAAACACAATCCAAGAATGATATTATGGTTTCTAAGGATAAGTATGGGTGATGATGTTGTCATTGCAAATATCTTTAGTGTACGAGATGTAGAAGCGTGGTGGAATATTAGGATCCAATTGCAAGGTATGAGACTTGAGTCCCATATTGGATTTATAGGATTCTAGTATGGGTCTTAGGTTTTAGGTCTAACTCATTCCCATAAAACCAATTTATAAGATGAGGGATGTCTATGCTTTATAAGCTCTTTTCAGGCATTTTCTTTAGTCAATGTGAGACTTAACGCATGGCAATATTGGGCTTGGTAGGTGGATAATATGGTAAGTAGCCCAATTAGAGTTGGCAAAATACCCAAACCCACCCAATGAAGCGTAGGGCTTGGCCAGGAAAAACCTACTAAAGGCCCAACAAAAACAGCTTTTCATAGGACTTGGACATCATTTTAGAGACCCAAATTGATTCAAACATTTTTAGCTTGGTCGTAACCTACATTAGGTCGGCTTGGTACAAGTTCGATAGTTCTTTTTGCCACCTCTAGACCCAATACTAGATCTAGGATAGACTCGATACCGTCCCTAACATTTGAGCCTAAGCTTTATAAGTTCTTATCAAGCATTATCTTTAGTTAATGTAGAACTTAGAATTTTCTGAATAGTGGGGTTTATAAGGCCTTGGACTCTCCAACTACAACAACAAACTTTTGATGTGTGGTTCTTCCAAGATTCTTATAAGGACCCTAATGTTAAACTTCTACTAAGTCAAGCGAATCCATTTTCAATCTATAATCTATAAACAAGTACAAAATAGTGGTTGGAAAACTGAACTATCTCAATGTTACTTTCCAAATATCTCCTTTGCATCCAGTTTCCTAGCTCTCCTTGTGAAGAACATTAGGTTGCATCCTAAAATATACTAAAAGTGCTTCATAAAAGGTCACTTGTATGAAGACAAAGGCCATACTAGAATTGTGGGATATTCAAATACAAATTAAGCAGGCTCTCTTACTGATAAGTAATCCACCTCTGTATATTACCTTCTGTTTGGTGGTAATTTGATTTTTGGGAAAATCAAGAAAGAGTATGATTGCAAGATTAAGTGCAGAAGTAGAACATTGAGGGGCTTCAACCACTTGTGAACTTATTTGACTTAAAACAATTGATCAAATAGAGGTTTAGGGAGATTATGCAGATGGCACCTATTTGTAATAATCAAGCAGCTCTGCATATCACTTCAAGTTCAGTGTTTTATGAGTGGACCAAATACATTGAGATAGGTTGTCATTTCATTGGGAAGATCTTGTTCGAAGACATCACTACTAATGTCAATTCAAATGACCAACTAGAGAACTTTTTCACCAACTCATTGAGAGGTCCTCGACTTCATTATATATATATATATATATATAAGAACGGACCCACTTACTCCAAGAGTAACTTAAAAGAAAGTTACTTCTCATCCTCACTTTTTATTTTCTTGCAACCTAACAACTCTAACAAGTGATACATCTTATTCATTAGATTGCAAGAAAATGAAAGGTGAAGATGAAGAGTAACTCTCTTAGAGTTACTCGTGGAGTAAGTGGATCTCTCCTATATATATATATATATATATATGTAACAAGCTTGATACCTATGATTTATATGCTTTACCTTGAGAAGAGTGTTGGAAATGTAGTAAATAATGTAATCATGATAATTATAAGTTGTAATTATGGTAACAGTTAAATCCTTGCATTTATGACTCAAAATACTCTCAGATATGTAACTCAAAACACATGGATTCCATCATATGTTTCTCTTTCCTCTTTTCTCATCATGATTAATTGTATTTGTTGATAAGGTGGTAAAAAATGATTTCCCAAAGACTTTCTACTTTAAAATAACATTGCAAACAATGATTAAAAAAGTTATCAGACATAGAGTGTGTTTATAACAAACTACACCTATAATCTAATAGCTGAAAGTACCAAATATCAACACAAAGTAGGCCCAAAGCAATTCATGAAAGAAAGAGGGAATAGAAATAACATGACAACAACAGAATTACTCTAAAGAAACAAAAGGTTAAGACACCTTAACAAAGAGTTTAGTAAAATTCATTTTTCTGGAGTTATTTTCAAGGTCTCTTGAGAAGTGTGTTAATCACAGTTCAATTAAAACATTAAAATAAAACAAACCAAGAGCTGCCTCGAACGAAATTGAATTTTCACCTGGTTTACATGTTGAAAATCAATACCAATATGATTCCGACTTTATTTTACTAGATACCATTACCTATTTAATTAAAAAATCTAGAGAGTGGAAAGCAGAATTAAAATTAATTGACAATAATGATTTTCAGTTTAAACTGTACATTTGTGTCTAGCTAAAAAATCAAACTTTAGGCCTTTATCCTATTAGGTCCTCCACTTGAATCATGACGGCAATGAGCTCTATCAAAAGCAAAATACTATTGTAAATTCCTCATACCCTGTTTAAAAATTTCCTTTTAGCAACTTTCGTGGCAAACTAGCGAACGTTCAACCTAATATTTATTGCTTCCTAGTATAGGCATCATGGACAATAATTTTAAAACAAAAATTTTGAATTTGAATTAGGTTTAGATGCTAATTGGTCCTCTAACATGACAATTTCAGGGAGGGCAGCAGGAGAAAGAGGTAGTATGCATGAATGAATAACTAAATTTTTACATGGAGCAAATATTCAGCAGTATGAAAAGAACTTCCAGTAACAAAGTTAACACCCTGCCATCAGTTAGCCCAGTCTTTTTCTTCTCCAATAAAACATGATCAAAAGATCAGTATCATAGAAGAGCTCTATAACTCACTTGACATATACAGAAAGGTCAGACACTGAAGTCAGTAAAACGCTATATATTTCAAAAATGCAAAACACTAGAAAGAATCAAGGAAATAAAAATTGAATAGAGAAAACAATGGCTAGATAGTAAAATTAACATTCCATTGTTGAAGTTAAACCTGAGCATGAAACTGATTTCTATATATATATATGTATATAGAGAGAGAGATCTTATGTAATAATTACAAGGGATGAGAACAGATAAACTAACCAAGTCAAAAACAAGGGCCTAAACTTGGAAGCCAATGTTCTTGGGATACATTGTCAGGAAAAATTATAATATACACAGTCCTGCCAAAAGCCTCCACAAGTTTTCAAAATTTTCTTTAGGGGTAGTTGTACGTTCTACACAAGTGAACCTAACTTCAAACCACAATATGTAACCTTGATAGTTGATCCACCAGCAATGGCACTGAAAGATAGCAAGGCAGTCATTATTCAGTATAGAAACAGAGAACCTTGAAATACGATTTTTCTTCAGAATAAAAATTGAACCAAAAAATCGGAAAAAGCACCATACAGGTATGTATAATAACCTAAAATATTTTATTACAAAGGAAATTGGTTCCATGCATAAGCAGGCATAATGATCATTTATTCAAAATTAATTTGCTCTTGACGTAAACAATTAAGCTATGTAAAGCTATCAAACAACCCACAAATAGTGAATCCAATGGACAATATCCTTACCCACTAATTGTGCAGATGAAATGAAAAATATTTCTATCAGCATCAAGTAGGCCTCCAACAATTAAGTGCAGGAATATCTGGCCTACAGGACAACATTTGAGGAACACCATGTCCTGAAGAAAGAAATGATCTTGATGCATAAATGTAGTTTCTTAGCAAGTGGAAGCTAAAAGTGGGAAATCGAGAACTAGGAAAAAGTAAAGAAATGTAAAATAACAAAAACTACCTGTCATAGGAGGAGCAGGCATGTTGTTAGGGTTTGCATGCTGAAAACCTACATTGTTTATTGGTGGTCGTTCAAGTGGTGACCGAAAATAACCTGTCATTATCATCGTTAAAACAGCATTTATAACATTCAAATGTATCCCACACGCAACACAAAATACCAGCAACATTAGACTAACTACTAAGAGCTCTGTTAAAAAATAAATGGATGCAAGCCTTCATGAAAAGCTAATGATAAACTTCAGGAATAACAGATACAAAATTAATAAACAGCACAAGACATCAATTATATTTTACTCTGACAATCATTTGGATTTAGTATGCTAAACAGATTCACATACCTTCTTGCCCAAAGGGGGGACCAGGGCATGAAGGATTTCTCCCTATCCATATACCCTGTTGATTGTTTGTTTTAAATTCACTTGATGACATCCTCCATTGCTCATTAGCAACAAATTGCCTCTGGCCCTCTGGAAGTGACGGCAATGAGAAGGGAGGATGGAAAGAATGTGGAAGATGCTGCTGAACTGTAGGCTTTGGATAGGTATATTGATTGGATGGATTTTGGGGTGGGGCAGGATGCATGTGTCTTGGAGCAAATGGTGGGTTAACTGGCTGAAATTGCAGATTAGGTTGAGGACCTTGAGAATTTAGATACATATCATTTTGTCCATATTCTAACTGCCTCAGAGGATTAAAACCAGAAGGTTCCTGAGAGTTGCAGCCTGTCATTAGAGGAAAGCAAGCAGATGGCTGTTGCAATATTTCATTCTTGACAACTGAACTATTGTGACCTCCAGGAAAAGAATTTCCAGCCATTTGAACTATTTGGTTGCCCTGTAGGGAGGACTCCACTTGTCAAAACCATCAAAGCAAACAAATCCAAAAACAAACCAGCGATATTCGAAAGCAAAAACATCTTACATTAGCTGAATCACTAAAATCATGAGGTACACTCTGCTGATACCCTGACAATGGCGATGACTGATGTGATGATTGAGGTGGCACTAATGTCTGGGAGAAAAGTGGAGGCTGAACAGGTCCAGATGATTGAGGAATCAACGGAAGTGGAGGGCCTGGGGGTGGCAAGGGAGGAGGTGGGGGTTGCAACCCTGGGGGTGGTGGGGGTGTGGGAGGTGATGGAGATAATGGTGGTGGTGGTGGTGGAGGTGAAGAAGGCAAAGGTGGGGGAGAAGGGGGTGAATCAAGTGGCAGCGGAGGAGAACCCTCAAGGATATCAGGTATCTCTGCAGATATATTTGAAGCTGGATCCAAAATCCTATCTGAGCCCTGAAGTTGAGAATCCATTCCCGAAGGACTGTTCAATAATACAGGTTTTTCATCCTTAAGGTGACCTGAAACATCTTCCATTTCCAGCTCACCATCCACATCCTCCAAGATACAATGGCGCTTGTCACTTGGGGTAACTGTAGAAGTTTCTGAATCCACAACTGTGTGAGTGGGATCAGCTGGAGATGCATTACTCAGAAAATCGCCATCTTCATCTTCTTCAAACACACGAGAAGATAAAAAGCCAGGCAGCTGAAATGTAGTATTACTGATACATCCAGATATATAACAAGAATCAGAATTAGAAAGTTTTTGAACACAAGTAAAAATAACAATAAGATAGTTGTGTTTCATAAAATGAAGAAAGAAAATCTTCATGTTGCTGATTGCAAGTCCAGCCAACTAAAATAGGAAAATGCATATGAAAACAAAAATGAAATAAGTTCCATGTACAATTTCTTTATCTTCATTGTAGTCTCTTTTAATGGTAGTCTCTTAGTTATAAAGTAGCTTAGTTTTTAGCTTCCTAACATAAAGTCACAACACTTTTTCCATAACTGAATTTAGTAACCTTATCAGTTTTGACAATCACTCTGTAAATGAAAAATATATGGTCAGTTTTTCAGTCAAACTAAGGCGGGAGAGAAAATCCCACAGGATAATTTTTTAAAAACAATTTTGACAAAATGCAATTTGAATCCAATTTAAATCCATACAGATTAAGGACACTAGTTTCAACATAACTTCTCTCCAATTATTTAAGAGTATTGACACAACTTCTTACCAAAATGACTGACCCATTTCTTTCTTTTGCCTTTTAAAAACTCATTCCATACTATCTTCTTTTGTTTACAACCTATACTGTAAAGCTCGTTGTGATACAATAATTCCAAATGCAATACATTCCATTTTATGCTGTATCTGTTTTCTTGCTTTAAGGATCCAGCATTTACTATCTCTCCTGGTTAAAGATAGACTAATTGTAGAAATGACCAGTGACTCTTACAAGGAAACTTACATAATAATGAGAATAGACACAACACATAACTCAAGCTTCCAACCTAATAAAAACAATGAAAAGAATAAATGTCACACCTTCCATACTCATCAAGCATGCCCTCCATTTCTCTAATTGGATCATCCAGAGACCGTTCTGTTCGGGAAGGATGCCTGAGAGAAAAACTAACTGTTATATCATCATTTGAAGCTCCAATATCATCCATGTAACGGCGAAGAACTGATTCAGGAAAAATTTTCCTCTCAAGCCACAGCCTTAAAACCTGCAATCCACACATGTAAAAACAAACAAATGTAATATCCCTCATGCACACAGTATACCCAGTTTCAAAAAATTGCCATCATAAACTTTCCTATACAAATTCCTTTGACTAATGACTATATCATAATAAAGAAAAGATTGTAGTCAAGTAATAGATAATCCTAGAAAATATCCTCTCCTATTTTTTGGTGATTGTGAATAGTCAGCAAGATCCTTTGTTCTACAGACAATGAGAATTCAGATTGAGAGACTCAGCCTACACTGTAGTTTACCTTAGTGGTTGATATTTTGAATCAGATGTTCTTAATAATTGTTGATAGAGGCATGTCAAGGGGATCAAAGTTTGTACACAGCAAGTTATGGTGTCACACCTCCAGTATGTATGTGACACAATTCTCTTTTGTGGACAAGAATAGAGCCATAGAAGTAGGTAAGTGAACATTCTTTTACTCTCCAGCTTACTGAAATTATTAGTCCAGAGTCTCAATGGCTAAAAGTTGCTTGGTGAATACAAATGAGGACAATAATGCCCTTTTTCCTCCTTTACTGCTTTCGCTGGATGCCAAAAATTGCAGTGCTTTCTCACTAATTTGGAAATTTTGATGGTGAACCTAAAAGTTATTTCTTCTAAGGACCCAGTGGCTTAAAAGAGCTCTAAGAATCTAGATAATAACAAAGGATCTTACTTTCCTTGTGTGGACATGTTACCTTTATAGAAGCCTGATTGTCTAACATTCTAGTATTCCATTGTACTATCTGTCTATCTATATCATTTCCAAATTCCTTTTACATTGGTCCAGAGGATAAACAAAATTATGAGACATTTCCTGGTCCAAATTAAGGGAGAGTTTGCTTGTTGGGAGATTTGTTTCAAGCCCAAAAAGGAGGCATGATATCCTGGCGATCATTGTTATCAAACTTGGCTCAACCCAGTCGGTCGAGTTTACAATAGGATTGGATATGTATATGACTTGGTTTTTGTCATTAAACCATCTTTAAACCAGTTCAAACAGGTAAATCTGCTCCACTCCGAACAAACCATGTGTCCAACCAAGGCCCTTGCAGTACAGTCATATTGTCCAAGAAAGTTGCTGGCTGCTATTCCTACTATTGCAGTCATGTTCTCCAAGACAATGCAGCAGTGCAGGGCGTCAATTCATTCACTGCCATGCAGAGGAAATGAGGAAAATGCAAAAATCTGCCATGCAGAGGAAATGAGGAAAATGCAAAAATTGCATGGCCAGGAATTGGTCTTGGTGTCTGGGGCTCGAAAGATGTTTTCCAACCACTATGCCATGACACTCATTTGTTGTGTGTAGCAAATATAATATAATTATATATATATATATATATATATATATATATATATATATATATATATATATATATATATATATATATATATATATATATATATATATATATATATATATATATATATATATATATAGTAGTAGAATTTATACGGATTTAGCGACTCACCCATTCAACCATTGACCCAGCAGTACCATTACCGAGTCAATCATCGGTCTAAGTTTTATAACATTGATGAGGATCACTGTCAATCACATGAATCCAGCAAAGTTCTTATGCCCCAAAATGATTCTTAAATCAGATCTGGGAGAAAGTCTAAGCAAAGCAGGCAATGTTATGTCCATAGAGATTATCTTCACCCATATTGCTCAACTCATTTAAATAATTTACCCATCCAAAATTTCTACTCTATCAGTCATTATGGATTCAAATATTTCTTGGAATTTTCATTCTAGATGGGACATAAGTAATAGGGGAATTAATTAGATTCAGTTTCCTTTGCTTTTATTTAGATATTAATACTTTTCTTCCAATCATGAATGTTAGAAAATCAGATAAATATCTGATGATATTATTTTTATAACTTAGAATATTTTAAAATATTTGATGATCTCTGAAGATTTATTATTCTTTTATACTTTATGATTTGTTTCCTTATTCAATTCAATTAGGATCTTTGTATTTATAGGCATATCTTATCATGTAAATAGGAATTTTATATTTATAGTATTTATCGCATTAAATCTATATAAAACGAGCTCTGTTGTGTAGTTTATATACACAATTTAAATATCTCTTACATCTGTTTTTCTCTCTTTCAACATGGTATCAGAGTTTGACAGATGGACCTTGGAAACAATGCTTCCCAAGGACCCACTATCTCTCAATGACATTTCTATTTTCACCATATCCCTTTTTCGGTAGATGTCCTCCACTACCACCTATTGTCACCTGGTGATTTTTCAGCGACTTTTTTTACTTCTTTTCCACCGACGATCATTTTGATAGGGTCTCTTTTCCCACACATGAATCACATTAGTAATGACTTCTTTCTCACCAATGATCATTCTAGTGATAACTCTTTCCACCAACAATATTATTAGTTTGAAGCTTCCAAATGTAGTTTTGAGAAAGTTGGACTTTGCTTTGCTTGCCAAGAATCTCTCTAATTGATGGTCATTCTAGCAATTTGGCTAACCTTTCTTTGTAGCAACTTTCTTCGACTTCTCCAGCATCCCTGAGTTTCCTTTCAAACTATTGCTTTTCAATGAAGCTCAATTTTTATGTTTTCTCTTTATTTGTAGGAAAATAAATTGTTCTTGTAACAAGCTGAAAGCTTAGTAAGCTGCAACTTGAGGGAGAGTGTTAGAAAATTAGAGAAATATCTTATGATATTATTTTTATATCTTAGAATATTTTAGAGTATCATAGATGATCTCTTAAGATTTATTCGTCTTTTATATTTTATGATTTGTTTCCTTATTTGATTAGAATTTTTGTATTTACAAGCATATCGTATCATATAAATAGGAATATTATCTCCTACATTCATTTGTATTTTTTATTGTATTAAGTCTATATAAAATGGACTCTGTTGTGTAGTTTATACACACAATTTTAGTATTTCTTGCATCTGTTTTTCTCTCTTTCAACAATGAAAATGAAATTTGTCTCATTGATCCTTCTATTGTGTTTTCTTCTAAGACATTTTCATTTCCTCACACTTTCCAACAGTGATCAGAACATGCCTCTCAAGCTCAGAGGAAATTTTTACCTATCAGCAATGTTTTATGATACCATATGTTGGTCCATAAAATTCAAACAATAGCATCAGTCAAGTGTTGCAAACATAAGAATGTCACATTGGCAACAAAAGATAAGATCATCAATGAATGTATTAGAGAAAGTTGTAGCACCTAAGGAGGGGAAAACCTCACTTAAAGATGGTTTGCTCATGTGAGAAGACTTAGTAGTGGACCAAGGAAGAAGAATTTTTCATTTATAGGATAATTCAATAAAGATAGAAGAAGACCAAGAATTTATTAAAAAAAATTAAAAAACCTTGATATATATGACCCATCTGGAAAGCTGGATTTTGACACAACCCTAGTGTTGTTTGATCCACAGTGCTGACAAAACATGTGGGACAAGGCTTTTGTTATTGTTGTTGTACACTTGCTAATACCAAGAAGTTTCTTGATTTTCATCCTACAAAGCCCTTCTGAAAATCTAAAACTAACTCTAAGACCAAGTTTACGTCTCAATATTTTATCCAATTATTAGAGAATATCCTCTAATATTGTATCAGAGATCCACTCTCATGCTTGCATTGTATTTTTCTTTTCCCTTCTCTTTTTTTCCAGCTTGTATTTGTTGTCTGCAACTAGCTCATTAGCTAGCCAGTCTATAGTCAGTGTTTGTCAACATTAAAATATTATAAGTTCAACATTTATTACCAAACAAGTTCAACATTAAATTTAAAGCTCTTATTTGACTTTTTTTAAAGTAGCTTATAAGCTCAAAAAAATTCTGGCCAAACATAACCTAATAGTGTTTCTGGCTTCTACCTGGTGCACTCTACTGCTTCCAGGCAATTCCCATTTTTTTATATGCTGATAAATAAAGTGTCTTTGTTGCATTCTTGATTGTTTCTTTTTCCTCTTATTTTCTTTTTCTTCTGTTTCCGAGTATACCCATATTTCTCTTCATATTTCACTTTTTTCTCTCAAATAGAACTTCTGTTTACAAAAAGAAGAAAGAGCTGACCTTGAGACATTGACGACGATTTTCACGAGCACTAGCCCCAGGGGGAGCAGCAGCACCAAGAAGACGTGACAATCCTCCTTGAACTGTAGGAATGTAGGAGGCTCCTGCAATGCCTGAAAAGTATATCTAAGATTAGAGTCCATGATGTCATGAAAGACACTACCTGAGACTTGCAAATTTGTGCAGAGAATGGAGAAGAGGCAGAGAGAGATAAAAGCATATCCATAATAAATGCAACTAAACAGCATTGTATGAAGTACATCCACCTTTTTGATTATGGGAGCACTGGGTGATGGAATCAACAAGGAAAAACAAATCCACTTTACGATGAAAACTAGTTTCAGTTTCCAGCTTTCGAATAAGAAGTTCAACAACCTGAACATAAACTTCAAAGTAAGTCCATTACAAGCAAATCAACAATCAATTTGATGTTACTGCAAAAATTAATTGCAGCATAAATCTAACATAAATAAAAGAAAAAAATATTCTCATCACTTCTCTAAAAATATACACAAAACTGCATTGCCATATTCTTCAAAGCACGAATTGAACACAAAAAACAAACAAGCAAACTAATAGTTTTAATTTTAAAAGTGAAAACTGACAGACAATGTTCAAAAGCAACTTCTTTTTTTAAAAACTTAACGCTTAGCTTTCTCCACAAGCTGAGCTTACCCTTTCACCTACAACATGACAATACCGATTTAGGACATACCAACTGGTTTCACACTTCCAACACCACTCCATCAGAATTTTACATAACAATCCCATCAAAAAAGTATTCCAACAGAGCTAACAATTAGCTAATGTTAAGACAGTATATTTGTACACTAAAGCAATTTTTAAAATTATTTTCTAAGGCAATCTTATACTCATGTACTTGATGTAGAAGATAAGGAATAAAGTTGTTATCTGGTTCATTGTTTTAGGAATAGCAAGGATATGAAAAGGCATACCTCATTGGCAATGCCATACTTGGCACAATCAATGGCAAGGCGTGTTGCACGCCCAATACTTTCCTTGGTCCTAGACAAAGTCTCAATCATTCCTTCAAAAGCATCACGAGCAACAGAAGCCTCAGTATCACCACTCAGAGAGCCCTCTACAGCCCTTTGCACTGAACTAACTCTTTTCTCCTCGTTTTCTTCAGTATCAGGTTGATTTTGAGAAGTGGAATGATACCCATTGGTTGATGGAGAGGCCAAAGTTGGGTGCTCATGAACTCCCTGCCAATCAGCCTGGCTAAAATTGCTCGAGACAGACAGAAATGGCTGAACCGTAGAGGGGCTAGGTGTTCCCCCATGAGTATAGCAAAGGCCAAGAGGATGACATTGAAATTGAGCTACTTGTTTCCTTTTTGCCTGGGCAGCTGCAATAAGATGCTTCATAGTCTTGGGAGTTTCTGGAGTCCTAGAAACATTATATAGACTATTTTTTTCTTCCATGCCCACCTCAATTCTGTAATAATATAAACAAGTTGAAATGAAAAAAAAAAAAAAACATTAAATAAATCCAAAAGAATAAAATATAGAAACAAATAAAATTCAAAAAGATATGTACTTATCAACACGAAAAGCATCAAATTCCTTTAAATTTTCTGTTGTAGCAGGAACTTCAACTGCCAGTGGTAATGTCTTCGGAGTAGTTTTAGAAGTTTCCCCTGAAGATGCAGGCTTCCTTTTATGAGTAGTGACCTGACTCTGTGAAGAGCTGATGCTATTTAAATTCTTTGAAGACCCATTATCAGCCTTCTTTTGAGTAGAATTACCGGAAACTTGAAGCACAATTTTGGAAGATTTATGTTGCTCAGCATTTGACTTTGTTGTAGGAACAGAATGAGGTGAATTTTCAGGAGAGATGGAGCTCAAATTTTCCACTTTGGGAGGAAATTGCTTTGAATATAATTTCCCAGGACTATGAGGCAAATGAATAGGAATAACTTCATTGGCTTCTTTTTGAGGATGCCCAGCTGGAAAATTATTATTATGTATTTCAGAAGAGGGTTCTTTAAAATGGCTATCCTCAAGTGCACTAGGCTTTCTGGTAGCCAGCTGAGAAACATCAGTGTTCTCTAGGAATGCATCATTCATCTTCATATCCTCTGAAACAAAAGAAGGTGATTTAATATCTTTAGCAGCTCCTCCAAGAACAGGAGTCTTGGGTTCATCATCATCATAGTCAGAAAGGCAAACAGCTCTACGTCTCCTCTGCACTTTTTTAATTGTAAGATTATTTGTGTCACCTTTCAGTCTAAGAGAACTCGTTTCTCCATGTTCACCAGAAGCAACACTAGCAGAATCAGGCATAGCATGCTGGACATGGCTAAGATGTTTTGTCCCAGGCAGCAGTTCAGAAACAGAATCATCAGAACATACAACGCTGGTGTGACCCCTTGATGGCAAACCTTTTTCTGTTTTCGAACAAGATGTAGACCTTTTCAACGCTGATTGTTTGAATTCTTTGTCATCAACAACAGGAGAGCCAGGCAAACCACTCTTCGCATCTTCCAAGAGAGATTTTGAAGTTTTATTGTCTTTGGTATCCATACACTTCAACTTCTTGGTAGCATGTAAAGTTTCATTTGTTCCCAAACTACGTTTTCCATGAACTTGGGTTTTGATTTGCTTAAAGGAATTTTTTTTTCTCTCAGCCTCAGAACCAATGAAGCTCTCCTGCAACTCATTTTTAACCTTACGACTTGTTTTAACTTTCAGCAAGTTCTTATCTTTACTTCCACTGTTAATATCAGAGTCTGATTTAAAAGCATCTGGAGAATTTGATTTAACAGAAAATGCATTTTTCCCTTTTTTTCCATTTTTCAATGTCTCTCCAGAACTGGAATGACCAGCATAACCTGTACAATTTTCATCATTTGAAAATGCTCTACTAATTTCACCACTTCTTTTTCTATCATCTGCAGCTTTGCTTCTCCTTGAGCCAGTAACAAGCTTTCTTGAGTTGTTCCCATTTGTAGAAACACTGTGTACATTACCAGCTTGATTTAAGTCATTAACATTGCACACATCTTTAATATTGGACCCTTCCATTTTCAGACATGACCATTCATCAAGGTCAGATTTGCTAGTATGCTTATTTAGTTCTGCACCAATTGATGGTTTACTTTCAATCACGGGTGACAAGACTGGAGATGAACTGTCAATTGGACGGCCAGATGCAGAAGGCTTTTCACCTTGGCTACCACTTTCTTCACACCTCTGTGTACATAGCTCCAAACTAGAGCCAACATCTCCCACATATGTGTTAGCTTTTTCTATGTTTAATACCACAGCATCAGTGGCATCCTTGAGCTGACCCACTACCCCATCAACAGAAGGAGTTTCTGAACCAATATGTAAATCATCAGTATCCTCTTTCAAACCACCAACTTTCTGTTTCTCCAACTCCTCAAATGCTGCACAGATTTCCTTCACGGCTTTGGTAAAATATTTCGTCTTGCCTTGACACCGAGCAGACAACTTAGTTTTAGCTTCATTGGTGAATGCCTGAATATCCGCAGGGGTAACAAAAGCTCTATGGAAGAAAAGGCACAATGTAAGAAGATAAATGCAAGATGATCAATCTAATTAACAACAAACAGTAAGGTAAAAAGAATATAGCACCAGAGAAATAACAAAATCAGATTACTTGGGTATTTGGAAAAGGTTCACCAAATTACTTGGAAATTGTATACATGACCCCCATCATAGCTGTCTGCTCAAGACTTAAATTTTGAATTGCAAAGAGAGGGAGGTTTATCAAATTTCTAAAATGAGTCACATCTGTTTTTGACAGAAAATAACTCCAAAAAAACATGTCCAAAATTGCTCTTCAACTTTTAAAGAGAAGAAATTAATGAATATGATAGCTTCTTTCAACAAAAAAAAAATTATATTTCTGATGAAACACTAGGGCAGAGAAACATTCTCAAAAAAAAAAAAAATAGACAAGGAAGGGAACACAGAAAATAGATGCATGGCCATCTGAAAATGAAACCTGACAACAAACACCAAAAAACAAAAAGGATATATAGTAAAACAAAATCTATTTATTTTGATCAAGAATATGGAAGATAAGAAACAATTATATCCCACAGAAGAAATAAAGGCAAAAATCACTGACTAATATCATTATGCTAGAATAAAATTGTTAAAGATACGCATTTATTCTATGTAAATAGGAAAGTATTGAATGATTTCATAGCTAGAAATTAGGAATTTCTATCATTATTTGTATCCTTAATTATAGGATTGTTTGATTGTAAATAAGGCAATGTATGTGTAGATACAACACACGCAATATATAATAAATTCAGTAAACACTTTTACATGGCATCAAAGAGTAAGGTTTTTCCTATCTTCAACGAGGGGTCACAATGCTCCTATAACTCCAACCACCCCTCTACCACCCTCCTTTAACTCTTCTAACTTTGGCGATCTCCTTGTTGCACTCCTCTTATGGCGATACCTTGATTGCGCTCCTCTAACTATGATTATGTCTTCATTGCACTTCTCTAATTTCAACAACCCTTCCACCACACTCCTATAACTCTAACGACCCCTTCATTGCACTCCTCTAACTCCAACAACCTCTTTGTTGTGCTCAAGTGACTCCGACAACCTTTTCGTTGCGCTTCCATGACTCCGACTGTCCTTTCGTCGTGCTTCTATGACTCTAGCTATTCCTCTACCGTGCTTCCTTGACTCCGACAACCCTATCACCGTGTGCCTCTAACTCTAGCAATGCCTCCGCCATGCTCTTTGAACTCCGATGATACCTCCATTGCACTCCTCTAATTCCAACGACCTCTTCGTTGTGCTCCAATGACTCTAGCAACCTTTTCATAGCACTTCCATGACTTCAGCGATACCTTCACCAGGCTTCCTTTATTCTAGTGATCCCCATCGTGCTCACTTATCTCTGACGACCTCTTTGTCATGCTCACCTTCTCCGGCAACTATATTTATAACAAGCTTGATTCATATGACATATATGTTTCAGCTTGAGGGAGAATGTTAAAGATATGCATTTATTCTATGTAAATAGGAAAATATGTAAAGATTTCGTAGCTAGAAATTACGAATTTCTATCATTATTTGTATCCTTAATTATAGCTTTATTTGATTATAAATAAAGCATTGTATGTGTGGATACAACACACACACAATACACAACAAATTCAGTAAACACTTACACGAATCAATAAACCAAACCCCCGACAAACTTTGCATGTTTCCACAGTATATTTATAACATTGTGCAACAACAATAACAACAAAGTCTTATCCCACAAGGTAAGGTTGTCCACATGGATCTGATAAGAACCTTGGGAGAACCACACCACAAAAGCTACCGATTATGGTGGGAGAACCCAAAGCCTTCCTACACTAGAATCTCATTCTTCCAATGTGGGAGTCAAGTCTCATACCTTGCAATTGGATCGTAACATCCCACAAGGCTCCGCAGCCTTGGCACCCTCACAGGCTGACTGTGCACTAACCCTTTGACTAGTCATGGGCAAACACTACAATGTCGGCATCACCACACAAGCCGCTCGTTTGCGGCTGAGAGACATGGTGGAAGACTCTAATACCAATTGATAAGAACCCATGATCACATTGTTCCATTTAGCTCAATTAAAAACTAAAGCTTCAAGAATTTTGTTTAGCATGAGATCTCGCTTGACAGCTTCCTCCAAAATCCTTCTTAGTCTCCTCCAACGTTTCAATGGATTAAAAGTCATGCAATCTACTCTTCTCATTGTTGCCTCCTATGGCCTTCTTTGGACACCCACCATAACCGATTTTTTATCATATTTTCCTCATCTTTACTCGTATGATCATTTTGTATCTTGCCCTTTCTTATATGACCACACATCCATCTTAACATTCTCATTTTTTAGACTCTCACCTTTCTCTCATGTGTCTCTTTAAAGCTAGCATTCACTACTATATAATATAGTCAGATGTATAGTAGTCCCAATAAAACCTTTCCGAGTTTGGTAGGTACTTTACGGTCACAAATCACCTTGGTGCCTTTCTCTATTTTAACCATCCTACTTGTATCCCATGTATGACATCCTCATTAAATTGTCCATCGTTTTGTATTATTGATCCCAAATATTTTAAACTTAGAAACCTGTGGTACGACATCTTCTCCTATTTATACTTCCAAGTCATATTCCTTTTGTTTCTTGCTAAAATTGCAATGCATGTACTTTGTCTTTCTCCAACTTCAGCAAAAATCCTTTGTTTCCAAGCTCGGTCTCCAAAGTTCAAGTTTTAAAAGTTAACTGCATCCCTTTATTCCTCAATCAAAACTATATAATATACAAAAAGCATTGAATTAGGGATAATCTTTTGTATGTCCCTCGTAAGCACGTGCAAGATTAGATTAAACAAGGACTTAATGTTGAGTCTTGATGTAATTCTATCCATATAGGGAAGTCCTTAGTTACCCCTTCTTGGAGTTCCCACACTAGTAGTTACCCCTTCAAACATGTCTTGTATAGCCCAAATATAAGTCACGCAAACACCTTCCTTCTCCAAAGTTCTCCACAACAATTCTCTTGGCACTTAATCATAAGTTTTTCCCAAGTCAATAAAAACCATATGTAAGTCTCTTTCTTTCCTTCATTGTTTTTGCTTGTGAAAGATAAATGGCTTATGTTGTAGATCTTCTAGGCATAAAACCAAATTGATTCTCTGCAATCCTTGTTTCTTCTCTTAATCTATGCTCAATCAATTGTTCCCATAATTTCATAAGCTTGATACCTTTGCAGTCAACACAATTCTAAATATCTCCTTTGATCTTAAATATAGGAATTAAAATGCTCCTCCTCCACTCGTCTAGCATTTCCTTAGATCTCAAATTCTCATTGAAAAGCTTAGTGAGCCATATTTCTCCAACACCCTTCTAAACTCCAATAGGGATACCATCTAGACCAACAACTTTACCCTTATCCAACCTCTTAAGGGTCTCTTTTACCTCTCCAATCTAAATTCTACAATAATAAGACAAATTTAGTTAGTCCAGTTGAATTTCTAGTCCTTCCATACTAGTACCTAATCCTTGTCCATCATTGAAAAGCTTATAAAAATTCTTTACAATCCAATAATCACCTAAGTACAGCTAAAGCTAATATGCTCCGAGATTAAATGTGAATATTGAATACCAGAATAAGAGCTACAAATAGAGTCAAAAATTTGTTAGAGATTAGTTATCGAGGCTTAAATTCTAAAAGCATAGATGTTGGAAAACTCATTCATTCTCATTTGAATTTTTGCCTGTATGTGAGGGGGTGTTTGCATGCACATAACAGCATGTCAAGCACTACAAATCTTGCTCACAAGTACTAGTCTCTACAGGTCACAAAGTGGAAGTGACAGGTATCAGAATATGATTCTACACAATCCCATGTTAAGATAACTCATCTTGCTTATAATAGGCAAGATAAGGATTTGTATTCATCACTACAGCTTAAATAATGCCCAAAAGTATCATGAATTCAAACAACTAATTAGATACAAAGGCATCAAACCATTTCACAATAATACAAAATAATTCCACAATAGTTGATTCGCAAGACGGAATATTTGGCTAGAATAGTGGTTCTCCAAATAATACAAAACTATGGAAGGAGTTCTATCCAACTAAAACACTGTTGAAAAGTCACCTTAGAGATCACCCCTAAGCCATCTTAGTTGCAGTCTCTTTGGGAACTGCCTTAATTGCAGCCTCAAAAGTGGTGTTAGTCTCACATCAACTATAGATATGGCTTAAATGGAGCTTATAAAGTTTGGGCAATTCTCACCATACAAGCTAGTTTTGTGAGATCGAGTTAAACCCTAAGCATAAATTCTAAGATGGTATCAAAGTCTATCCTAAATTCATTGTTAGGCTATCTACATTGCCATGCTCCAAGCCAATAGTTGTGGGCATGAGGGGGAGTGCTGGTATGCCGCCTTAATTGCGATCACCCCTAGCCCACCTTATTTGCAGCCTCTTAGGGGGGGTTGCCTTAATTGCAGGCTCAAGAGTGATGTTTGGTCTACATCAATTAGAGATATGGCTTAAATAGAGCTTATAAAGGTTAGACAGTCCTTACCTTACAAGTTAGTTTTGTGAAGTTGAATTAGACCTTAAGCCCAAATTCTAAGATACACAATCTTCAATGAAATTGGTGCAACAAACAAATTAATACTTAGTTTCTCTAATCATTTTCATTACATCCACTCTTCTTAAATTTTCACAGCTTATATTAGATTTCAGAAAACAAATTCATCACATCCAAAACCCACTATCATATAACTCTTGACATGTTTGACACAAGTCAAACTTTCACCCATCTAGAACTGATTTCCATCAATCAAAAGTTAAAGTTCCACCATCAGAACATCTAATTGATCTTTGGTGCAAGATAAATTTCATTAGAGAGAAATGAAGAAAAGAAAAAAGTGGAGAGAATAAATTATCTTCCAAAATAGAATAGAATAGAATTCTATACATGACAAGGAACATGAAAAAACTCAAGCATGTAGCAAGGCTATCATGTAGCCTTTGGATATCATAAATAAAAACTCCATTAAGCCAATTTTTTTAAAAACAAAGCCATTTACAGAACCAGTGAAGCAAGAGGGTCAAAGAATTAGTGACTCGATTTCATATACTATATTTTACATTTTATCGTACTGTGTTATATTACATTTAGGCCTTGTTTGAATAAGCTTCTGATAGAACTGGTTCAGAATCTAAAGGAAATAATTTTTTTTATTGATGAACCCTAAATCCCAACAAAGTGGTAGCAGCTAAGTTACGTTAGAAGATACAAAATGAATGTTTTCCCTAGATATTCAAGAGACCAGGACTCTTCCCACCCTAAGAGTCTAATCCTTTATCAAAAGATAAGATGATTTCCCTCTCAACCTCCCCTCTTTATTTATAGGCAACATGCCTTATTGCTTCTACCATCTCAGCCCACCCAAGTAACCTAACTTCCAAATTTCCCCACTAACAGACACCTAACTACTAATTGGTATCTATCAGTTTCTTTTCCTCCTCTCTTAAAAGTTGCTACTGCTTGGAACAACTCTTTGGTGACATATTTATAGAAGAAATAATATATTCGGATATGGGCAGGGGAAAGATATGTACCTATGATATTTTTATGGTCACAATTATCCTTTTGTAGAATCTGCTGATATGGTTATGTATTAATGAGAAATGGTCAATGTCTCTTAGAAGCATTGTGTATATATGGAAAATATACATTTTTCTTATAAACTCATGTTAAAATATCCAGGCCGTAATTCGGTATGATATCTTGTATGTTCAAGGACAAGAATTTCCTGTATCCATGTATCCATGTCTTATTCTAACAGTGTCATACTAAATATTCGGGCTTCATAGCTCTTCAGCATTAATCATAAGCAAAAGGGTTAGAATAGACAGCGCACTTGACAAACAGCAAGGCAACATGTGCCAGGGTGTTAATTCCAAATTCCAAATATGTCATTGTATCACTTTTCCAGCTCTGAGCAATATCACAGCCCACTAAAGTTTATTATTACTCTTGTGCTAATGGATATCATGATCATTTTTCTCTTCAATCTTCATCATCAAAGGGAGCCTGGTTGCAACAGTTGAAATTGGCGCTATGTGAGTCAGAGGTCAGAAGTTTAGGTCATGCAATCAGCCTCTTGCAACTGCAAGGTAAGGTTGCCCACTACAGACCCATATAGAGAGGACCCAACCCCACACAGAGCGGAGAACTGACAGCATCAGCCTGCCCTTTTTATCAATGACTAAAGAACATGTCAACATTCATTGAATTACTTGACAACCTAGCCATTATCAGTCACTGAAGAGTCTATAAACATTCAGTGAATTACTTAACAGCCTAGCTGTTCATACATTGTTAAGGGTAGGTTTTAAATTGCAGATTGCATTGCATGATGTGGCTGCAATATCTCGTTTGGTGGCTGCCACAACTGCATTAGGCTGTGATGGCAAACCACATTGGCCACAATCAGAACAGTACAACTACAATTTAAAACCATGTGGGAAGCTATAAATGCTTCAATTAAAATGAGAGAGAGAGACTCACATTTCTTTAGTCCCAAAAAATTGAACAAAATATTTCTTTGGATCAGGGGGTTTCTCCCAATCTTCAGGCCTGCTTATCTGAAGATAAAGAATTAACAAAATCAGCAACCTCAGCACTAATTAACAACCGAAAATTCAACCTATACAGCTAGTTAGTTAACCATTTAGCAATACAGAAAAATCACCAAAAAGAGAGAGATGAAGCAGCATAATTATAACATTCCTACAAATTAAAATAACAAAAAAGTAATCAGAGATCAACCAGAGAACCAAAAATCCTAACAATGTTCGAAAAGACGAAGAATGCAAAAACCCCTCATACGCGAAATTTCATAAACACAACAAAGAAATTACTCGAAAACTACACCCATCCATGCCGAATCCATGAACGAACCGCAACACAGAGATTTGCAAAATATCAACAAAATTCAAAAAAAAAAAAAGTTCCAAAAAAAAGATGACGACAAAAAGTTCGATAAACGAAACCGCACCTTGGCAGGCCAATACGGGAATCCTTTAACCTTAGCGAGCACGAGATCGCCCAACCTCAGGTGGCCATTGGCCTTCGCCTTGTTCGCTCCGCGTCGGCGCGGCGGAGCCATGACGGCGGCGATGCCACGGAGCGAAAACCGAACGATCAGAAAACCCTAGAAAAATCCGACGGAACCGCCGCAAGAATCTACGGTGAGGAATCTCCGGCTAGAGCGGCGGTGGCGGAGAAGGAGCAGCCGGCATTGACAATGGCAGGGAGAGAGAAAGAGAAACTGAGAGTGAGAGAATGGTTGAGGCGGTGCAATGAGAGGCAGAGAGAGAGAGAGAGAGAAAAATGGTGGATTCTGTTGCTGTGAGTGTGGTTTTGTTCTTGGCTGGGTGGCTTTGGAAGGAAGGAGTATAGTATTTGGAATGGTTTTTTGTGAAGCACTCTCAATCTCAACGTAGTTTTTGTGCTTCTTTTTCCTCCCTGCCCTTTTTTTTGTTGTTGCACTTGCATGACATCAATCTATCCATGAAACTATTTAATTTGCTTTTTCTTCAACCAGCAACAAAATTATTACAAAATTAAAGAATTTCCATGCAATATAAGAGTTTAATTTTAATGCAATATGCATATGTATATGTATTACATGCTAATTAAATTTTATATATATTGTATTTTTTTTTTTTAACATTTCTAACACTATTTAAAGTTCTATTAATTTAGCTCAAACTTGTAAAGTTATTAGAAACTGAATTTCACTTTATAATTAATCATAAAATATGGCTTCGAAAGTATGTTATTAACATTTATTTTATTTTATATAATTAAAATTTATAATAAATAAATAATTTTAAATATATAAATTATACTAAAATTAAAGTATATTATAAACAAATGTTTTAAACATATAAATTAAAGTTTATTATAAATAAATATTTTATACATATAAATTATATTTTAAAATTATAATAAATAATTTATATTCAGATTTAAAAGATTATTTTTCATTATTGACAATTTCTTTTTTAAAAAATATTGAAATTTAATTTAAAATACATATAAAAAGAATATAAGAGATTAAGAAAAATCTTTAGAAATATTCTCATAAAAAAAACTCCTAAAAACATTCTAATTAAAAAATGGTTCTTAAAAATATTCTCAAATAATTAAAATATATATATAGAAGTTAAAAGAATTATTAAAATAGTTCTATAAGAGGATTTAAGTTATTATAATTATTAATTTTTTAAGTTGGTATACCTAATTTTATATTGATGTACTTAAAATGAATAATAATAATTTAAGATTAAATATATTTTAGTGCTATAATATATCTAGCTTTTTATTTTAGTTTTTTAAATTAAATTTTGTTTAAAATAGTCTTTGTAATAAGTAATTTTTTTAGTATTAATCCTTATCATTTGTTGATGTTAACTAATACTTCATCCAATCATATGATAACATGTCATTTTATATAATTTTTACTTTAGTCTATGTAAATTTTGTTTTTGTTATAGTCTTACTAATATATCTTTTTTTCATCCTTGACTTTTTATAGTTACCATATCAACAAATGATTCACTTGATAGTTAGGATATAATAAGATAGTTGTCATATCTAGTTGTATAAAGTTGTTTGGTGCACCAATTAATAGGATATGATTATTTTGTTGGTCCAATGTAATCTTATATCCTAAAAGGTGAGCTAGATTAGTAAGCAAACATAATAAGTTTGTCTTTTTAAATAATATATATATATATATATATATATATATATATATATATATATATGTGTGTGTGTATATATATTTTTATGAGTTTAATAGTCATGCACTGACTGTATAAAATAATTTCACATCATCACACAATCACAAATCATAGTTGATACAACTTTAAAATAATTATAAAAATTAGCAACCTTACTATACATGATAGTTTATGATTAGATGATCGTGTAAAATTATTTTACATTGTCAGTTCATACTATTTTTTTCTTAATTTATATATATTTATATCATATATGTATGTATGTGTATATGTGTATAAGATTTATATTTAATTAGTATACTATTTTGTATATATTTATAATAACTTTCATATGTAAATTTAAAATATATTATTATTTAAAACATAAAAGTAAATAAACATTATTCAAAAATTTAAATTTTAAAATCATTGTAATTATAATAAAATTAAAAAATATTATATTGTGATAAAAAATTATATCAAATTTTTATGGTATGTTATAATAATATTATAAATTATTATAAAACATTTAATGTTAATTGTGTCATTAATTTTTAGTTAATTTATGCATAAATTTTACAATTTAGAAAATAAAATAATGTATGAAATTCAAGAAGGAATATTAAATATATTTTATATAATTAATCTTCTATTATAAATCTAAATACAACAAGAATATTTTTAGAAGTTTTTCTTAAAAAAAAGTGGGTTTAGAGTTGTTATATCCCAAAGAGTTGCAAGTTTTTTTTCTCATCAAATGGGGTCCGCCCCTCACTATCCCAAGTGGATGGTCTACATGGCTTATAACTAATTTTATTACTATAACACGCTTACCTAATCAACATTTAGACTCAACTCTACTAAATTTTTTTTGTTTACCCTAACATTTTTTACTTGTTCGACTATTGTCAAATAGTTTTTGGATATCAAAAGGACCTCTTCAAAAGGTAATTTTGATGTGGTTGATCTCCCCTCTTTTGCAATTAGTTTTGTTATAGCACTTGTTGCTCTAGCTAATTGTTTGTCCTATGTTATGTATGATAGTGACTAAGGACATATTGATAGGGATTTAATAATTTTATTTGGCTTGAACAAAATTATTTCGATGAAAAACATGTGATTTCATTGCAAAAAAAAAATACTACTAAATATGTAAATTAGTTGATAAAATAGTTTATTCTAAATTAATTTATAATTACATTAAAATTTGGTAAGAAAAAATATTATCCCTAATTTTCTCTCTTTATAAATTTGAATATTTATCTTAAATGAAATTGCTTTTAAGGGTCATTATATGGTGTGTCAAAAATATTATTATTGAAGAATGACTCCTAAAAACAATTTCATTCAATATGAATATTCTAATTTATATGAAGTTAAGGTTAAGGATAATATTTTTTCTTACCAAATTTTAATGCAATTACAAATTAATTTAGAATAACCTTTTTTCATCAACTAATTTACATATTTAGTAGTATTTTTGCCAATGAAATTACATATTTTTCATCGGAGTAATTTATGTTTAAGTCGGATAAAATTGTTAAAAACATTAAAGTTTTTTTTTTGTTTGTTATCATTGAAGTGAGTTTTTTCTTTCCCAACAAAGTCTTTTTGAAACACATAACCAAGAATCAAACCCTTAAGAACATGTTTAAGAAACTTAATTATCTACCAAATATGTTGAACCTTATTGGTAGGAAACACAAAGTTTTATGGTTAAGTATTTAATACAATTGTATATTAATAACTTATGCACTGATTGATCACATTTGGTAGTATATTATTTAAGTTTAACTTGATTTATAGATAATATAGATTATGCAATAACTAAAGTAACTTTTTTACATATTTATTAATGATACCTAATATTTTCTTATTTATAAAAGACTTAAATATGTTTACAGTTATGTTTAGTTTTAGTCCTTACAAATTTTTGGTTCTTTTTAGATTGTTGACATTTTTTTGTGTTCTTTTTTAGTTGTTATTATTAATCATAGTTAGTTTAGTAGTGACATGATTAATAAATAAAAGAATATAATTAAGATAAATAAGATAATGAATAATATTTTAAATTAAGATAATTAAATTATTTTATATAAATAAGGTAATTATATATAATTTATTTTTATAATTTATTTTGAATATATTATGAGCAATAGTCTATTATAATTTTTAATATTGTTCTTATTTTCAATTAACTAATCTATTTTTAATTTTGTACTTTTTTAAAGCATATATAATTCAATTATGTTGTTATAATTTAATTTTAATATATTACTTTTGATTTTATTTTTACATTTTAATTTATTAGTTTTTACTTATTATAATATAATTTTGTTAATATATCTTAAGCATTGATTTTGTCTTTAGAGACAAAATTAAATTAAAATATAAAAATAACATAAAAATAGTATATTAAAATTAAATTACAAATGTATAAAAAATGTTATAAAAATAAATTATGTGTAATTATCTTATTTATATAAAATAATAAACACATTAATTAAATAAATTGTACACCTAAAAATAATATAATTATCTTAATTTAAAATATTCTTTATTACCTTAATTATCTTAATTAATATTATTCATTTTATTAGTCACGGTGCAAAACCAACTAGAAGTAGTAATAGAGATTAAAAAAGAACATTAAGAAAATGACATGATCTAAAAATGACTAAATTTTATAAGGACTAAAATCAAACAAAATCATATTTGCATGAACTTAAAATATATTTAAGCTTTTATAAAATATATGTGCACCTCTTATTTGATTAATTACTAGCCAATAGAAAGCTTTATAGATATTATTTAATTTTATAATATAGTGTTAAATTATTTAAATTTATTCATAATAATTTGTAACTTTTGTTTTATAAAAATATTATAATATAAAAAATGAATCATTTTTCTACTTAAATTATAAATTGTGTTCCATAAACATTTGTCAAAATAAGTTTAACAATTTCTCTAAGTAGGTAAGACAGCCACAATATTTTTCCTTTGCATATATTTAAAAATGAATAATACAAGTAAATAACCTTACTTGTCAAAAATTTATTTTCAATGTGTTATAGATCAAATATAGATAATAATTTTCATGGAAAAGATTAAGTAAATGTTTATAAACAGTCTAATTACATAACTATAATATTTTAATGAACAAAGTCTAGCTACATAATTATAATAATTTTTAACTTATCCACCAAGTGAGTGAATCAATCAATACGAGATTATTCTCACTTAATAGTGATTACGAGTTCGAATTCTACTATGCAATTGCATTAAATATTTAATGATATGTAACATCAATTCCAAGACAATCGACCTATGTGAGTCGATGACATGTTTTTAGCACTAAGATGGAGACTCTATATTAGTTCTAGTATATGAATCGATCTAGAAATTTGGAAACATATCCATATTGTATTGGATCAAGATGTTAAAAAGCGTTTAAATTCTCAAAGTGTTTTGATGATAACAAATAATTATGAAAGAAAAGTGATGACTAATCTATATATAGGTGACCAAGTTTTCAAGAAAGCACTCAAGTTATCAAAGTCAAAGAAAATGATATAAGTTATTAGAAACTGTCCAAAGACTCAAAATTATGGAGATAGTCCATAAATATAACAATGATCGTCCAAACATAAAAGTGTCCAATGAAAACTACAAAGAGCATTCAAACAAATAATGTCCATAAATGCACTTTGTTTCTCTAAAATGCATCTCACATATTCTTAATCTTAAAATCTTTATTTGTGAATTTCGTATATTTCTATGCATTAATTATCTATTTGAATACTATGTTCTAATCATTTGAAAAAGCTTAAGCACCTTCTATACATTCTTGATTCACATCGAGACAAGTTGTACTAGGACACATTTATAATATGACAAATATTTAGTGCACATTCTCTGCTATATTTCGAAAAGGACAAGAAGACATTCTCTCAACTCTTGTCAAAAGCAAAACGGGTAGTACATTATTGCAAGACGTGGTCTGTTTTGCCAGGGTCCTAGAACATATATAGAAGAAAAAAGAACGAATATAAAAGAATGAATAAAAGAATGCATATAGACAAGAAAAACAAAAAAAATAAAGAATATGTGTTTAAAAAATAAAAGAAAAAAAGAAAAAGCATTCAGAAAAAGAAATGTGATAAAAAAGAAAAAAAAGTTACAAAGTTCTTCATTAGAAAAGGTTTGTTTTGACCATAGTCATTTTAGACAATCTTTTTTTAGAAAAGTATTTTTCGTTATCTATTAGCTATTTTTATAGCTATATTATAATATTTAATCTTTGATTTTACAAAGTCAATAGCTCTTATCTTATCTTGTATGCTCACTTTGTTAGTTAACTTTTGTAAAAATCTTTTACCCTCGTGTGATAGCCTAAAGAGGTTAAGTGTTAAAAAATACTATGTACTTGTAATTATGGTTGTTTATTACAAGTGTGTAGAGTTTGGAAAGGCTAGGAATACTTGTTGTTTGTAAGTCAAGTGTGACTTAGTGGAAAATCCTTCAAGTTAAAGGGATTAGACGTAACTCTAAGTTATATAGTGAACTAGTATAAAATGACTTCTGTTGATCTCTCTACCCCTCTCTTTTAAATTTAGTAAACACATTTTTGGATGATCTCAAAATGCTTTTGGATGATCTCTCAATGTTTGCTTCACAAACTTATATTTATCGTGAAAAAGCTTTAAAACCACTCACAATTCAACCTCATTTCTTATATGTATCATGTTTTAACTCATGTTGTTCCAAAACCTTTACAGTTCTTTTTATTTCCTTTTTTTCATTCTTATACCCTTTGTTGCTCTCGTTTTCACCATTCAAGTGTTCATTCTTGTTACTTTTCACGTTCGTGTTCATTCTTGCTACTTTCATTTTGTATAGGGATGTTCTCTCTTTCTCTCTTATTTTTGTTGCTCTCATTTTGTTCTATGTTGTTTGTTCAAGTGTTCATTCTAGTCATTCAATTTGTTTGCTTTTATATGTTCAAGTGTTTATTTGTTTTTATGTTCCAATGTTTATTTGTTATCGCTATTTGAGTGTGTTTAAGTTTTATTTGTTCTGTGTCTACATTGTGTGACATTTTTTGTTGTGCCTCCATGAAACCCAAGAAAACTACAATATAAACAAAAATTGATAAAAAAAGGTGATGGACTAGTGGTTGTATTTTTTCTTTGGATCAATATGTGTTGGTTGTAAACAACTTGGTTTCTTTTTGGAAATTATTGGTTCATAATTGGTTGCTTTGGGTGCTTGCTTAACTATTGTTAAAAAATTCTATGTTGATAATTGGTTGTTGTGTCTAAAATCTTTGGCTAAAAGAGACACGTGGAGAATCTTATCATTCTCATTCTAGGTCAAGTAGTCAATCACAACCTTTGTAGGCTTAATCATATAACCTTTATTAAACTAACATTAGCACCTCATACTCAGTTGGTAGAGAAATATACCAAAATAGAGTAGGATGAGGTATAAATATAATAGTAGCTCACTAATACTCACAAAGTGATTATGCTTTTGATTTTGAGCTAAAAACACCACATAGGATATGATGCAAGGTAAGGCATAGAGCTTAACACCTCTAATTTTCATGTTGTTGTTATTATTATCGTTGTTATTGTAATTATCATATTAAATAATTGGTTGTTATATATTTATAACCTTTCAAAATAATATTATTTTTGAATAATTAAATAGATTGCATTTTTGGGGAAATATATGTTATTTAAAGATCAAGTAATATTTGAATTTAAATATAATTAACAACTTTTAGATATTTAAAAAGATATTTATATTATATTTATGTTTAATGTATGTTTAACATACCTTTCCAATATGATAATAGATATTGAAATATTTAAAAGATATTTATATTTGGAAAATATTATCTTTAAATATAAGAGATATTTAATAGTAGATAAATATTTAAATAATAGATATTTAAACAATTTAGTTTTCCCCATTTTGACACTATAAGAAAAGGGAGCTAGCATAACCTCTAATGCGTCAAAAACTCATCTTATAAACTCTTTTGTGTTGTTATAGTAAAGGATAAAGGAGGAGCATTGAAAGGACATCTCAAAGCCTTTGTTTTACACTTTCCAAGTAAAGGGAGTGAGAAATCTCGTTTAAGAGTATGAGTATGACTGTAGGTAGAGGGATTGGCCCAAGACCTCGTTGGTCTCTTGTGTTTGACTATCTTTTTCAATTAACAGAGTGTTTAGTTATTTGTCATTGATTGCTCTTGTGTTTGATTGCCTCTATTGATTGACAGAGTGTTTAGTTACTTGTCCATTAGTTGTTTCTGTTTAACTACCTCTATCATTTGATAATATTTTGGTTGTTTGTTTATGATTGCTTATCTTTGTCAATTGATAGAGTACAAGACTCTTAATTTTGTGATTGTGGGTTAAAATAAGTTGTCCCTAGAACCCCAATTTGTCATATTTGTTTGTCTTTCTCAATTGGTAGAGTACAAGGCTTTTAACCTTGTATTTGTAGAGGTTGAAGGGTGTCTTTGAAGGGGAGATTCAACTCCATGGACTAGGATGCAATTTATGTGTTAATTGTTGCAAATTTGGTTGATTTTGTGAAGATGTACCTACAAATGTGTTTAGTTGTATTATTGAGAATTCATGTATGTTGAGTTATTCTAAAATTATACTATGAGTATATATGTTGATATGGAAGTATTGCATCAAGAATTATGAGATATAAATTGAGAAACAACTTAACAAGGATAAGTGTCAATGAGTTACCTAAGTCAAGAGTTGGCAAGAATGGGCCTAGACAGCACTTATCAAGTGAGTGACCTAGTCCAAAGGAGCAAAAATGGTACTCACGAATTGTTTTGTGTTATGGATGAGGTACCTAGGTGTAGGGGTCCCAAATTTTGAAAAGTAAAACAATAAGAATAAGATAAGACATGTCAAACATCATTTGATAAAGAAAAGTGGATAAGGAAGTGGATACGAACTTAAATTGGTAAGGTCACTAGACCTCTTAGAGGCTACATGGTAGTTAACTTTCAATGGCCATGTTTGATCCCATAGACCGAAGCATACATGCAAGTTTAGTAGATCATGATGTGCTACTAGAGGATATCATGCTAGTATGGGACAATTCAACCAAATGGTTGAGTTGTGTTACCGCCAGCCCATTCTCGATGATTGATTGATACCACATGCATATGAAGTAGAGACTAGCTAGGTTTCATCATTATCATTCATATGCATTCGAGTAAATGTCTTGTGTAATTGTTATAATCTATTATGTTGTTTATAATGTTGTATGAATGCTACTTATGTTGTACTTGCACCATAAGCTGAGTGAGATACATTTCTCACTCCCTTTTGTTGTGTATTGGTTGTGATTTAGCTAAATGTCACTTGTAGGTGCTGAAGAGCTAGAGCATGAAGACTAGTGTTCTTGTGCCTTATGGTTTTATTTATGTTTTATCTTGAAATGTTATGATAGGTTGAGACATTAGGGTTAAGTTTATGAATTGGATTTATTAGGTTTTGAATTTGTGGATATGACCTTTGAACTGTTACCTTTTATATTTGATTTGTTTTCTACATTATTTAAGAATGTGAGGTCTTGTTTCTACACCATCGCAAATCCTAGTTAGATTCAAGCATGATATAGTTTTTAGTTATTGGGAGAATGTGAACTCTTTACATTTTGGAATAAATAAACTATAAGTATAAATGCTAGAAAGGGTAAAAAGTGTCACACAAAAGATCTAGGTGTTATGAGAAGTAACTAGAAAATAATTGAATGGAAGATGAATAATATATGTGTACCTAACTATAAGAGTAATCCCTTATCATTTCATTTATAGACACATGGTTTCTATATATGCATAACTAGTCGTTGGAGCATGTTTCTTTCAATTTCAAAGATGACCAATCATGTACAATTGTAAAGTTTAATATTTATTAAGAAGGTAGTATTCACTTAGGTGCTTTTAAGCAAGTATTTGAGTATCCTTATGCTAGTCCATAAGTGTTCTAAAGCTTAAATTTTCCGCGAAGTAATTTTTTGGTTAGTCCAAGAACACTTTAATGATTATAAGTAGTGAAAGAGTTTATATATAAGATGTTTAAAACTCTTAAAGAAAATTATGCTTATAATCTTCTAAATATGGATAAGCAATTTTGTAAGAGCATCTCTAAGCCTAAACCAAGTTTAATGTTCTTAACATAATTTTAGTGGTCCCTACGATGATAACTAAGATTTAAGAACTCCATTTCATTTTTTATTCAATTGTAAAACTTTGAAAAACTAACATTTTTATTTTTATTTTTACTTTTTTTTATTTTAATAAAAACATTAATTTATTTTTATTTTTATTTGTAAATTTTGTTTTTTCTCTAGAACCATTTTCCTAAATCCTCATCTTCTCCCTAACTTTTCCTCTCATCCTTGTCGTCCCCTTTTCCATCTCTCTCCTCCATCTTCTCACCTTCCTTTCATAATCAATTGTCCCAGTTCCTTTTTTCTTCATCCCCTTCTCAATTTCTTTCTTTCTCTAGTTATGAAGACCAAAACATCATTATATGGTGGCAATTACGAGTAGGGTGTTTTCAATGTGTACAGGGAGGCAAGACATGACTGTTTCTTGGATGTTTCTACCGACGTAGATCAAACCTCTCTGACCTTTCTCTAGCATGTTCATGTCTCTTTAAAGCAATTTATCACCAAGTTCATCATCCATGCACAATGATTTCTTTTTGTTTTTTTGTTTCTAAGATTGATTTTAGTTTCGATTGTCTTGGATGTTGGTTTTTAAGGTTTTATTTTAGGATTAATGGTTGATTTTTATATTTTGTTCCCGTTGAATTTGTTCTTCCGTGTTGATTTTGAGTCTTTGACATTGAATATTTGTTGTTGAATTTCATTATTCTCCCTCTTCGTTTTTAGTTATTATCAATAATAAAAATAATTTTTAATTGTAAGAATTTGTTCTTATAAAAAACATTTCTTTCATTTGGCGAATTCATCTCAACCCTCCAATGGTGCAACTAAAAAAAGCGAGTCTGTAAGTTTAAGAACTCTCATAAGAACCCTGCTAAAGATGCATTAATTCATGTTCAACACAGTATTTATAAAGAATATATGTGAAACTAGCAATTGATCATATCCCTTTCAATTTTGAAAATGTCAAATAATGTACAATTGACAATTGTAAAGCTTAATCTCTAATAAGAAGGTATTATTCACTCAAAAGCTTTTGAGCAACCTTGTGATGATTCTATTGATTAATCTTCTAATGTCAACCCATTCAGTGTTCTAAAGCTAGAACTTTCTTAAGAATATTAGTTTGGGTTGTCAAATAACCTTTTGAAGATTATAAGTAATGTAGAAGTTAATACATAATATGTTCAGAAACTTCGAAGAAAACTATGCTAAGTAGTCTTTATGAAGATAACGGATTATACATACAAGAATGATGGCTGAAATGTGTGTGTATGTTTATAAACACTTTAAAACATTTCACACAAATATATAAGTTCAAAACAAACTGTTTTAAGCAGATTGTCCAAAAATGTGTAGACAAAATATAAAAGAGAGACAAAGAGAAAAACACAAGTTGTTTATCTTGGTTCACTCTACAACTTAAAGCTATGTCAATTCTCTTCACGCTTGAAGGAATTTTCACTAAGTCCAACTAACTTACAACAAGAAGTATTCTCAAGTCTCTTCAAACTTTACAACCACTTATAATTTACAACTCAGATTATAAGAACATAAAGTATTCTTTAACACTTAGCCTCTTTAAGCTATCACAAAGATGTAAAAGAGTTTTATAAAGATAACTCACATAGTGAGCATACAAATATTTAAAACAGAGCTTATGACTTTGTAAGAACAAAACAATTACAAGTTAAGAACAGAGCTTGAAAAATAGAGCTTTACG
This sequence comes from Mucuna pruriens, assembly GCA_025330945.1. Taxonomy (NCBI): domain Eukaryota; kingdom Viridiplantae; phylum Streptophyta; class Magnoliopsida; order Fabales; family Fabaceae; genus Mucuna; species Mucuna pruriens. The sequence continues at coordinate 755,200 of JAENHJ010000383.1, read as the reverse complement.
AAGGCTTTTCAAAAGATTGTCTAAAAACAACTTAGCATAGATGTAAGCCTTTTGTATTCTTTATTGCCTATTTCTTTTGTATGTTCTCTATATTCTTCTTCTTAGAAATTGGATATATATAGAATGTTGAGAAGAAACTATTGTGTATCTTCAAAGGCAACATGTTAAGGAAATAAATACCTCATAATGTGTTTTATAGAAAAAGGACATTATACATATTGTCTTCTTCTAATGAGATATGGGTCTTTCCTTAACAAAAAATGAACAAGGAATGTCCATCAAATTTCTTTTTACTAATTTGTCTTCTTATGACATGTTTGAGCATAACACAACTTCTTAGAGTTGTTTTGCTTTCTCAAGTCTGAAATACATTGTTTTGCACCTCAAAATCACACTAGTACACACTTTCTACTAAACAAAACGTTAGTTTATAAGCAAATTGTATTCAAGATAAGCAATAAGGAAATAAGACATCATAGGCGTAAATCTGTGTAAAGAGTTTTTGCATAATAAAACGAAGTATGTTTATGGAAGCTTTTTTGTTATGTTTACTTTTATGGACACTTTTCCATAAGTTATTGATGAGATCTTGACAACCTTTGAAGTAGAATATCAAGAAAGGAAGAAGGACAAGGAGAACATGGGCACTAAAACACTTCAAGGACCCATGATAAGGGGTAGGATGATAAGATTGCAAGAATAAATGCTTAAGGAGATGGGTCTTCTCAACCGTCTAAAAGAGTTTGCCCAAAGCTCAACCATATACTCTATATGGACTTGTATCTTAACTCCATGATAATCTATAGCTCTTCTGTATTAGCTTAGTTTTCTTTGTACATGTTTACTTTGGACTTCATTAAAGCTATAATACTTGATAAAGGATTTGTAGGAAAATCCTTAGTTATCCTAGTTAGAAGCTTATTTGAATGACTTGATTGGTTGCTTTATTGCATGTATAGGCACCTTAGCTTCTCAACCAAACACCCTAGCTTCCCTAGTCGTAAGGACCTTAGACTATATAAAGTCTCCCCACTTCGTTTGTAAAGATAAGTTGTGATGAATATAATACTTATGTTGCAAGCAACCAAAGAGATAAGTCTTTTATCTTGTTGTTGAGTAAGAACTTTCATTCTTATCAAGTTTTCATGAGACTTGTAATGAATCTCAATTCTTTTATCTTCTCCTTCATGGAGTAAGTGGTAAGTTTCATTCCCTTTAACCCCATTTTATTTTACGCCTTTCTTCTTCCTTTGTTCTTGGTTTCTTTGTCACAATTTCTATCTTGTAGTTCTCTTGAGATCTTTGTCAATAAGTGGATATAAGGTTGCATAAGTTATATGTTTAGACGGTTTCCAAATATTTGTAACATTTACTTATGCTTTTATGACTAGAGTGCTTCATGTAAAATTATACACTCAACAAAGAGATCAGTCATCACTTTTATCATCAAAATGTATAAGGATTTGTATGTTTTTAGCATCTTGATTCAACACTTATCATGGATAAGTAATCTTCTAATTTGTGTTCAATAATCTTTTGAATAAAGTCAGGCAACTAGGGATGACATTTGGTAAGGTATTATAATATTCATCTTCATATTTACGTTTTAAACAAATATATGTACCTAACTTCATACTTATAGGGATAACAACTTTAATTCTCATCCTAGTACTTTTTTAGTACTTATATACTTATACTTATTGGGTACCTATACACCCATAATTGTGCTCACATCCACTACTTGCACCTTTATTAAGTGCAAAGTTGTGAAAAATTTTAAAATACTAGGCAAAATTTATATTTGTACCAGCCAACCATGACGACCGGGCTCCAACAAGTATGTAGGGCTGCACGATAACTGACACCCTCTAGACCTGGGCCCTCCAACAAGTATATTTGTAATTACGTATTTCCAATATTTTACTATTAATATATAAAAGATAAATTTATTCAATCTATCGTTTAATATAGTTAATGTTAAAAAATATTTGAATAATTTTAATTTAAAAAAACCACATTCAACAATAATATGTTAATTATAAATATTATCAATAATATTTTATAAATAATGCATGTATTTGAAAAAATTCTAACATTTTTATATAATTAATATTTTTAGTAGAGTATGGATTATTTTCAAAAATTTAATTTATATATAATGATTGCCAAACTTTTTACGTAAATGTCTAATAAAATTTTATTATTTTATCACATTATCCTATTCATTAATATAATGTTGTAATATGGTAAATTCATATTAGATATATACGTAAAAATGTTTTACACTAACCATGCATATAAATTAAACTATTATTTTTTGTTTATACTTCTTGCAATATCTTTATTTTTAAAAATAAATTAAGATCTTTAATATTATAATAACCATTAGAAATTATCTTTTCAATATATTATATATAAGATATTTTAATTAATATATCTAACCCCATACCTATATAGGGTGGAGTGAATACTATGACACTCATACCCATATTCATCCCCATTAATATATGGTGAGTAAATATCTGATGTAACTTTGGATCCACTTTCTCACAGAGATATCAAGAAACTCCAAAAGAGTGAAATCGTGACAAGAACAAGAAATAAAGGAAAGAAGAAAAACATAAAATGGAATGGAAAAAAGGAAATGGAACTCACTACTTACCTAAGGGAAGGGAGGATAAAAGAAATGAGACTCACCGCAAGTCTTATGGAAACTTGATAAGAATTGTAGGTTCTTCCTCAAGAACAAGATAGAGACTCATATCTAAAGTTGCAAGCAATACAAGTTTTTCATTCAATCAAAAATTGTGTTTACAAAGAGTAAGGGGGCTTTATATAGCCATTGTTTCTCACATCCTAGGAAAGTTAAAGGAAGCTAGGTTGTTTAACTATGAGGCTAATATGCCCATCCATGCAAGGGAGCATCCAAAGAAGCAATCCAAATAAGCTACTAACTAAGATAACCAAGGATTTGACTACAAATTCTATATCAAGTATTAAGACTTTAATGAAGCCTAAAGTAAACATGTACAAAATAAACTAAACCATTACAAAAGAGTTACAAAGTATTATGGACTCAAGGTACAAGCTCATATCGAGTATATGGTTGGGCTTTGGACAAACTCTTCTAAATTTTTGTGAAGGCTCATTTCCTTAAGCACTTCTTTTTGCAATCTTCTTATCATATCCCTTTTCATGGGGCCTTGAAGTGCTTTGGTGTTTATGTTCTCCTTGTCCTCCCTCATCACATCAATACCTGACCCCAGAACTATCCTTGTTGAATGAGTATTTACCCTACTCTTTGAGTACTCATAGGGTCTACATAAAATTGTTATCCATACAAGAAACATTATGATGTTGACTTAAGTAATCTTTACAGTTCATTTGTTGAATAACATATCAAGTATCAATGGAGGATATTTTCCTTTATATGTTCCTTCTTTAGGTGAAACAAGCTCCTTATGAGATGAATAATATCAAGTTGTAGTGTAGGTATGTTCAAATTGGATTTCTACTTTTAGAATGAACATTTTTTAGATAATTGTCATATGAGATTTTGATTATTGTCTATTCAGCGAAACTCTTGTATTTCTTGAGTTTTTCTTGATGATAAGAGATTGAGAAATGCTTTAATTGCATGTGCTTCACCATAAATGAGTTACTTGGTCATTTCTCAAATCAAATTTCTCTAAGTAGACTTCTTTGCTTTTGTGTAGTCATTCATTAAGCTTATGAGAAACATTTGTTAAGTTATAAACTACTTTTAGTTAAGCTTATGAGTAGTACATAGTAAGCATATTTTTCCAATTAATGTTCATACTATTAGGTTTAGAACCCTATGTCTTGAATTGTGACAAACCTTTTGAACCAATTTATAAGTGCTCTATGTGGATGCTACTAATGATTCTTTCTTATTAGTGTGATTAATAGAACAAGATTCCAAAAGATGATAAAGAGCATGCATGTTAATTAGCAAAGGTGCTCATTTTATTATACTTAAAAGTTTAATAAAAAGCTTAGTTGTTGTTGTTCAAGAAATTAACATATGATATAGCTACATAGAAGTTTTTGGAAAGAAATGCCATATAAAGAAATATAAATTGAGCAATGATTAAGAAACTAATTTCTAATAAAGCACACAATCAAATATATTTCAATCTCTTAAGAACTTAAGAAATATAAAAATTACACTCACCATGGTCAAAATGCTACACCTCTTATGCTTAGAAAGTTTAATTATGAAGCACATAAATTAATTTGAATATACTTATACTACATCATGATATTGGTCACATCATGCAAAGTGTGTTCCATCAAAATAAAAGAAGGAATATGTGAAGAAAAGTTTCTTCACATAAACTTAATGTCTCGTAACAACTAAACACAAAAGATTGTTTGAATCAACATTAGAAAGTTGTTTGACTTTACACATATGACTATTGAAGATTGATCAAAAGCTTACTAGTATAGAATTAGAACTTAGAAGGATATTAAGCAAAATTTTCTTTAAACCTTCTTAAAATATTATATGTAAAAGCAAAAGGAAACACAAGAAAAGGGTTCATTTGTGTTTCTTAAAATATTTTCGCAAATTTTTTAAGAAAACAAGTTGAAAGATCACAAACAAAATAGTTTGTAAATTTGGACAACTTCTATAAGATGAGCCAAAGGTATTGTCTATAGATGAAGTGCAATTTTATAAAAATTGTTTAAAACAAAAATGTTTTCTTACATAGTCAACTCCCTAAACATTAGCTCAAATAAAATAGATAAAGGGAAAGAAAAAGGAACACAAGTTTTTATACTAGTTCATTTCATAAATTGAAATTATCTCTAGTCCTTGAAAAAACTAAGATTTCTACTAACACACAAATTTACAAAAATCTTTTTCCATACTATTACAAACATTGACAAACCATTACACCAAATAGTCATTTTATATAAATGGTGTGCACATAATATATAATAGGGAACATATCAAGTTAGAGGAGTTTATACAATGAAATGATTAAAGGAGTAAACCTAGACCATAAATGAAAGGTTAAGATTGAAAGTTATTTAATGCTCACATACCCACTTAAAAATGTCACGTGTTTTTTTATTCAATCCAAACCTTCAATGTATGGTTATATACTCTAGATTTACTCATCTCACCTTCTCATATAAAAACTCTTCTCACTTGATATGCTCCTTATATATGTAAATTTAAGTATTAACTAATAATCTTTTTATTCGACCATTGACTTAATGACTTAGTATCTCGATCAAGTCAATGACTCATCCGATTTTTAAAACACTACCTTAGACTATTATTTGTTTATAGAGAATGTTTTTGAAATGATTGAGAATATATGAGGTATAGTAAATGCAATTTTTTTGAACTCTCCAACCTCTGTAGCTGGAATCTTGCTGGAATCGCCCGTCAAGCCCAGACGGAGAATTTTAAGGCTTTTATAAGTGACATTAAAAAAAGTAGTCATTGTGAGAGTTTCTTTCCCTTATTTGAAATGAATATTGGGGTGCACTAAATGTTCTTCTCGCTCTGACAAGGATGTTCTTTATGACACGTGATCCTGAATACTTATTTGGCCATATCATGAAGACATTCTCAAGGACAATGTTTGTTTAGAATGTTATTGGCCACTTCCTTAACCTAGAGGGTTATATTCCTTATAGCTCATATAATGTTTTCTTTAATAAAAAAGGCTTGACACTCATGTTATCTAGGAGATTTCTTACGTTAGGCTTTTTTGAAAATTCAATTATCAATGTATATAATAATTTAATAAATTATGTTAAGTTTCAGTATTTAAATAATTAATTGGTACAAAAAAATGAATAATTGAGAATGTAATTAGAAAGTTTTGGCTCTAAATTTACATACATGCAGATGTACCCACACATACATGTGACACATTTTACCCGACAATCTAATTATTGATGTTAAACAATTAAAAAAAGAATGAATACAAATTTTTGAAAGACCATACGACTCATTGGTAATAGTTAAAAACTTGTGTTATAAAATGTTTTAAAAGAAAGCAAGGACAAAAGATTCACACATCTATAAACTCAACATCAAGTGGAATCTTAACATAAACATTCTATTGATACTCCAAAAGGTCAATCCAACTACTCAAGTATTAAAAACATAAACGTAATTAAATACAAAGGCATGTTCAACCTTGATGTCGCAATACTATCAGAGCTAACAAAAACCTAACAATAGTAACTAAAAATAAGTAGTACAACAACGTCACTCATTGTCTTATACCTGCTCGTTTTAACCTACAAATGACGTTCAACTCAAAGAATAACATAAGACAAAACAAGAGGAGTGAGAATACATCTCCCTACTATCAAAGCAACCTCGACAAGGCCAGGTAGCACACACACAACCACACAACAATAAACATAGTACTTCACTTGTATTCATAATGAATATTATGCACATGCTACGACAATATGCATCCTATGCACTACTCCATATGCATATGGTACTAACTTTACTCAGAAAAGTAGGTCAAGGGCAACACCTGGTGGACTCCGTCTCTGGAGTTAGCCATACTACACTAGCATGGTATCCTTCGGTAGCACGTTAGGATCTACTTAGCTTGCATTGTGTGCCCTAGCTTGTGGGATTAATCATGACTATTGAAGCTTTCGTACCGAGTAACTCCCAATTGGTTTAGTGACCTTACGACTTGGGTCATATCTACTTTCTCACACATCGATTACATTATATGATGAATGTCACAATAATTCATTTCCCATTAGTTTCTCTTTAAATTGGGCCGACAAGGACTATACTCGCCCTCCACAAGCTAGGTACCTTATCTCACAAATCACACAGTAAGCATTGTCTTCGCCCACTAATAAGCCTAGGCCCCTCACATGATAAGGGTCATCCAAGTTCCTTTCCTACCAACTCTTGGCCTAGGAAGCTCATTTGATAACCACTTCTCTTTACTCATTTTCACATATTTCAATCCTTATTTTCATGATACAATAACATTATATCCAAATCAAGCCATATGACAAAAGAATAACATATAAAAGCTCTCAAAACACACTCCTTTGAGGCTCACACAAGGAACCTACTTGCTAAGTTCATCTTTTGTTCAACTAGGAATGACGGTGATAATGACGGTGATAATGACGACAATGATGACGACGAAAATGATAATGATGAGGGCAACGACGAAGATGATGATGATGACGACGACGACAAGACGAAGATAATTATGATGATGATGACGACGATGCCGAAGATGATGATGGTGATGAAGACAACAATGAAAATGATGATGATGATGATGAAGACAATGATGAAGACGACGACAACAATAACGATGATAATGATTATAATGATGATGATAATGACGATGACGACGATGATGACGACAACAACAATGATGATGATTATTATTATTATGACAATGATGATTACAATTATTATTATTATTATTATTATTATTATTATATAATCTAGATTAAAAAATATATTTTTATTCTTATTCTAGTGTGAAAATTTAGTTTGGTTTTTAATCTTTTTAAAAATTCATTTTAGGCTTTTATTAAAATTGAGTTAACAATTATTCTTTTAATATATTTATCATTTTGAAACATAATTTGAATATTTTTTACTAATTTAAGATGGAAAACTTGTCTCATTATATTCGCTTACATGAAATTTACGGAATCCAACTAATTTTGAACAAAAAAAAGCCATTAATAAGATAAAATCTCATGAAAAATAGTCTTATAAACTACCAAAAAACTAAAAAATCTAATATTTTTTTTCCTTGTAAAATTCATTTTTCACCATATTTATTACATTTTTTAATTCAATAATTATTTTGGATTCATAGTTTTCATGTAGGTTAATGTAATAAAATAAATTTTATGTTTTAAATCAATAAAAAATTTCAAAATATGCTCTAAAATAAAAAACAATCACAATTTTAAAAGGATAACATTTTTGAAACTTAAAAGATCAAAATGAATCTTTAAAAAAATAAAAAATCCAAATAAATTTGTATAAAAGACCAAAAATATATTTTAATCTATAATATATACTAAACATTCGATGATCTTAAGGACCGAATCAATATTTCAGTATTATAATTGAAACTTAAAAGCGATCAATTCGCCACATAATTGAAATATTCTTTCAATACTACAAAGGATGATGCTCTTACACAAAATGACCAATATCACCGTAGCATTTGATGGTAATATACTGCTTTCTACAATGTCAAATTTAAGGGCAGAAGAACAATCTAAGGGATCAACTCCTATCATTTTACAAATGTTACTTTTCTTTCTTCATACTGATACAAAAATTTGCGCCCCAAGTGAACATCCATATAATCTAATAAAAATGGAGGTCAAAAGAAAATGTTAACAAATATTATGAAACCTACCTGCCTTTTTGCTAACACAACCAATACAGTATGGATGCCCACACAAAGCAAGAAAAAAAAAGGAGGGGGGGAGGGGCGAGGGTGAGAGTGGGTGGATTTACAACATGATGTTGAATTAGAGAACACATTTTGAACCTTAACAACTAAGCTGTCATAACAAGAGGACTATCAATAATCATGTAGAAATTGGAAGTTTGCATTCTCAAGAAGTTCTGCAGGAGGAGTTATTTTAGGAATGGTCTTATCTTGAGCTGAACTAGGAATCTCTTCAACAATAATAGGATGACTGCAGTTTGAAAACAGTAAAAGGTGAAAAACTCAGTTTCAATTAAAATAAATTTTAATGTATCTGCATGTATACGTGTGCATCACATGAGTGGAGTTTACCTCGTGTTGTCCTCCAACAAGAAAGATTTGTCATCTTCTTCTGCATCTGTCATTAGAAGCTTCAATCTAGAAGTGACCTACACAAGTACATAGCAATAATTAAAATAATTAATATTCACAGAACAAAGTAAACTGCTGAGAAGAAAAAGTGAGGATAGATAGATAAATGCAACTTACATCCGGTGATACATTTTGTTTATTGTCATCATTATCACCACAGTAAAGTGTACATATTCTATAAAGCTGTTGAGCACTCAGGACCTAAATTCAGCATATATAGATGTTAGAGTGACAAAACATTGAATCCACTTGTTATGTATATTATAGGTTCATATATGTTTTTAGTTCTTGCAAATATGGTGAATTTTGGTTTTAGTTCTTCAAATTTTTTTTTTTGTTGGTTTTGGTCCTCATAATTTTTTTTTTTAAATGTTACTCATTATCATTTAGTGATAATGTGACATGCATCTAGACGTGCTACATCAACTACCACTCTAAGATGACATGTGACATAGCATGTTTAAATACATGCCACATCATTAGTAAATGGTGGTAGGTATCATTTTCAAAACATTAAAAATTTAAAAGGACCAAAATTAATAAATTTGTTTTTGAAAAGACTAAAACCAAAAGTTGTCATATTTGCATGAACTGAGAAACATATTAAACCTATTTTATATTTGATAGAATACAATATGTCCTTATGCATGGAGCTGATGCCACCTAGGGGGATAAGGCCTGGAAATTAGATGGTCTTGGACCACCACCTACCTATGGTCTCAATTAATCTTTACATGACACGTATTTAAGTTTTTCAATTTACGAGAAAAATTAATTACACTTAATTACATGTCATATAGAGATTGGTTAGAATCATGGACCATGTAGTAGTCCTAAACCGCCTAATAATTTCTCATAAGGCATGGGGGTTATTGATGGTATAAGTATACTATAATAAGCTGAAGTGCACCTCTTAATCAGTAATACCAAGTGTTATTAGAAAGGCAAGTTTACTTTCTACACACAAAAGACAGATAGAAAGATAAAAATCTGCCCATTTTTTGCTCATATAGAGAAGATTTAGACAAAATTCAAGTTGCAGATCTCTGTCAGCTTTATAATAATAAGTTAATGTTTGGCTTTGAGGGTTTGCTGTTCATATTTATTTTACACATGTTATTGGAAAGCCACCTTAATTACCGTCACCCCTAACTTACTTCAGTTGCGGTCTCTTTGGGAGTTGCCTTAATTATAAGCCTCAAGAGTGGTGGTGGTTTAATCACACATCGACCAGAGATATGGTCAAATTAGAGTATGTAAGTGGAGGACAATCCTCACTTCATAAGTTAGTTTTATAAGATTGAGTTAGGTCCAAAACCACATTCTAAAATATGTTCATGTATTCGTAACTTCAGGTTACACCTGTTATCAATCATTCATATTGATGAAAACACTTACAGGGCAGACGTCATTTGTAAGATCATCATAGGATAGCCCATCCTTCTGTTCTGCAACCTGTTCATCCAAAATTAAAATGAGGGAGAGAAATGGGTGCTTGAGGATTTAGGAAACTTCTTGTACTGTATTCTTAATTTATGGTATATTACTTATGTATGCTTGCAGTAATAATATAAAGACCAAGTAAGGCAGTGTCCCTTCACATGGCATTATACTAATCTCTCAATATGGGAAAAAAAATATCACAAGTCTAGAGTAAAATCTTAATCAATTCGTTAACTTTATCCAACGTGAGACACCAAAGGACAAAGCAAAATATGATAATAGCTGTTAAAAAAACAAAAGATACTTAAAGCATCAGTGAGGCTACCAGAAATCTATTTATAAAGCAAAAGTATTTACAGCAGAAGTAATAGGCATACCAAGAATTTAACTGCTTGCGTTGCATGTTTAAGTTCATCCAAAGCCGAGCCAACATACTGCAACAGAAATAGTTATTAGCTAAATAAGAATTAAATCACTGTTCAAATGATGTATGTGACTAAAAAATATTCCCAGGGAAGTTATAAAAGGGCGAATATAGTATACCTCTTCGGTTGCTTCACCACACCATTGTTCTAGTTCAGCCAACCCTGATTTTATATATTCTCCATTTTCTAATGTGCAGCATTCTCGATGTAAAAGAAGGCTGGAGAACATAGCATTCCCAATTCACAAGTCAACCCAGATGACTATAATTAGTACATTAATGTAAAAGGGGCTGAATGAAACAAGACATCTTACCTATTAAAGAGTTCCACATTGATGTATTGAAAAATTTGATTATATAGCTTCTGAACTAGAACTTGAGGCACCTGGGTTAAAACTTAAAATCAGTTTGCTCAATAACATAAAAATGGACTTGAAAGGCAAAGGGTGTAAAGATACCAATACACTGTACTATCAAACCTTCACATACATAGTTTTCTTTCAGAATCTTGAGATATTTATTAAGGCATTCGTTAATGCCGAGCCAAAGGCTGTTGTCATTTGATGTTCTGTCTACCTGAAGTCATATTCTCATATGTAAGTAGAATAAGCATAATGAAATTGACACAGTCAACTAGATATATATTTGAGCTCTGCCTACAAGCATGCAGGAGACATCTTCAAACAAAGTGTTTCAAATGATGCATGCCTTTACATGAGTGAACATAAAGGCATCAGAAGAAAACAGAAAAGTAGAAGAATAACATACAGTGGGAGAGAAAGGGGGAGAAGAATAACAAATTTAAAATAAAAAATTTAACATACAGTAAGTTACTTTCAATTTCCTGAGCATCAAGACGAAGTTATTGGTAAGATTTACACCAGATTAGGGCATAAATTAAGTACAACTAAGCAAAACTACCACTACTACATCCGCCATGTTACTGATGCTAGTAGTGTATAATTTCCTGCACACTGATATCACAATATGATATAAATACAAAGACATTCTGTGACAAAATATACAGCCTCCATACCTGAATGCAAGAAGAAAGCAGAGGTGACAAGTCTTTCTTAAAATTTTCTCGAACGATTCCATATATCTTTTCCACATAAGCTGCAAGCTGTTGCTTGAAAAGTAAAGCTGGATACTTGGCATCAACCTGGTGCACTACATCAAAAGCACTGCTGGAAAGACTATTAGATGAGCGGAAACCCTGAGAAACAACATCAAATTCCATGTAGTGAGTTTAATGGCATTATCTCTATAATCATTAGTTACAATATTATTAAGGATACCATTATTAAGTAAAATACCATTGTTTATAGGTGTCTATTTAAAATGAAAAGAATGAATGTATGTTTGATGCTACTATAGGACAAACATGATCATTTTCCCTCTTAAATTGACATAAAAATCAGATCAAAAAATGAATCTATCATTTTTTGTCAACAAAAGTTGTTAGCCTAGAACAAGGTGCATAAGAGAAAAATAATTGAAATTTTATTGATTTTGGATACCAGTACATATTTTTGCCCCTTTCATTTTCTCTGGCCTTTATTGATAACGAACTTTGGACACTAGCATGCTACAAAGTAAAGTTTATTCATATAGCATGTTATGGATAATAAGGAGACAAACACATCCTACTGACAGCCTTCGATTATTGGTCATACATGTTGGAAGCATTACAGTCTAACTAATTTCATAGCAGAGTAATATATAGCATCTAAACAATCATATCTACAAATATAATATTGATGTGCAGTATGACCCAGAAGTAGACATGGAACTTGTGCTCAACACATTAACTTGGATAGCTATAACTAAACTTGATACCTGGGTCATCCTCCCAAAAATGATGTTGGAGTGGGTGGTTTCCGTGCTGTAGGTACTCTTAGACATCGCTGAAGATGGAAAAACAAAGAAGATGTGTTGGATAGCCAATAAGCCATACAATCATTTTTGTCCGGATCCTGCAAAAATGTAAGTGGAATACCATGTGAGACTACATTAAAATAACCATGTATCACCCTTGTCTAAACACCAGGCACACAAAAATGCCACTCTTTCTTAATGTGATTTTTATTATTTTTAGTTTATGTGTTTTCATTTATGATTATAGAAACACTACATTGTTTTCACATTTTTTAAGATTTTGTTATTTTTACCTTTTTGGCTAAATTATAATTTTAGGCCCTTATCTTTAGTAAAAACCGCTCCTTTATTTTTTAAAGATTCATTTTAATTTTGTAACTCTTAAATTTGAGTTAATATTATCCTTATAAAACAATGATTTTGGGGCGCAATTTTGAACCCTTTTTTGACTTATTCGAAGACATGAAATTTGTGCTATTAGATTCATACACATGAAAACTATGAAATTCAACTTATGTTTGCACAAAAATGGTCATAAACATGATGAAAATCATATAAAAAGTGAGTTCCACAAGCAACTAGAAAACTAAACTAATATTATTCTTTTTCAATTGTTTGTCGGACTCAAATATTACACAATTTTAACTATGTTTATGCCCTTTTTTATATGAATATTAGTTGGATTTCATAGTTTTCACGCAAATAAATCTAATAGATCAAGTTTCAAGTTTTAAATTAATAAAAAAAGGGTTCAAAATTGTGCGCCCCCATATCAAAAAACAATCATTATTTTAAAAAGACAACCCCATATCGAAAAACAATCATTATTTTAAAAGGACAACATTAACTTAAATTTAAGAATAAATGATCAATTGAAAATAAAAAAAGAAAATAAACATAATGTATTTGGGTTCAGCCTAATTCAACTTCTAAAGCTAGCTCATGAGATAAGAATTGTCTAAGCCTTATAAGCTCTACTTTATCCATATCTATAGTTGATATGAGATCTTAACACACATACCCCTGTCCAGGATTGGACATTTGGAGAGTGGAGATTGTAGTAAGACCTATTTTGATTATTTCGCACCAGGAAAGTCATGGGGTCAAGTAGATTTTTGGCAGTTGAGGCCTTGATCCAGAGGTCTATTCAAGAGTGGGGGGGCTAATTTTTAATTTATTTTTTACAATTATTTAGATATCTAATTTTTAAAAATAATATCACCACAAAAAATATTTACTGATTTTAAAGCTAAAAGTGATGTTTATTTTAAATAATAAAAATAATAAATCATAATAAAAATTTCTATCACTAATTTTTATTTTATTTCAAATGATAACAACAATATAATTCATATGATATTGATTATTTTTAAAAAAATTAAAAATATATAAATATTTCTTAAAAATTTTGTTTAGTAGTGTAATAATTGTCTAATATATTTACTGGATTATTGAGTAGTTTGTAATTTGTATAAATATTTTATCTAATTGTTAATTTTGTTTATTATTTTCAATCTATTGAGATAATAAACAAAATGAAAGGGCTAAATAACACTTATAACTTCAAGCTTTGTAAAACTCTCCAATCTCACAAACACATAAGTAATTAAACAAGACTCCCAATAATAATCTCATAATTAAAAAGAGGAATGAAGTGAACAGATGTAATAATAATTGAAAGTCATAAAATCTTATAACAATAATATATATATATATATGTGTGTGTGTTTATAATATAATAATACTAATATAGTTTACCATCTTCTCCCATGTGGCTGACTTTGTGTTACATACATATCCTTAAATGAGTTGAAAAATGTACATATAAAATATTCTAATTTTTTAAAATATAACAACAAAATTAAAAAAGAATGTAAATTATTTTCAATGGATACAATAAGTACTCAAGTATGCAGCACATTCACATCCAACTCTAACCCTCTCTATCCTTCCACAATGTCCTCCATGTTCCTAATTTAGCTAATAATCTTATCCCTATACATAGACTTGCACAAGATTTGAATTATGCAATAACTTATTTTCATTCCCATTGTGTTCTTCAAGGCCTTGTCATGGGGAGGACAATTGGAATTACTAAAGAGTAAGGTGGGTTATACTTCTTATAGCACACAAAGACAAGTGACTACACCAATAAGGAAGAGTTACCTTCCAATCAATAGGCAACCTCAAAGACTTGGGAAACTTTCTAAATTTGGTTTCATCATAAACGTCTTGGGCATCCATTGTATAGTTTAACTTAGGTCATTATTTCCTCATTTATTTACAAAAGATTTTTTCGAGTCTACTCATTGTGAGGTTTGCCAATTTTCAAAACAACATTGTGCAACTTTTTCTCTTAGTAATAGTAAAAGTCTTGCCCCTTTTGACCTTAATCATTCTAATGTATGGGGTTCGACCAATAACTCTATATCTAAGGCTAAGTGGTCTATGTTATTCATTGACAATTGTACCCGTGTGAGACAAATGTTTCTTATGAAACATAAATGGGTTTTGTCAAACATTTGTTGATTTTTTTGTCTTGTTAAAAACCAATTTGGTAAATTTATTAAAAGACTAAGGTTTGATAATGGTATGGAGTATGTGAATCTAGAGTTTTCCAACTTTCTTAAAGGTAATAATGTGATTCATGAACTCACGTGTGCAAATACCCCCTAACAAAATGGGGTTAGAAAAAACCATTTCCTTGAGGTTGCTAGAGCCCTACTATTCCAAATGTTTGTTCCCAATGTCTACTAGGGAAAAACTATCTTGATCACCACCAATTTCATCAACAAGTTACCCACTAGTGTTTCAAATAGTACTAATTAAACACATGTTATCCTTTTTCCTTCTTTATCCCCTAACGTTAAGGTTGCCAAGTTGTGTCTTTGAGTGTGTTGTCTTTATCTATTTTCACAATCCACAACGTAGGAAGTTAGATCCTAGAGCAGTCAAATGTGTTTTTGTTGGTTCTCCCTAAAATAAAAAGGGGCTTAAGTGTTATCACCTTTCGAATCGTCGTATCTTTGTCTTAATGGATGTAAATTTTCATGGAAATAGAGTCATTTTTTGCCATTCCTCAACTTTAGCAGGAGAGTTATCTAGAAGTCGAGTTTGTCATTGAGTCGTTACCTCTTCCTATTCAGGATATTCAAGTTCAAAAAGTCACCCCTAAAGAACTTATTGAAAAAGCCCACGATAAAGCGAGAGAGGAAGATCGATACTATAGAAACCCACTTTGGTTCCACAACAAGTCCAATTGATCGAGTCAAAGGTAAGTATCTTTGAGAATCCTATTGAGGAGGACTATTGCTTTGAGGAAAAGGAAACAATTATGTCAAATATCTTATTTCTGAATTTTTTGTACCAATCATCTTATTGTACAACATCAGATTTTTATTGTAGCTATTGATGCAATCAAAACAACTACATCAATCTAGGAAGCTCTAAAAAATGAGAACTGAGTTCAAGTCATGAACGAAGATTTGAAGGCATTAGAGAAAAACTCAACCTGGGAATTGGTGACAAACCCAAAGACATAAAGGTTGTAAGGTGTAGGTTGATATAGATAGTGAAGTGTAAATTTGATGGAACCCTTGATCAATACAAAGTGAGACTAGTTGCAAAGGGGTACACACAAACTTATAGATTATGAGGAGTCATTTACCTCTATAGCAAAGATGAATATAGTGAGAATTATTCTTTCCTTAACTGCCCATTTTAGCAGAAATTGCAATAGTTTGAGTTTAAAATGTCTTCCTTCGTAGAGACCTAGAAGAGCAAGTCTACAAGGAGATTCTCCTAGGATTCTATTCTCATGATGAAAAGAAAAGGTATGCAGACTTAAAAAGGCATTGTAAACAATCTCCTCGAGCATGATTTGGAAGATTTACTTAGGCCATAATATCCTTAGGATATAAACAGAATCAAGGTGATCATACTTTCTTTATAAAGCATTCCCTAGGTGGTAAACTCATTATGGAATTATTCAATATTTAAATTTATAGGCCACTCTCGGAAGAGGACTTCTACCAAAAAGGAGGACTTGCATGTTTTTAGGTGAAAATTTGATGACATGGAGGAGTAAAAAGCAAAATATAGTTGCAAGATTAAGTGCAAAGTCATAATTTAGAGCCACAACTTAAGGGGTTTGTGAGTTGTTATGAATGAAAATTGTTCCGAATGACCCCAAAATAAAGTATGAAGCTCTTATCAGACTATTTTGTGATGATAAGTCTTCCATCAACATTGCACACAACCTAGTTCAACATGAAAGGACAAAGCAAAAAGAGATAGATTTACACTTTATTAAAGACAAATTAGACAGAGGTCTTGTCTTATAGACACTTTGTACATCATTTTAGGCCTTTGATTAGCTGATGCATTCACCAAGGGTCTTCCTACATAGTGGTTTCAAGATCTTGCAAGTTAGGAAATCTATTTTCACTAGTTTGAGGGGGAGTGTTGTAGAGTATAATTACTGTAATCAATGGAATTTATTTTTGTCATTAATTATCCTGTACAGATTCTTAGACTCTTGAGAGTTGTCCAGTTTTTTAATCTCTTGAAATTCCTGAATTAAATGTAATGTTCTCCATATATAGGAGAGTGATAATCATCCTTTGTTATCAATTGAAAAAGAAATAAAAATTCAGCCACTTCCTTTCAAATCTTTTTTGAGTTTTCAAGTCTCTCTCTAAACAAATTTACTAAACTATGCCCCTGGCATCAAAGGTCCTCTATCTATGAAGCTTTAGAGTGACAATCAAGCTGTAATCACAGTGCTATGAAATCAGTATTTCACTAGCTGAATTAGAAAACCAACTACAAATTATTTTCAGTACTACAAATCATCAGTGTTTGAATAGCATTCACTTTGGGTAGGTACTATTAAAGAAGCAACTACAAATTATTTAGTACTAAAAGTTTTTGCTTTCATGGCTGAATTAAATTTTCAAAAAATCCTAAATCTGATATACTTTTACTTCTAACAAACAAATGCAAAAATGGTTTGTGTGGACGGCTGGTTACCTCTATTTGAGAACCAATCAACTGAATAAGACGATCAAATATGCTTGTCTTTTCTGCTTCAAAAGATTTCCAATGTAGCAGACAATTGTAAAGGGTAAATGCTGCAACAGGTTTTCCTTCACAGAACCCAAGATCTTTTGTCACACAACTGAAAAGAGCATCTACACTCTCCTACACACAAGGAAAACAAACAAAAAGATAATCTGACTAAATGCTACAGAAGTATATAAAATATAAATTAAATATATTATAAAGCAACAATTGTTTTGCAAGAGCATACTTGATGCCTCTCCATAAGAGATCTCCTTTGTTTAGTATCCTCTAAACCAAATGTTTTTGCAGGAATAGAACCCTGTGATGCCGCCACCTATAGAAAAAGACTTCTCTTCAAAACCATGATAAAAGGACAGGTGGAAAACTTTTCTTTCTTGATAAATACCAAGATGATGTATAAATTACAAGAGAAGTAAAAGGGATTTCAAATCTAAAAGCCCTTCATTACCTGATGACCATTTTCCAGAGGCTGTAGTAGCAAGAGCAGGAAAAACATTAATATAATCTCCAGTAAGGGTAAACAAGGATGATAGTCAGAGACTGTTGAGACAAAGAATATTAATTCACATTACTCATTAACTTGGTTTAATTGTAATTTTCCAAATTGTCCTCAATTATATGTGAATAAGACAACTAAGAATCAATTACTTAGGAGTGAGACTGAGGACCAGCTTTAAATAAAAATGATTTAATTGAGGATAATTTAAAAATATCAATTAAAAGTAATTGATGAGGAATGTGAATAGACAATTAAGAGTACCAACATCCTCGCTTAATAAGCAATGGTTTTGTATTTACCGGAGCTGTAGTAGAAGGTGAAAACGATCCTGACATTCTTTTGGATGATGAACTTAACAAGGTTTGCTGCCGCAAAACTTGATTCTCAGTTTCCATATCAGATAGTTTTTCTTCAAGCCTAGCACATAACAAAGCAACATATCAAACCAAGGAAAACACCAAATATTCCTTATAATGCAAACCTGCAGAAGCAAAGGCAAACATAAGAACCTCTGCATATTTGTCTTTATCTCAATCATCTTTGATTCTGTCTCTATAATTTGATTCATGCGCTCCTCACTAAGCCTGTTACTTTCTTCATATTTCCTCTCTGTTTCATCAATTTTTTTTTCCAATGAACTAACCTGATCCTGCAAAGCTTTGGGAGTTATTTTTGGATATTATGATAGCCTAGAACATAAATTTCAAACAATTATGTAATTTATACCTTATAAGTTTCATTTTCCGTAGTATGTTTATTGATCATTTCATTGTCAGTAACATTAACAGGAAACTCCTGGCCAGTTCTCTTTTCCAAGGAATTAATCAGTTCCTGTAAAGCATGAAAAACAACAATAAGAATACTAATAACAATAACATAAATTTCAAACACTTATTATCTAATTTATACCTTAAGACGTTCATTTTCTGAAGTAAGTTTATTGATCAACTCATTGTCACTAACAACAGGAAACTCTTGTACAGTTTTCTTTTCCAATGAATTAACTAATTCCTGTAAAGCATAAAAAATAACAAAGCATAAACAATAACAAAAACAAATTTCAAAGACTAAGTATGTAATTTATACCTTAAGATGTTCATTTTCTGAAGTAAGTTTATTGATCAACTCATTGTCACTAACATTAACAGGAAACTCCTGTACAGTTTTCTTTTCCGATGAATTAACCAGTTCCTGTAAAGCATAAAAAATAACAATAACTTTGGATACTATGACACACCCAGCAGCATAAATTTATGAAACCCTTTTTATGTGATGCTTACCTTGAGTTGTTCATTTTCTGCAGTGAGCTTATTGATCAATTCACTATCAACAACATTTACAGAATTCTCCTGTATAGTTGGAGTTTGCTCAACTACTTTATTGGCAGCCTCTCGTTCCTGAATGAGCGCTGCCTTGGTTTCTTGGAACTGAAGCTCCATCTCTTGCAAAGCATGCTGTAGTTTTTCGGTTTCCTGAATGTGCACTGCCTTAGTTTCTTGGAACTGAAGCTCCATCTCTTGCAAAGCATGCTGTAGTTTTTCATTTTCCTGATTGTGCACTGCCTTAGTTTCTTGCAACTGAACCTCCATCTCTTGCAAAGCATGCTGTAGTTTTTCATTTTCCTGAATGTGCACTGCCTTAGTTTCTTGCAACTGAACCTCCATCTCTTGCAAAGCATGCTGTAGTTTTTCATTTTCCTGTGTCTCGGCTTCCTCAATATCACAATGAACCAAAACATTTAGAATGTTGGTAAAATAATACAATTAAAACAATACTTTTATTGGTAAAAGAACCAAACTAGCAATGGTAGACACAAAGAAACTGTCATATTTCTACATTTTCATTTACTGTAAGTAAATAAATTACCCTCAGTCTCTGCTCTGTTTCTAGAGACAAAATTAATTCTTTGACTTGCTTTTCCAAATTATTTTTGGCAGCTTCAAGTGCCTTGGATTCCCTGGCAGCCTGCAGTAAGTTAAAATTTAGATGTTTTCAAGTATTAAAAGTTTAAAACGATTAACAGACGTTCATATACAAAACAGTTGTAGCATATCTGGTTGAAAGGATAAAATTCACATTTTTAAAATAGATATAGCATCACAGTTTCACATTTTGGGGGGAGAAAATAACACTTCCCCCACAATAAAATCATTTCCAACAGAAACATTTTTATATTAGTTGGTGCAAACTGGTTTACTGCATAAAGTGGATAGTAAAAGGAAGAGAGAGAGTGAGGACTGAGGAATCTGAAAGTTGTATTATTGTCACAGTGGTATACACATGCCCAACAGTATATATGCTGTTAGGTTACAGCTGTCAGAGTTATAATAAACAACTAAGTGTTTAACTAACTCTAATAACAGACACGTGTCAGTTCACTAAGCCTATGTGAAGTAGTGGGGTTAGGCCCAAGTACAATTCAAACCTTATCTCTAATAGCATGAGATAATACAAAAAGAACCACACAACTGAATTTTTACGAGATTATATGATCTAAAAGCAAAGCAGTATAGTAGTGGTGATATAAAGAAATTTACTGTAACAAAATTATCAAATTCTTAAAAGAAAAACCAAAATGTTTAAGAATGTCAGTTACTTCTAAATGAAAAACACCAGCAGTTTGTTAATGTTTGAAGAATTAAGAAAAGTAAACAAGAGGGAAGAGGGAAAACCATTTTAAGCTTTCGAAGTTCTCTACGTGCCAATGTTCTCCTCCAGGAACACTGCGTAGCAATTGTTGATTTCTTTAACTTCTTGAAATAAGTACGAGCTGAATAACCTCTGTAGTGACCCTATGATAAGAAAATATTCACACTAATTTAATCATGTTTTATTTATAATGCACAAACTATCATAGAATATGAATATATGATTATTACAGAGACAAACAATTGCCCAACACTTCCACTTCTTTAACCTTAGGCTTGTTCAGTCATCTATAAAATATTAAAACATATTACATTGAAAGGAAGGGTAAATAGAAGACTCAAATTTCAGTTGAGACATCTAGTTAACAAAGAAAGTGAATTTCAAAATAAGGAAACCAATATGCAATGGCGACTCCAGTAAACAAAGTTCCTTCAATTATGGTGTTAGTGGAAGGTAAAAAGTATGTAGTCTTAATCCCTGTGATTGAAAAGAAAACAATGGTAATGTGGCAAATATATAAATAGGGAAAACTAAGCAGAAGAGCTTCAGATAGTAATCCTCTTTAACTAAGAAGAAAATGCTGCTCTACTCTACCTGAATACGAATTGAAGCTTTTGTCCGTCTCTTGAATCTAAGGTCATTTCTAGCAGCCATCCCTCGCATACCAGTTTGAATACAAACAGCTTTGGCATAAATAGTTTTGTAAGCATTTCTGGAAATATACATGCGGAAGTCTTTCTGGATTTTCATAGAAGCAGCTTCCCTCCTCATGCATTCATACTGATGTCGTGCAAGTAGTCCTACGTTAAATTCATAACATAGAAATGTACAATCAAAATTCAATCTTTCATTGATTACATAGTAAACAACTATAAACAGCCCTAAAGGATTCACATAATTGACACCTCTAGCAACCCTTTGAAGTTCTATGGCTGACAACTTCAATAAAATGAAGACTTTCCGACAAAGAAACGTGCGGACTCTTCTCTGAATAATGCTTGCAGATATTCCCAAGACCTCAGCACGACATGCATCTAGTTCTGCCATTTGACCTGCTCTCAGAAACACTTTTGTCTTTCCAATCTGCAATGAGAACAGTTCAGCAAGAGTATTTTCTTTCCTTTTATGCTAAGATATTATATCCAGCAATCACACATGCACATGGATGCAATGGCAGTTAACTTTGTTAGTCACTAGCTGGAACAATTCTTGCTTTCTCTGTGGTGTTACTTTAACCAATGGAAAAGGGAGAAAAAAAATCTTCAAATGACATTTTATTCCAATCCATGTTTTAATATAACATGTGTTATACACAAGGTAGCATTATCTATGATTAAGCAATGTAAATCTTACAACTAAGTTAAATAGAAATTCCAGTTGGATAAATTGGCACCTGATAATCTTTAAGGTTTGCTCTATCTAGAAGCCTCTTGCAAGCAGTCATCTCATCAGGGCTGTGAATATATGGTTATTATTATTCAGTTTCAAATATTTCACAATCAGATTCATCAAGATAACTGGAAAAAGGCAAAACAAAAAATGGAAAGGATGAAAATACCATGCTTTCAGAACCTTAGGTTCCAGGATAGTAAATCGCTGAACAAATTCATCAAAGCTCTTTCTAGTGGGATATCCAGCACAACTTATCCGAATTGCCTCCATTACTCCCTGTGAATAGCATCCACAAAGTCTCAAGTCACTTGGCCAAAATACTCATGTCATACCAGAGAACACAGCCAAAATGGCAACTTACTCCACATCGAAGCTGCTGCAACACATTACTGTTCTCAAATATCCCTGGCTTCAGAAGATTATTTGGCTTTACACAACGAATGTAGTGTGGCTCGGTAGCATTTAGTGTTTCAAGCAAAGATTGCAGTTGTAGCTTTATAATACATGCATTAAGAATAAAATAGATAAATACAAGGCAGATAATTTGCATTTATATGCTTGGAAAAACAAAACAGACCTTAAATTGAGCGGCTATAGAAGAGAACTTTGTCGATTTTGTAGTTTCCTCAGGTAAAGGTGGGAACAGCCCTGAAACAAAGGGGCATTTCGAAGCACTGAGTAGGGCAGCATGCTCTGGAACAACATAGTCTTTATTTTTATCAAGGAAAAGATCTGTTTGATAAGTGACCTGAAATAAAAATTCATCATATATTAAGCCTTTTTCCTTCACAGTTAATGGTGAATAATTATGTAGACCAAATGTACATAACTTACATCACCGGCATAGTGGTTAATGGTGAAGTCAGTGCGAGACAACTTTGGCTTGCTGAAGCGTTTATTATCTTTAAAGGTTTGATATAGCTTTTCAGCAAATGTTTCATGCGTTGATCTTGGAAACATACTACAAAGAATAAGCAGGACAATCTCACAATCTCAAAGGATATGCATATGCAGATGTCACTACATAATACATATAGATGTATATTTAATGCAAAATGACAAAGATTAGCCACTCCATATCTAAAAGAACGACCATATTACAAGTATTTGAACCATTCAGTCATTAAATACATACCAGGCCTCATCCAGGAGAGCAATAACGCCACCAGGTTTCTGAAGTTATAAGCATTCATCAATTAGAAAGATAAAATACAAACAAGCAAGTATAGCTCAGTAGAGTTCAAATACATATGCAGTTATATGTACAAGCTAGCAATCCACTTCCTTTTAAATAGCTTGTAAGATAAAAGAAATTAACTGAATGTGTCCTCGTTTCATAAAAAATCTAGGTAGTTGTAACATTAATAGAATAATCACTATTAACTATTCATAACAGATTAACTTACTCCGAGTTGCTTTTATTTCAAAGGGAGGTTTTAAAAAAAAGCATCATGAAAATGTTATACAATCTATGTATCATCACTATTATCTTAAATAAATGGTGAAACCATCGAAATGTAAATAAAAATGCATTTAATACAAGAATGAGATGGTAAACTGACAGAACTTTCCTACAATGGAAAAATGGATGGAAGTGTGAATTACACCTTCTCTATGAGATCAAGAACATCTTGATTATCAACGAACTCAATATAACTCCAATTAATCTCTTCCTTTGTATATTCCTCTTGCTCCATTTTGAAGACATGCTGCATAATGAAATGTTAATTGAGTCAACAGAAATTGTTTACCAGATAATTCCATGAAGATAGAGAAAATAAAAGAATCAAACCTGGTTGAAATGTTGCTGTAATTTCTCATTTGTCAAATTGATACAAAATTGTTCAAAGCTGTGCAGGATCAATTAAACATTACATAGGAGAGTTCAAAAAGTTAGTAACATAGACAAGAAAAAAGGTCAATCCAAGAAATTACATGATACTCATTAGTCATTAATTACAAAGCATAATATCACAAATGCAATAATTCTGCATTGGTGACAGTCACACTGACAATAGAAGAAGCAATTGCTTGAGGCTTGAATTTTGTGGAAGTGAGTCATGAAGAATACTTAACACCACGCATTAATAAAGGTTTAAGTGAATAGCCATTTTTCTATACACTATGTTTTTGTCATCTTTACACGTCAGCTTTGGTTAAAAGCCAAACTAGATTAAATCTAGTTCCATTGTTTATATAGTATTGCTTTGTTGTACACTATGATGCACAGTTAGGATACATGTATTTAGTACAGTGATATGATTACTCTAAAAATATATAGGATAATACATGTAAGATACATATCTAAATATGTACAAAAATTCATAAAACATTAACTATATAATTGCAATTCTGCAAATCCAAATTAAAAACATATTTTTTGGACATTACTAAAAAGAAAATAAAAATTATAAATCCTTGACATCATAAATCACTTCCTATTGTCTACAAATAGGAATAGTATCAATCTCATTACTTTCTTGAAATCATCCATAATTAAGGACAATTTCTATTTTGGTTCATCCAGAGACAATGCTTCTATGTTTCTATATTACATGTTTCTAAGTCTCATTAGTAACCGTATTGGATTTTCATAACTTTTTAAAGGCTTGGATACTTTGCGGATACTCATCAGTGAAGTATCAAAGAGTACAGTATCAGATACGTATCAGATAAATGAAGCAAATTAAAGTCTTGGTGCTTCATAGGTTGTACCATTTATCCTGTGTGTCCATCAAGCAAAACAAAAAAAAAAAAAAAAAACTACGGCAGCCAAAGAAGCAAAGAGCCACAGCCAAGAATATAGTTCCCTGGTAGAGAGGACATTACTTTTACAGTAGAACAGGAAGATAATATGCAGATGACATAGATGTTCTTGGACAATATTAACACACAAAAAATAAAAATTTATGGCTTTATCAACTTTTGTATCATAATCACAGACGCAGAGAATATAAGTTCCTTAGTTAATAACCCCACTTCATATAAACACCAGGCAAAAAAAGGGTATTAGCTAAGCACCTGTTTGTCTTGAAACTCTCAAATCCATATATATCTAGAACCCCAATTAAGTGATTTGAATCTGGATCTTGCCCAATAGAGTTGTTAATCTTGTCCACAATCCTGGATCAACAGATGTTTCCATTAATTGAATTACAGAAACTCATGCATATTAAAATGAGCTTTTATACGGATATATAAACTTATTTATATTTTCATAAACATCACAGAAATTACCAGTCAAAAAGCCTTGAATAAACTATTTTAGCCAATGCATCTCTACTGAGAGCTGCAGAATTTGGATCAAGCGATTTTGTTATGGTGTCACCACGAGTCACCATAACACGTTTGCAGAAAGAATCTTCAAGGGACTTCTGATCACACCTATCATAAACAAACAAATAAATAACCATAGATGTAATAGATTTGAAGATTAATCTTCCAGAGGAACAACTAAATTAGCAACTTCACTTACATCAAAAGCTCAGCTGCAGTTTTTAGGTGGGAATGGGATTTTTCATCCTTGGGCTGAGAGGAATCCAGTTCCTCTTCCCCTCCCTTAACAAATTCAATGTTTCCTAGATGAAGTACTGCAGCTACTATTCGAAATATAGCATCCTGAGAAGAGGGATGGCAAATTTTTCTAATGAAAACAATACAAAGAAAAAAAAAAAGAAAAGAAAACACACATTCCAATAGGGATGTTACTGAGGGGCACCTGCTCACTAGTGCTGATCCCAACAACATCCATAGCTCTCTTAGTTGCAACGTACTCCTTAGAATCATCCACCCCATCCAGCTCAATGCAATTTGATTGATTAAGGTAATGAAATTTTCTTGGATTTCCCAATTTGAACCTATCGACATCCTAGACATGGAAAAGCTCAAATAAAAATAAAATTCACATTAAAGGCTCATTATCTCAGGATAAGTTCATGATGATCAACCAACAAGCTAAATTCAAACTCCAACTTTTGAAGCACATATACATGTAGAGAATGTCCGTGGATTTTTGTATTTAAACCACCAATCTTGTAAGCTACTTGGATTGGACTGGTAATTTCTATGAGTTTACAAACTTAAACCTCATTGTCATCATTGTAAATAATTAGAATAATAATAATAATAAAATAAAATAACACAAATCTTATTATGGCATTATCCCTGCCTCTTAAGAACAATAACATTTCATCTATGCAAAATATTGTTATTGTAAAAGTTCCACTCTAATTACACTGTAATTAACAGAAAATGGGGCAGATTGTTTGTTACCCTGATTTCAGTGTTATTTTAAGAAACTATTTATATTGTTTTGTCTATATAATGATGTGAAGCTTTGTACAATTTCATCATCAAGTAATTACATTCAGAAATTATCCTTCAAGTTGATATCAATTCCTGATATGAAGGCTTATGCTTCTGTGAAACCCTAACCTTCACTCTGCCTTTACTCAATAGCTAGAGGCATCAATGCCACCCTGGACCATCGCCGGCCGCCGGAATCCACCTTCTTCCCGACCAGAAACCTCACCGGACGAACCATAGTCT
Organism: Mucuna pruriens; assembly: GCA_025330945.1. Taxonomy (NCBI): domain Eukaryota; kingdom Viridiplantae; phylum Streptophyta; class Magnoliopsida; order Fabales; family Fabaceae; genus Mucuna; species Mucuna pruriens. The sequence goes on along the minus strand of JAENHJ010000383.1, from coordinate 728,409 downwards.
GCTGTCTGACCGACATCATGGAACCAGAGAGAGAAACTATCTCACGCTCTTATCCATCGCTTTTCGTGGCTCTTCACGCGCCACCACACAGTCCGCGCGTGAAATTGCGTCTAACCTTTTGCCCTATTGTTGCTCTCCACCGCATTTAACTTCCCTGCACCTTAAATCCTAAATCCTAAATCTAAACCCTAAACTTAAACTTTTCCTTCTAGTCTATTTATAATTGATAATACTGTGTAACACTTTTTCTATTATTATTATTGATAATGTCAAATTTCATTAGAAATTATTTGATAATAAATTATTGTTATTATGAATTTAATTAACAAATTTATCGTACAAGTATCTTATCCATTAAATTTGTATAAAATTTAACAAAAATAGTTACTACATGTATGTAATTTTAATAAAAAAAAAAGTGTATCTTTTTCTTATATTCACCTTGATGTCTAAGAAAATTTATTAAATATTAGGTAACAACTATTTATCCATGGTTTCGAACAACATATACCATATATTTATTTAATATTCCAATTTATGAAAGAAAATTTATAATCTTTATCTATATATAGTAAAAAGATAAGTGAAGATTATAATAATTGTCTATCATCTAATAGTTTTTTTATGTTTTTTAATTTTTTTTCATGAACAAAATGTATTTTTTCATTGATGACTATTTTTTTTAAGTAGAGGTTATCAAATGTGAATGGTTAAAAAAATATTAGAATCTCAACCAATCTTTGAATAACAATAATATTATTATTCATAATCTACTTGTATTGTATTGAAAGAGAAAAAATTAATAATTATTGTATGTTATATAAGGTATGATAAGCAAAAATTTAGATTTAATTATTCATTTGATTCATATATTTGTACCATTCTTACATTTTGATTCATCTTCTTAAAAATTATGTGTTTTAATTTCTCTATTTTCATTTTTAATTTTGTTTTAATCCTTATCATAGAATGTATAATGTCTTTGTTAGATAAAATTGTCACAAATTTAATTGTTGGAAATTATTTCTTAACCAACAAATTTCTTGTAATTTAAGGACTACTAAAATAATTTGTGTAAGTTTTATTCCAACATTTTTATTTTGTGACGATATTAATTAACAAAATTAAGACATAATAAGAAAAGAATTAAAATTACATACTTGACTGTATATATAAAAAAGGAATTAAAATCAATAATTTATAGATATAAAAACAAAAACATAAACATGCAATTATAAAAACTTAATTAAACCGAAAATTTATTATCGAAGAAAGAATCATGTACCTCTTTTGGTGCAGCACAAAGCATATAAAAGCAATGATAATTTCTCTCAGGATCAGAAACTTGACAGACACGGGATCGTTCCAGCAAATATGTTCTGATAGCAGCTCCTGAAATTCTCCCCTTTTGATCAAACTGAATCTCCACAAACTTACCAAAACGACTGAAATTATACTATGTAAGCTTAGGACAGACTTTAAACCAAAGATGCACTGGAAATTACAAAGATGGGGAAAAGATGACCTTACTAAATTTAATACCTTGAATTATTGTTCCTAACAGTCTTTGCATTGCCAAATGCTTCTAAAACAGGATTGGACTGCAAAAGCGTGATTAACAAGCAGAATGAGTAATAACATCCAAAATAAAATTTCTCAATCATGTATCATTGTTTGTTTCCAGTTTTTTAAATTAGATAAACAAAAAAACTTGTCTGATAAGAATCATTTTTAAAAGAATTTAATTTGTATGAATTGTAAAAGTAAAATGTTTTCCTGTATCAATTTAATATCGAACGATTATTAATACATTAACTATTTATTTTTTTCAAAAGAATTTAATTTATATGCATGATCGGAATAAAAAAACTTATACTATAAATTAATTATAAATTAATGATAAATATGATTTTTAAGATATTTATTCTAAAAGCAAACTATTCTAATTTTTAACGTAGATATTACTTTTAAAACTAATATTTCATCGTGGTATTTTATTTTCAATTTTCTATTATTCATGTCTTTTGTTGTTGCACTTTCACAGTTTCTTGTCTCACTTCAATTCTCTAAAAATTAGTTTTTAAAAATTGTTTTATAAAAATAGTTTTTAAAAACTAAAAAACAAAAACACAATCAAAGACATTGGGAATATTAGTTTCTTCTTACCTCCAGAACTTGTTGCTCCACAGACCGTCCTTCAGTTGCTGCTCTCCCTCCCAAAAAGGCAAGATAATGCATAAGCATCTTTGTACTTTCAGTTTTGCCAGCTCCACTTTCTCCACTAACCAAAATAGATTGGCTTCTTTCTTCGTTTATCATCTTGCTGCAGATACTTATCTTTGTTAGCGAATACAGACACATTTTTTCATAGTTTTATCTCATTTGCTATGGATTTTTTATACTAGCCAAAGTTGTGGGTGATGCATGTAAACCCAAAAAGAAAAATTATTAAATGGTGTACACTCCAAGTTGCAGATGGATTATAAAGAAAATTTATAGTAATGCTTAAAACTGTCATGCAAGAAGAAAAAATTATTACTCTTCTAGTTATTTAGAATGAATTGTTACAATAAGTTCTCTAAAATGGCAAGGAGGACACAATTTGACACTATCTCTCCAACATCATATCATATCATGTAGTGCTTCAGTTGTCAAAATGGATATTTCAAATTAGTTAAGATTTTTTTTTTCTTTAAATATATTGAAATTCAGTTTAGTCCTATAAAAATTTAATATATTTTTAATTCTTACATTTTGACTAATGCACAAAAAACTGAGGTGAGCAACAAGATACCTATATGCAGAACTTGCAATTGCAAAAGGATGTGGGCTCTGCTCACCAAAAGCCGCACCTTTATACCTAGCCATGGTACTATGTTCACTCAAATGAGGTAACCTTTTAAAAGGGTTCACGGCTATCAATATATTTCCTGTGTATGTCTGCAAACACCATAAGCAAAAGTTAAGTTTGATTGCAATGACTGTGACAGCAAAACACTTGATAAATTTTGAATAGAGAGGTCAATGCACAAGCCAGATGTGATATCTTACATAAATTTCATTATTGGAATATCGAATTTGCAAATTTTGAAGTACTCCTGGTTCATGCAGATATGCCAATCTTGTCATATCTTCCACACCATTAGGTGGGAATTCTGGATCTTTGGGATACATGTTGGCTGATTTGCTCACAACCTTCAATAAAGATACATTTAGTGTTGAGTGTCATAATCTCATTGTGTAAGTGAAGTAATTTAACTCCAAAGTAATAATAGAGAATCTTCTTAACAAGAAATCTTGCATAGATATATGTATTTACAAGAGATTCAGGAGACTCACCTTGGTGCCAGCTTCATAGATAACCGTGATATTTCCGGCCGAAGCCTCCTGGATTTCTCCATCTATCCAAGCTGAATCAGGGTCCTCAATCCAAACATGGGATCCCACTACAAAAGTGAGTTGAGCAGCCTGTGCATTCAAAAACATAATCAGTGACTCTATCATCATAGTAGAACCTCATTTCAAGTTATTTTGGCATCATAAGAATAGCCCATTAAAATTAGAGTTTCATATTGATAAACGCCACTTAATTAAGCCCCTTAAAACATCACTTGTGCATATATAGTTGCAGCTTAAAATGGTCACACGCAAGTTTAATGTGCTTTAGCACTCCTTTCTAACTAAAGGGTCTAAAAGAAAGCTAACACGATATGAAATTGGAAAGTATAGATGATTACCATTGTTAATAAGACGTTATGCACCCAAATGAATCCGAGGATCAGCTACTCAAAGCTGGGATTGCATCACCAAAATGTACCAAGCAATGTGTAGCAAATAAGTTAGAATATTGAATCTCGAAGCTGAAACTATGGGTAATCGCAAAAGGGTGAAAGAGTAAATAATGATCTTGCTGAGTTATGTATCTATGTCTAACTGAAAGAAACTTGGTATATATAAATATCCTAGTGTGATGTTGGTCTTTCTTGTTATCAAGATTGGAGTGACCCCGGGAAAGTGTCGTTGCAGAAGAGGCTTCACAATCACGTGGCTTTTCACAAGAAGAAGATCCAACCTATGCTAAACCCCTCCTCTGCAACTATCTCCCCTTTATTTTCTTGCTTTCTGCCTCACTCTTTCTTTCTTTCTCTGAGTCTCTAACCAATTCCCTTGTGCGTGTGTTCCCCAACAACAACAACAACGTAGACACGTTATAACATGACACATATATATATTATATATATGTCAAACGTGATCAGAAACTATATATTATTCTTATGTAACTGGCACACCATGAAATCCAACTTGACATGGTGTCCTAATTCCTCTCACAAGATACCATGTACACTTCCAACTGAAATAAAAAATCTCCAAATCCCTTGTTGTTTCTTCACACATGAATCTCACACACACAACTATGCCATCATGGAACCCCTTTGTAGAATCCAAAAACACCATGACTTGTCAATTCTCGAGACATGTGGTAATTAATCTCAGAAAGTGTCACCAATCCACGATTGATCCTATGATAAATCCAAACGAAATATGCAGAAAACTAATTGGTGGGGACAAAATCTATGCGCATTTTCTTCAATCAAATCAAAGCCTCTATCATCCACCCTCATCGATGAAGAACTAATCGCTGCAACATCACCAGTGTGGTAGTTTTTTAACCATTGAATTGAATCTGAATATCTGATAGAAATTTTCTTTTTAATTGGCAGAATTCAACGGCTTAGAAAATGTCACTTACTAGTTGCATTGGTGCAACGGTGGCACGTTAAATTTTTCCTTCACAATATCAATCGTACCAATGATACCCGTATTCAAGGAAAATCGGAGATCTAACTAGTTTCGTTACGTGCTTAAGTCTATTGGATTTTCTATTTTTATACTAACTTTTACTATTATAGTGTTATTATTATATGAAAATCTTATTCTAAAAAATGCAAGCTATGGTTAGAATTATTTTTTCTGTTGGTTTTAGCTATATCTCATATAAACCAAAAAAAAAATTAAAGCTATTAGGGAACAAATATTAGTAGGAAAATATTGGACATGTAACCATATACATTTTATTTAATTTTGATTAAAAAAATTTATTTTCATTTAATTATATACTATTGTGCCAACTATTTTTTTTTTTTTATACACTAGTTGTGATTTTAGTTTGATTACTAGATTTTTTTTTTAGTTGGTGGATAATATATAAATTTCAAATTTTACTCTTACTAAGGGATTGCACTTTAGTGGATAAAGTACAATAATGGTCATTAATTGAAAAATTTATGAGTTATCATTGTAACTAATTTTAAATTTTGTTATATATGACTTTAATTTTATTACCATCCTTAATCAATAATGTTTTAATCAAATATTTTTTAAAATTTACTTTATATGAGTCAAATTCATAAATTTCACTATAAATTCTTATTTAAGATGATGGTATGTTAAGATGATATTATTATATATCATATCGACAAAAGATGATAATATTATGATGATGTTATCACATGTAGATCAATATAATATCATATCAATAGCACCTTGTAAAAAAAGTGTAACATCATTATCACCTTAGATGGAGTAAAAATAAAAAACAAAGAATCTATAGAGACTAAATTTTTTAAAAAAATTTACAAGAATGAAAAGTAAAAAAAATGTAACATATTTGTGGCACGAAAAAATCTTAAATATAATTAAAATATTTTATTTAAAATTAATATAAAAATTCGCACAACAAAAAGAAAACATTAATAACAGACGGAATCTTAATTAAATACAAGACAAAAAGTTTGGGTATTTACAAAAATGCATGACGAAAACAAAGAGCTCTAAGAGGGAGGGACAATAGGCAAAAAATTGTCAATTTTATAGGAATAAAAACACAATTAACTTAATATTTTAATATCATAAAAGATAATTAATTAAATATTAATTGTTTTGGCCCCTTTTTTTTCTCAAGTTCCACCTACCAATTCTAAGGCTCGAGTCAATAATAGATAAAAAAATATATAACTAGGATATAAGTCATATATGGTTGATATGTGAGGTCTTGTTTTATTTATAGGCCTTCTCAAATATTGGATTAATAAGTTCAAATATGATAATATAATTATGTTTTGCATCGAAGATTTTGAGGTATTTTAATTATCCCCTAACTCTTTGGAGGACTCCTTGTCTTATGCTAGTTTGTTTTCAGTTTTTAGAATTGGGCCTGCTATGTTAAGCTTATTGAGCCTGACTAAATCAAAGTTAGTCCAAGTTTGTAACAAGATTAAAGATTGATTAAGACTATAATAATTTTAAAATATCTTTAATTTGATATATCAAGATTTAAAATTTAAATCAAATTAAACTTAAAAAATGATATTTAAAAGAAATAAAAAATTATAAATTAATGAAAATACTTAATATAAAAATTTATGCAATTAATGAAAAAGAATTATAATATAAGAATGAATAAAAATAATAATATAAATTAAAGTTAAATATATCATTGATCTTTGTAAGATAGCTAACATGTTGGTCTTTTGGGTCCTTTGGCCAGCCAAACTGGATTAAATTGTTTTTGTTTTAAATAATTATATAAATTTTATGAAAGAATATCAAACCAAAAATTTATCAATACCATTGGGGTCTATAAATTCATAACAAACTATTGAACAGAACTAATTTGACTCATTTTTTTTAACTGAAATTGCTAACTCAATTAGCTATTCATATGTCTACATAAATAAATCTAAGAAATATCAGTACGAAATCTTTGACTTCATTTTTATATTTGGCATACATTTTCGAGAACACGTCATTTAGAAAACGCCGCCGTGAAACCGGCAACGAACATTCCGTTTCTTAATGAAGAAATTTTCGTGTATCCAAAGTAGAAATTTTCTCTTTTCTATATGTACTATTAAATATATCTTTTTTTATTTATAACATTAAAAATATAATTAATATAAATTAACAATAGTAATGTTTCATGTAAAGTGATAAATTTGCTTCGCTTGTCATCCAATTATACTTAAATTATCATCAAATTATAAATTATAATTAATAAAAATTTTAAGATAATTATTATAAAAATAAATAATAATTTATAATTGGAAGTGAGGATAAAAATATTTTATATTCACCATACATATAATATTTCCTCTTTTAAAAATATAATAAAAATATGAAACATGATAACTTACGTAATTAATAGGATATATAAAGCAAAACTTTCTATTGCTCCAACAGAACTCGAAGAATACATTAATTGCACCCAAAAAATTATCTCGTGTAACACATGTGATGACTTTAATGTCACTTGACTTATTCTTATTTTTTTATTTTAATATAAAACCTTATATATTATTTAAATCTTTTCTTTTAAGCCGACTCAGTGGTTGCACTTATTCCCAACGAGAAATGTATTGGTATTTTAAATAAATATTAAATATTTATTCATTTTTATCATTTAGATTCTAACTTTTTGTTGCTTCAACAACAATTGACATTCTTCAATATATTATTAGATACAGTAATTCATACAAAGTGCCAATACTAAAAAAACCTAAAATATCATAATAGCAACTAATTAATAAACAAAATTAATAAAGACCCACCAACTGGCTTCTTGTCTCTACGTATGATTTTGACCATTTGGTTTAAATGGTCGAGATGCTACACAAAAATGAGAAAAAAAAATTATTTATTACTATATCTATTGGTTTTAATTAATCTTTGTCAAAAAAAAATTTACTTATTAATTTTAGTAAAAAAAATTTATCAATTATATTTTTTATCAATAAAATTTGAATCAAAAACTTCTTTTTAAAAAAATTTGAAATCAATTTCACTTGTACCAATATAATGTAAACAATTAATCAAAATTGCAAACAAAAATATAATAATGTATATTATTTTAAAAATTTAATGTTTTTAATTCTCCTAAAATATACAAGTTTTGATTTATTTTCTATAAAAATTTTGATTGACTTTCATCCTTCAAAAAATTATAATCACTTATTTTGATCATATAAAATGAGTAAATCTTAATTTCAATCATTGTAAAATTTTTTATTTGATTTTCATCCCTATAAAATTTAGAATCTTTATTTTTAGTTCTTAATTTTAGTTTTAAAATAGATATATAATATTTATTTCAAGAATTTAATTTTTTTTTTTAAATATCATATTGCTAACATGATACCACATTATTAATGTATATAATCTATGATGGTTAGTTAATATTTCTTTAAAAATACATGTGACTAACGAATATCATATAATAAAAATAATCAAAAATAAAAATTTAAATTTTAGAAAGATGAAAATTAATCAAAAAATTATATAAATATTAAAATAAAAAAATTTATTTTATGGGGATTGAAAATATATCTAAGTCTTATTTTAATATTTCTTATATTAAAAATATGGATAGGGTAAGTTTTTTTGTTTCAGTTTTTTTCACTTAGTGAAAAAAAAATGTGAACTTACAATTGTTTTGTTTTTCATATATATTTTTGTATTTTACTAATTTACAGAAAATGGCAAGGCGACATAGTCAAAACGACAAGATAAACAACCCCCTATCCACCTACCTAATTGCAAGAATGTTCATAGAACAACTCTGTGATTTCTCCCAAGAAGACCCTCCATAATTACTTTTTTCTTGTACTCCTCCGAATCCAAATCCAAATCCAAATCCACGTCGTTTGATTTCGTCGTATGCGGATCGCCATCGTCGTTTTCAGCAGCAATCTTCCTAAAACGCGGAGTACAGTACAAGCACAGGGAAGTGCAGAGGATGGCACATAAACGACCCCAAAATATCATTATCACTAAGGTCACCACGAGCACGGACATGCCAACGACAGGGTCGTACGAGCTCCTCCAGTTTTTGGCCTTCTTTGATGTCCTTTCCCTTTGCACTGACGACGACAGCCGCCTCGCCTGCCGTTTCGCTTCAGCTGGAGAACCTCTACCCTGTTGACGCGTGTCCTCTACTTTGTTGTTGTTCCCACCATGCCTTGTCTGCAACATAAATTATATTCATCCAATTATTCGGAAATATATTTCTTAATGTTTATTTGAATGGAGGGAAAATAAAATAAATAAAGTGCTAAATCTAAAAATAAAAATTAAAATTAATTTTCTCTATTTTTTTACCTAACAAAAAAATACATTATTATTCATTTTTTCTTTTTCGTTAACCAAACATAATTATATACCTTTTTTTTTTGTTAAAATCATGATACTTAGTATGTATATTTATTCTTTTCTTTATTTTAAAATATTTTAGATAAAAATAAAAATCATATAATTTATTTTTGATAATAAACATTCATCTAATAAAAATTTAAATTGAAAATACTTCAGATATTAGAGAAATGTTGAAATTTTGTTGCATATATAATAAACAAGATTTTTAAAATACAGTCTGCAACGATAATTTCAGTCATAACATAAAAAATTTGAGGTTCATCTTGATGGCAAGTATGATCACATAAAATGTATTTATTAAGAATATAAAAAATTAGGACAAAATAACTGTAATTTAAAACCTTGGTTATGAATAATATAAATACCTGAGAGGGCGTATAATAGGGTGTGCCGGGGAGCACTGGAGGTGGCTGCGGCGGCAGAGGATTGGTTGTGGGAGCTTGAGACTTATGATGAATGGTTGACTTTGACCTCGACTTTGAATAATGAGCTTGATCAGAGATTGAGGCTTCAAGCGGCACCGTTTTGTAAGCTGAGTTCTTGTTGAATCGAATCTTTAGCCACGAAAACCAGCTACTTTTCTTTTTTTTCTTCTTCTTCTTCATCTTTGAGATAGGATCAGACCCTTTTGTTGTTGATTCGGTGGCAAGGGAAGACCCAAAGCAACATTGAAAAATAGAGGTTTTGGGTTTGGCCATGAAAGAGAGGGTGAGAGACTAGGAACAATAATAGTAAGAGTGTAATAACATGATCATTACGAAGATGATGATAATGATGATGGAGGATTTTTGAGACTGGAAATATGGGTGGCTTAGTCGTGAGTGACGATGTTGTAATTGAAAGCATGATAATTAAAATAATGAGGGGTAGGGGTAGGGGTAGGGTACAGGAAATGGTTTTGTAGAATGTGTGCATTAATTTGTTTGATATATAAAGTTTGGTTAATTTGGAAGGAAGACTTGGACTTCGTCCTTTGATTAGATTAGTCCTATACCTTTCCTCACACGTTTACAACTTCCTCACGTTTCCTCATTCTCTTCCCACTGAAATTTTTATATATGTGTGTGGAGGCTTTTTTAAGGTTCTTCTAGTTTACGTGCATGCCTGTTCCACACACACACATGGGAGCCACGAGGTAAAACCATAGAGATGAAATTAGTTATATTAGGCTTGACCACAAAGAATTTTTGAATCGTTAAGTGTTGCTAATCAGTGGGGAGCAAGTGAATAAATAATTTGAAAAATAATTCTCCTTTTCGTATTTTTAACTTGCTGGGGGAGTAATTTTGATTCAACAATTTTAATTTTACTTTTATCTTATTATTCAATTTTGAACAAATATAATGTCATAGTGAAATCAGTTAGTTATTTCTTTTTAAATTAGAAAAGTTATGATACATGAGTATTTGAGGTACCATTAACTATTTAATTTTTATCATTTAAATTATTTAACATAAATACTGAATAATTTTATTTATAAAAATTTAAATAGTTAATGACACATCAAATATTTATATGTCATAAATTGTTTGATTTAAAAAAATAGTTGTTTATTTTTTAAATATGTGGATAAAAAATTAACAATATGATTAAAATAATTCATTTTTTAAATATGTAGACTAAGATAAGCAATTAAAATTATTATAAATGAAATTATTTATTTTTTAAAATTTGTAAGCTAAAATTGAACAATTAAAATTATGAGGACTAAAATGAATCACATATCGAACTATTAAGACTAAAAATATAATTATGTCTAATTTAAATTGATCGAGGATCACCTTAAATGAAGTTTAAATTAGTTATTATTGTTTATGATTATTATGTGTTGATTTGTGATATATATATATATATATAAAGGTCTTTTAGTTTATATATAGGATAAATATTTATTTTTATATAATTTAAATTTATAATGTTTATTTTTAAATATATAAATTATGTTTTAGATTTATAATGAATAATTTAAATTGTAAGATAATTTAATTATTGGCAATTTTTTTAAAAAAATATATTAAAATTTTATGTAGATATAAATATTAAAGAAAGTAGATAGACAATGAAGAAAATTAAGTATAAAAAAATATAAAAATGATAATAAATTAAGATAATTGATAGAGTTGATAAAATAGGTTGAATTATGCCGATCAACTTGACCCAAATCCTCCTACTACTTTTTGTTTAATACTTCCCTCTCATTTGCACCAATCCTATGATTACATGACTTGGATCGATAAAATGTAATGTATGAACTTTAAATTTTGTGTATGAATAAAATTCATGCCTTTTTAATCTAATTTAATTATAGTTTGATTTAGACTTACTCCTTAAAAAGAATAGTACACAACCAACTTTTACTAGGTTGGAACATCATTTTATAAGTCCAAATTGAATTTAATAAAGAAACATATTTTATATCTTTGTGTGAATTATTTCATATCTTTTTTTTTTTGCTTAAACATATTTTAAGTTCTCACATATATGGTTTTATTTGATTTTAGTTATTGTAAAATGTTATATTATTTTTAGATCTAATATTTTTTTAGTGTTCTTTTTTAGTCTTTTATCACTAATTCTAGTTAATTTGTTGTTGAAATGAATAGCAAAATGAATAGTATTAATTAATATAATTAAGGTAATAAAGAATATTTTCAATTAAGATAATTATATTATGTTTAGAAATGCAATTCAATTAAGGAATGCATTTATTATTTTATATAAATAAGAACATTACATATAATTTTTTACTTCTATAACTTATTTTTTAAAAATTATTATGATATTGATTTTATTACTTTTCAATTCACTAATTTATGTTTAACATTGCATTTGTTTTAAAAAAGTATATAATTTATTTAGACATTTTTTACTTAATTTTAATACATTATTTTTATGCTATTTTTATATTGCAATTCATTAATTTTACTTGTTATAATATAATTTATTTGGTTAATATATCTCAAGCAATGATTTTATCTCTAAAAATACAATTAAATTGAAATATAATATACTAAAATTAAATTATAAACATATATGTAAATTATATTTTTTTAAATTCTATATTAAAAATAAATTAGTGAATTGTAAAGTAAGAATAATATTAAAATTAATAAAAACATTGTTCATAATTTATTAAAAAAATAAGTTATAAAAATAAATTATATATAATTACCTTATTTATATAAATAATAAATATATTATTTAATTAAATTATATATCTAAAAACAATATAATTATATTAATTTAAAATATTTATTATTTTCTTAATTATCTTAATTAATATTATTCATTTTTAATATGGCAACACACTGAATTAGTTATAAAATTATATTACAATTAGTTCAAATGAGTGAATTAAAATATAAAAATAATATATTAAAATTAAATTATAAACATATAAATAAATATATTTTTTAGAAATAATTCAATATTAAAAGTAAATTAGTCAATTGAAAAGTAACAATAACGTTAAAAACTAATTATAAAAAGTAAATTGAAATATAATATATTAAAAATAAATTATTTTACATTCAATCAAAATTAATGAATTAAAATTTAAAAATAATATAAAAATAATATACTAAAAATAAATTATAAACAAATATGTAAATTATAATTTTCTTTATAAAAATTCAATACTAAAAGTAAATTAATGAATTGAAAAATAAAAATAACATTAAAAACAACAAAATTAATGTTTATAAATATTAAAAAAATAATTTATATTTAATTTAATTACATACCTAAAAATAATATAATTATTTTAATTTAAAAATATTTTCTAATACTTTAATTATCTTAATTAATATTATTTATTTTATTAATAATATAACTGAATTAGTAATAAGTACTTAAAAAGAATACTAAAAAATATCATAGATATAAAAATAACAAAGAATTTTATTAAAGTCGTAATTCTTAAAACGTATTTAAGCATTTTTTTAACAAATCCTCCTAATTATTAAATAGAATATATAATAAATGTTTTGTTTTATGTTTTCAAAATACTAAGCGTATTTAATTTCTATATTTAATATTTTCTAGGAAAATTTGAAGAGAATAAATAGGAGGAATAACCTTGCTCTATTTGAATTGATGGAGGACCTCTAATCAAGTTGAAACTAATTATTGTTATAAAATATATATGTGTTGCTTTGTGTTATATATGCTGTTGTTGACATCCGAATATAACCATCGTTGTTAGGATTTTAAAATCATGCATGTGGGACATGTTTTATTATCTATAAAGTTCCTTTCATTTAGGAAGAAAAAATGTCTAATTTCATCATATATAATCTTTAAATTTAGCATTTATATATAATCGTAGTTTTATTGGACAACTAAACATACAGTTTCACGTGTTTACCTCAAAAAAAGAAAAAAAAACGTGAATTGGTGTAATGAAAATCACAAAACGAGTTTAGAATTATGCATAAGAAAATTAGGTAATTAATTTGTTTACTCAAAAAAAAATTAGATGAATTAGATTAAGGAGACTCACCAAAATTAAGATAGACTTTAAGGTTTAAATACTACTTACATATATATATTTATATAACTTATAAATTATTTATCAATAAAATTTGTATATTGATAACAAAAATTAAACTTACGTTTTTGAGTCTGATTCTTAACAATTGAGTAGGAAGAATTATAAATGTAGATACTTAAATATTACATATTAACAAAGTTTTTACATTAATAATAGGAATAAAATCACAAACTTTTAGTCCAATTCTTAATCACTACTATATAGATCATAACATAAATTTATAAAAGGCTTACCTATTAATTAGGACACTAGTTTTATGTGTATGATAAGGAAGGGCAACTAATAGAGCAGTTTCTTTTCCGTTAGTTATGGATTTTATATTATATAAACTTCATAGTTTAAACTTGGAGAGCAATCAAGTGAAGAATAGCCTCTTTTAATTTGAACTTAAATACAAGGAGACAAAGACAGAAACAAAAAAATAAAATAAAAGAATATAAATAAAAAAGAAAATGACATAAGCTTTCTGAAAATCTGATTGTTGAGATATTCAATATAGAATACATATCATATCTAATTCTTTGCCCTGGCTTCGTGTAAATTTCTATGTTGTCAAACCTTTAATTAGAACAGGATACCCCACCTGTTTCCACCCAAAAGTATATTCTAAGTCGACATTAACACTGCATATGATCTTAATATTGGTCTAAAAAACAAAAATCACCACTGTTATTCAAATACAATTACGGATTATGATAAATTTATTGATTTTAATAATAAATATATTAAAAATCATATAAATAAAAATTGTTTTATATTCTCAGATTATTAATTTCTAAAAAATTTACGCCCATTATACCTAACAATCGATTTGGGCTAGCCCATCAGTCGATTTGGCATGGTTCAAGGATATAAAGAGGCCTAAATGGTGTCAACATTTGAGGCAGAAGTAAGAAAAAAAATAGTAATGTGACCTACCTAGACTGTACTTCCCCAAAATATAGAAGAAATGTTTGGTGAAGAATAATCGTCCAAAATAAGAACTAATTTGTATTAATGACGATAAATTTATCGATCAATAAGTATTTTTCTTCTAATGTAATTTATTTTTTTCATACCTAGAACTTAAATTAATTTCTTTAATGTTAAAAGACAAACATAACTACCAACTATGTTAACTAACATTAGTTCATAAATACATGTTAACCCTCGTTGTAATGAACTCTCAGCAACACAATCAATCAATCACCAATTACTTTTCAGTGTTTACGTTCTATATTTTACAACTTTCCTTTACAACACTTCATTTAATTTCAATCAATTTAAGCAATCAACACTCTACATGTTCCTGTTATCCCAAACTCCTCATTGAGAGATCGTTGGAGCTTTTTTGGAATGCTTGGTGACATTATATTGATTTAATTAACTATAATTATGGAAATAATAAATTTTGTAAAAATAAAATTTGTGTAATTAAGTAAAATATGAATAATTTTTTATGCTTTGCAATAAAAAAAAACTTGTATGTGATTAATTGAATGTCAAAATAAATAAGGTAGGATAATTGTTGAATATCACTGTGAAATAAAGCGGAACTGTAAATTGCTACGCACTCGTGGGTGTTACAAGCCATTAGCCAAATAAAATAAGTACATAATCCTAAATTAGATACCTATTGGAGAATAAATCAAAGTACAACTAGACCATAATAAAGGTCAATTAAAATACAACAAAAGAGACTCCCTTAATACTCTCCGCATCCTAAACCAGCCCAACAACTTAAAAAAAATTAATATTAGGAGGTTTCAAAAGGATTTTATTTTGATATCCCACAACTAATCATTACTAAAAAAAAATTATTATTAGTGATTGAAATTAACGATTAAAAAAATCAATTATATGAGTCTCTTCTAAATCGGTGGCGGGTCCATTCCCAAGAGTATATATAGTAAGGTATCTACACCTACTTGATTAGTAAACCTATATCCATTATAATCTATATAGAAATTGAGGGTACGAGAATGTCCACAAGGAAGTAAGTTAATATATGATGTCCATATATTAAACATGACAACCTTCAAAGTCGAATTGTCATGCATCCGATTCTCTCCTTAATTCTTACGATGCGTATATGATGACCTCTATGTGACATCTACTCCCCGAACATACCATGAACACTGATAGAATATAAGTAGAAAAAAAGTGAGTAAACAGACATAAGTACACCAAGATTATGTGTGACGATACACAAATAGACACGCAATAATATAGACAAATATGAATACATAGAGATAGAGGTAATATATATATATCACCCAATCTCGTATTAGCATATACATAAGTCATTTGTAATAAATAATAATAATTTACATCAATGCAATCAAATAAATATTTATATATGAGATAGACCATACTCTATAGAGATTACTTTTCATTTAAGCAAATAGTTGGCCATGTATCCTAACATGGTAAATATCAATAATGATTACCTGATCAACTACATGACATATGCCAAAACTATTAAGTGAAAACACCAAACTTTGATCAATAGGAGAAATTGTGGTTTCTTTAAGATGCATGCACATAAAAGAGTGGTTGCTACCATAACATAGGGATGTATAAACATGATCCATTGTGAAATCACCCATTCATACATCCTCAAGGATTATTAACAATCTCCATTAGACTTCCCATACTTGTCAAACAATAAAGTGTATATATGCTCTTTTCCAACAACTTAGACACATGCACTTGTATATATGGGAACAATAACATATACATGTACAATATTATTAAATTATTATTATTTGACCTTTTACGTAGATATTAGCTCAACCAATAATTGCTTGAGCCCTACATCCTCAAGATGCAACATTCAAACCATTGTGGATCACAATAGCATCACCACTTACATGTGACACTTCACATAGTCCAACCATCTTAAACTCTTTAATTAGGGTCTTAAAATGTATTAATATGTTTTTTGTGACACTCTTTACCTTGCGATCTAATTACTAATATTAAAAAAATTATTTAAATATGGATAACACAAACTTCTTTTTTAAACATAACATCACACAACCATTTCTCAATGAACTGAACCTAAACTCAAAGGATAAAAAAATCACATGTCTCAAATACTCAATGTTTGTAATCTTAACATAAAAACTACTTAAAACATAAAGCTACTAGTACTCCAAAGGCCAATCCAACTACTCAAGTATTATAAGTGTGAAATGTAATTAAATAAAAACATGTTCAACCTTGATGTCACAATCTTGTTAGAGCTGACAAAACCCAAAACTAAAGCAAGACATAAAAGCATCACTCATTACCTACTTGTCTCCATCTATAATGACGTTTAACCCAAACAAGATAACACAAGAGGAGTGAGAATACATATCATTACTATCAAGAGAATCTTGGTAAGGTCAAGTAACACACACACAACAATAACAAGTAAATACATCACTGACATTCACAATAAAAATTATGCATATGCTATGACAATATGCATCATATGCCTTACTCCATATGAATGTGATACCAACTTTACTCAAAAAAGTAGGCTAGGGGCAACATTACTAGACTCCTTTTCTAGAGTTAAGCCATACCATGCTAGCATTATATCCTCTAGTAGCGCGTTAGGATCTACTCAGTTTGCACCATGTGCTCCAGCTCATGTGATCAAGCACAACCATTGATGTTTTCATACTAAGTAGCCCCTAGTAGGTTTAGTAACCTTATCGCTTGACTCATGTCTACTTTCTCTCGCTTTAGTTACATTATATAATGAATGTCACACAATTCATATTCTCATTAGTTTTTCTTTAAACTAGGCCAATAAAGACCATGCTCGTCCTCTACAAGCTAGGTACTTCATCTCACAACTCGCATAGTAAGCACCATCCTCACCCACAGACAGACTTAGGTCACTCACCTAACAAGGATCATCTGAGTTCCTTTGCTACCAATTGTTGGCCTAAGAATCTCATATGATAACCACTCATCCTTACTCATTTTCTAATATTTCATACTTGTCTCTTTGATTGCAATGACAATTATATCTCAATCAATCATAGTTATATTTCCTCTCCCTCGTTCAATGAGACTATGTCTCACATAATAAGTAGGACCATAGAGAGCCCTACTCTCAAATCTTCAATTTAGTAACGAGCGATAAAGGGTAGTTCATGATTTGCGAATTCTACAAAAAAAATCCCAAGCATAATTTTATAAATTGAATGGAGAAATCTAAGTCAATTTAGGTTCTTTTACACAGACGAGGTTAGCACACAAAAACACACACAAATCATCATTTAGTTTCATCCAATTACATCCAAATTAGAAAAACCCCAATTCAAACCCCCGAAACCCTTAAACTAAGAACAACCATGAAAATTTAATCGATTATTAACAATTAACCGCATAATTTTATATGAAAATCAGACACAAACTTACACTATTCCAAGTGTTTAATCCTCTTTCAGATACCACAAAGAACCATACAATAACAAATACAAATGAAGTTCTAGGGACAACCCCATTATCCATATCACGTAAAAAAACTCAAAAATAGTAAGATAAAACTCACTCTCCTTCTTACCTTGTACGAAAATCGTAATAAAAAACTAGTTTCAAAGTCCTTGTTGATGATCTTTTGATGCCCCTTCTATAGGTTCCTCAATTGTTAAGAAAGGAGTTTGTTTTAGAAAAACTAATGATTTTATTCAATGGACCAAACAAAACAGAACAAGTCTAAAATTATTTTTTCTCTATTTTATTTAATTAAAAATCATTTTTAAACTTACGTATATAATTATCAAATAAATATTATTCTAAACTAATAACAGATATAAAACTTTTAGACACTTTATATATAATAATAAATAAAAAAATAACATATTTATAGACAATAATAGATAATAGAAGAATATAGAGGTATCACATTTTTTTATTAATGTTTTGTAATAACTTTATGTTACGTGATTTGCACGTAATAGGCATATTAGAAAGTTTTATTATATAAATTAATTAGAGGTTCCACTGGAAATTATTTATTGATTATCAATTAAATGATTAATATTTAAAAATTAATTATTCTAAAAATTTCAGAATTCAAAATTTTTAAAATTTCCAAGTTACTAAAATAATCTTTCCTTAACTTCAAAATTTTATTCCAAGAGATTTGTTGTGGTCATCATCTTTGGTCACTCTTGCTTTTGAGTCGTCATCATATCTATCACAAGGCAAAATTCAGTCACGTTGAACCAACAAGAGGGGAGAGATACAGAGCAAAAATTAGAGACTGTCCACAAACAAAATTATTGTAGCTAGTGCGTTTTTGAAACTCTGCCTATGGTCTCACAGAAAATCCTAAGTTTGGAAAAAGGAAGAGGATTGTGTTACACTTTCCCCTGCCAACATAAAACTTGTCGACGTAACATGTGGTTGTAGTGTGTTGTTGACAATAGTTAGGATTTTACAATTGTGAATGTAGGACATGTTTTATTATTTTTATATAAGCTCCGGAGGAAAATCAAGATCTAATTTCATTTCATATAATCTTTAAATTTTGCATTTATATAAGCTTCTTTCATTATACATAAATTTTCACGTGTTTATCTAAAAAAAGTTGAAGTGGGGTAATGAAAATTACAAATAGAGTTTAGAATTATGCATACGAAAATGAGGTAGTAATTTACTATAGCTAGACCAGAACATAAATTTATAAAAGAAAAGGGGTCTCTATTAATTAGAACATTCGTTTTGTGTGTATGATAAGGAAAGGCGACTAATAGAGCAGTTTCCTTCCATATATTAGTTATGCATATTAAATTAAATTATTATAGAAACTTCTTAGTTTCAAGCTTGGAGAACAATCAAGTGAAGAATAGCCTCCTTAATTTGAATTTAAATACGATGAGACAGGGACAGAAATTAACAGAAAGATTAAAAGAATTATAAAAAGAAAATGACGTAAGTTTTCTGAAAATATGATTATTGCTGCTGAGATATTCAATATAGAATACATGCATGGATACCATATATATCTAATCCTTTTTTCGTGCAAATTTCCATATTGTCAAATCTTTAGAACAGAAGACCCTACATGTTTCCACCAAAAAGTTTGTCGTAAGTTGACAATAACACCATTCCTAAACAATAATAAAATAAAATAAAAAAGTTGACAATAACACAGCGTGAGATCAATTTGATGGATCGACCAGTATAAATCCACATTAATTAATTGTTCCAATGGGAAAATCATTTTTTTTATAAGTAAACAAATATTATTAGGGAGTACAAAAATACTCTAACCCTTTTATAAGCATGAAAGCAAACTCCTCGTCATACTTATCTTCATACTGAGTTTTATTATTTTGACATTTTTATTATTTACATATTACTATTAAAATAAAATTTACCAACCAAATTATTTTTATTAAAATAATTTTATGTAAATTAAATTAATTTTATATATATATTTTTTATTTTATAAGTGTACCTTTTTATTAAATTAAATTAAAGCTTTTAATTTTTTTATTAAATTTTTTATAATTTAAAAATAGCTTTTAAACTAAATAAAATAAAAATTGGTAAACAACTTCTACTTATTTTTTAAGCTCTTATTTTTAACTTCACTTTAAAAATAACTTTTAAACAAAGAAAAAAATGGGTCAAACATATTGAAGAGATATATTTGACCCAATTTATTTTTAACCTTAACTTCTCCTTATTAGGCTGAACACTTATTAATAAAAGAAACTTAAAATAAAAGAAATTTATTTTTATTGCACAAATTAATTAAAAATAATTTTCAAGATGCTACTAGACGTAGTTTATTTTGAGCTTTCGTGAAAATTTTCCTTTAATTTTTTACTTTACCTCTTATGCCGTAGAAGTTTATCAAGTTCCAACAGAATTATCTCTGTAAAAAATAATTTGATTTATACAAAAAAAACAAATTCCTTGTTGAATACACACTGTGGTCAAACCGAAAAGGTCTCTCTCATCCTCACAACCCAAAAGAATGAATTCTCCAACCATCAAATATCAACAAATTTTGTTTATCAAATAAAAATTTCAATTAAGCAAATTGTCACTACCAATGGTACTATCTCACTTACAACTTACCCATTTGATGGACACATACACGATTCATTTCCACACTCTCTTTCTCTGAGAATTTTGGGAACCTTTCCTCGAAATTTTTTCCTTAAAATGCTATTACGCAATAATATAAAATAACTTCAATAATTTATCATTTCTAATCGATATTTAAATTTCTTCGATTAATATTATATATTATTTTCAAATATCATTACAATAAAATTTTATTAGTTAAAGTAATTTTGATATTTTAATTTTTTATCTATATTTTAATAATTTTATTTATTTTATTATTATTAAAATAAATTTGTGTTGATTAAAATGGTTTTACAAAATATTTTTATTTTGTAAATATATTTTTTTACTGGACAAAGCTGATGGACGACTGCTCTGAACACTCCTTTTGGATGACTACTTTAGACGCTCCCTTTGGACGACCATATTAAACTTTGCTTTAAATCTTTCAGCTTTTTGAAAAGTTTTTAAAAATCACACACAAACAATTCAACCTCTCCTTCTTGTGTGTTACATGTACCTTCATTGGTTACTCTAACTAACTATTTTGCCAAACCTTAGTAACTAACTTAGGTCCAATAAACACTTCATTATCAATAAATATTTTTGCATGGCAGCACACACAAACCAATCATAATAATTTGTAAAAATCATAATCGTATTGGCAGAACCCAAAATCTCTAGGAGTAGGGAACTCCTAATTCTCTCTCTGTCTTCTTTTATATACCTCTCACTCCCCCAACTTGGAACATATAGGCAAGCCTCAAGAAGTGGTATAGAGTTCGTTTGTCATTCCTTGCTTAGAAAACTCTCGAGCTTCGATAATTTGATTTTAAATCCAATGAGTGTAACAACGAATTGAGTCTATCAAATTGAAGAGGACGATGAGTACAACATATTGGGTTGTTGCATGTGGTTTTCGGTGACCTAGTCAAGAAACACTACAAGTTAGTAACACAATGTACTTTTTTCTAAAATTTTCATAAAACACCCTTTAAATTTATTCCCAATTTTCAATATGGTTATTGAAAATTACTTTTTGGAACAAAAATATATCTAGTCTGAAAAGTATTTTTCGAAACTATATTTTAACAAAATCTACATAATTTCATAATGTAGTTTTTCAAAAAATTATTTTTTTTTCTAAAATTTTTGTTCTAAAGAGTACTTTACAAAACATGTATATTATTGTTTTGGAAAGTACTTTACAAAATAAATTTATTTTTGTTCTGAGAAGTATTTTCTAGTAGAATTAAAAACTTGAAGTTGAATTGATTTTAAAATACAATGTCCACTACCAAGAAAAACAATTATACCTGAAAAATAATTATCATCGCTCGTTGAAGAAAATTACCACTACATGTTGATACATGTTCGACAAATATTAAAAAATAAAACATAATCACAACAAATGATACCTTATTACATAAATTGCAAGTTATCACTGATGAAAAATATATTTTAACACATTAATTCATACCTTGTATTCAATGTAAGAATGAAATTATGGTAGAATTCTATTAATTTCTACAAAAAAAAAAAAAAAAATAGATATAAGGGGTTTAAAGATGAATGAAGCTGGTGGGTATAAAAGTATGGTTTAAAGAATGATGAAAATGAGGATACAAAAATAGGAGTTAAAAATTATGAATGTGAGATGAAAATTTAAGGTTTAAAAATTAACAAAGATGGGGTATAAAAATAAGGTTTATAATATTTGTATATAAAAGGTATTTTAATAAAAAAATAATAAGGATGTATACTTATTAACAAGGAGATGTAAATATCATAAGTCACAAACTAATTAATGGAACATTGTTCCTCATTTGCTTAGAATTGGTGGGCTTTGTTTTCTTAAATGAAGTCACTTAGCCTCACAACTTAATGTTTTCTTAAATGAAATCACATAGTCCTACAACATAAAAAAAAAAAAAATTATTCATCTACATAAAACCCTGAACCCTAATCAATGAAACATTGTTTCTCTTTTGGTCCCACAACGAAATGTTTTCTTAAATGAAGTGACTTAGTCTTACAATGTAAAAAATATATATAATAAAAAAATGCCAACCATGTAAAACCCTAAACCCTATCATTTGGCCACAATGCAAAAAAATATATAATAAAAAATACGCCCACCGTGGGGCTCGAACCCACGACCACAAGGTTAAGAGCCTTGCGCTCTACCAACTGAGCTAGACGGGCTTTTTGAAATTTTTTTACATATAATAACACCCATAATGAAAGTAAGTACACTAACTTTTTTGAGATCAATGTTCATTAATTTTCTGAAAAATAATTATACTTATTTACCATGTTTCTTAATTTTTAAATATCACATAATAGGTATTAACTTTATATCACATAACTAATTTTATATTATAGATATGAAACATTATTTTTTTCATTTGAATATATTTTTTATTATATGATTTTTTATTTTTCTCGTAATAGATAATTTCATTATTTTTAAAAATTATTATTTTAGTATTTTTATATTACAAATTTCTATCAAATCTTAATTTAGTTATTTTCAAATTTTACATTGTTTAAAATTATCAGAGTAATTACATTGCCCTCTCATAAGAGACGTGTGCATTACATTGTCTTCTCCTCTTATATTAAAATATACAATTTGGTCAATTTAACTTAACACCAGTAAAAATAAATTACACTCTCATTTCCTAATATATGCAAGTACTACACTATCATCCTTTTATTTTAAAATATAAAATAAATTATATTTTCCTCCCTTGAAAAATGCAAGTATTACATTGTCAATCTTCTCTTATGTTAATATATAATTTAGTCTATTTAATTTAAAATCAATAAAAATATTCATTATAAGATTTTAAAATATATAATTAAATTTAAAATAATTAATTTTTATTAAAATTATAATAAAAAATCATGAGATAAATTGTGTGTGTGAGAGAATTGATAAATATTTTATCAATATATATTTGAATTTTTATATTTAAAAATATGTTTTATAAACTAATTTTAAAAAGTAATAAAAAATTAATTATATTTTAAATATATATTTTATTAAAATTTTTAATTATATATTTTTAATTATATATTTTTAATATAAATAGACTCATTTAAAAATTTATCCGTTTAATATACATATATTAGTATTACATTTATTAAATTCAATAAATATAATATTTAATAATATTCTTGAAATTAACTATATATTAAATTTAATAAATAATAGTATATATAAAATATTAATTTATTTAAATATATAAAAATAATATATCAATATTATTGTTATTTTTATTATTATTGTTATTATTATTTTTATTATTAATGTTCTTCTTATTGTTATTATTATTGTTGTCATTGTTGTTATTATTTTTATTATTAATATTATTATTATTGTTGTTTTTTATTTAATAATAATAATATAATTGTAGTATCTAACCCACATTCTTCTTTGATCTACATTTTTCACTTCAATAGGTCAAAATCAAATCAATGCATAGAAAATGAATGAATTTTCATGCTATTAAGTTTAGTAAAATATATATAACTTAGATTATACAACATAACTTATTTTATTAGATCTCAAGGAGCTTTTTTATGCAAAATATAATCAAGTTTAAATATAAAAAAGAGATTCTCTTCAAGTAATACACTTATACCAACCTACCATGTGTAGAAGCCTTGCTTAGTGGTTAGAAAATAAATATTTAATTGTAATTCAAATGTGATATACAAAATAAAATCATATATTTACATAATCCAATCAATAGTTCAAGTGACACACTTTCTCATAATTCATTTTTTTTTTTTTGAGATTTTGTGTATGTAAACATGGTGAATCATGACATTTTATGAATTTAAGATGAAATAATAAATAAAGTTTTCTTGTATACAAGTATTCTAAAATATAAACATATATTGCATTTCTTATTTTAATAAAATAAATAAATATTTTAAGTCTAAGCATTCTCATACACTCATTACATCTTGAGATATTACAGTAATTTAACATGAAAGTTATGAATGTAAGATTAAAAAACACTAACAACTAAAATACAAATATTTTCTAATCATATATCATATTTTAATTTAGATATAAAGAAATATATGAAATAAAACAATAATTTTAATCTATTTATAAAAATAACATAAAACAATATAAAAAGAACTTATTGCACTATCTAAACTTTTTAAAATGTCTGCTTCCTTCCTAGCTCTAGGCCTTCTTAAGCCATCACCCTTCCTGCTTGTGCCTAGGGTCGATCATGTATGTATTTTCTTTTTTTAATTTTTATGATGTTGAAAGGAAATATCCAAACAACAACATGCCAGTAAATATAAGTATACGAGAAACGTTATTTTCACACAATATTTTTAGAGTAATTCCCATAATTTAATAGAGAAAAAGAGAAAAATATAAGATAAAATGAGTGATATGATAGATAGATACAAAAATAAATTATAAAAATGTGAATTTAATTATAATATATTAATACTGGTATGTAATCATAAATGGTCATATATAATAAAATTTACATTTTTATAATAATTATTTTAAAAATTATGTTTAAAATAATTTTTAATTGTTTTACTGTGTAAAGATCTTTACATTAAGTCACTAACATAAAAAAATTAAACTTAGAAAATATCTATGAGAATATGTACAATTACAGCACAAAGCAATTTTCTCATTATTAATAAATATATTTTTATTTTATTTTATTTTATTTTTAATAAAATATTCTTCAAATTTATTCTCAATTTTTAATAAGGTTGCTAAAAAGTAGTTTCTGAAACAAAAATATATCTATTTTAGAAAATATTTTCCAAAATCATGTTTTAACAAAAATTATATAGTTTCAGGAAGTATTTTCTAAAATATGTATGATTTTGTTCCAAAAAGTATTTTTTGGTATAATTAAAAAATAGAAGTTAAATTGTATCTTATAATGCAATGTCTACCACTATTGTCAAAGAAAACAATTACCATTACACATTGATGCATGTTCAATAAAATAAAAAATATAAATCATAACAAATGATACTTTATTACATAAATTTCAAGTTATTTCTGATGAAAATATATTTTGACACATTAATTCATTCATTGTATTTAAGGAATGAAATTATGGTAGAACTCTATTAATTACTAAAATAAAAATAAAAGAGATGCGAGATAGTAGATGGGGTAAAGAATAATGAAGATGTAGATGAATAGAGTTTAAAGAATGACGAAGACAAGTTGCAAAAATAAAATTTAAAGAATGATAAACACGAGTTGGAGAAAGAAGGTCTAAAGAATAATGAAGATTATGGTATAAAAATAGAGTTTAAAGAATAACAAAGATTATGGTATAAAAATAGAGTTTAAAGTATAATGAAGATGGCAGTGTAAAAATAGAGTTTATACTATTTTTATATAAAAAAACATTTTATTAAGGCTTAAATAAGTTTTAAGACCCTATAAATATGTCATTAATTAAGATAATTAAGGTAAAGAAGAATATTTTAATGTATTTATTATTTTATATAAATAAGATAATTGCATATAATTTATTTCAATAACTTACTTTTAATATATTATGAAGAGTGATTTTATTATTTTTAATATTTTTAATATTATTGTTAATTGTTAATTTAATAATTTAATTTTAACATTATATTTTCAAAAAAATTATTATTACTTTCAATATTGTTCTTACTTTTAACTAATTTAATTTTAATTTTGTACCTTTTAAAAAATATAATGTAGTTACGTGTTTATAATTTAATTTTAATACATTACTTTTATGTTATTTTTACATTTCAATTTACTAATTTTGACTTATTGTAATATAATTTATTTTTTATTATATCTCAAAGATTCATTTTGCCTCTAAATACAAAAGTAAATTCAAATATAATATATCAAAAGTAAATTATATTAAACTCAAAATTAATGAATTGAAATGTAAAAATAATATAAAAATAGTATTAAAATTAAATTATAAATGTCTAAATAACTTATAATTTTAAAAAATATAATGTTAAAATAAATTAGTGAATTAAAAATGAAGAATAATTTTAAAAAATAAAATCATTCTTCATAATATATTAAAAAATAAGTTATAAAAATTTAAATTATATGTGATTATTTTATGTATATAAAATAATAAATACATTACTTAATTGAGTTATGTACCTAAAAATAATCTAATTATCTTAATTTAAAATAACTTTCATTACCTTACTTACCTTAATTAATATTATTTATATTTGTTAGTCATGTTAATACTAAACAAACTATAATTAGTAACAATGATTAAAAAAGAACACTGAGAAATATCAAAAATTTAAAAGGACAAAAAAATTTCCGGTGACTAAAACAAAACAAAGTCATATTTGCAAATACTTAAAATATAATTAAGCCTTTTACTACTATAAAAAAGGCTTATGGTATTTATATCAACCTCTCCTTGTTAATAAGTATATGTCCCTTTATTTTTTATTACTAAAATATCCTTTATATAAAAATATTATAAATCCTATTTTTACATATCTTATCTTCATTATTCTTTAAATCATAATTTTGCACCCCACATTTCATCATTCTTTAAGTCCTATTTTTTTATTATTGTCTTCATCATTTTCTAAACCTTATTTTTGTACCCTCCATCTTCATTATTATTTAAACTTCTCATATCTTTTTTTTATAAAAATTAATAAAATATAATTCTACCATAATTTCATTCCTTACATTAAATACTAAGCATGATTTAATGTGTTTAAATATATTTTCAATCTGTGATAGCTTGCAATTATTTAAGAAGGTATCATTTGTTGAGATTTTTATTTATATTTTTTTATATTGTTGAACATATATCAAAATGTAATGATAATTTTCTTCGATGAATGATGGTAATTTTTTCTTCAAATATTGTTATTTTCGATCTTTAGCATTGGTCATTACATTATAAGATACATTTTGTTTTTTGTTTTTTAATTCTATCAAAAAAATACTTTCCGAAATAAAAATATATATTTTCTAGAAAATACTTTTCAAAATAAAAATATATATACCCAAAAAGTATAATCTAAAATTATGATTTTTGTTAAAACATAGTTGTGGAAAACAATTTTAAAAATAAATATATTTTTGTTCCAAAAAGTACTTTATAGTAATCTTATTAAAATTAAATTTAAATGATATTTTTGAAATTTTTTAGAAAAAAGAGAATAAAAGTATATTTATTAATAATGAGAAGAGTATATAATATTTGCCTGAAAAAGAGAGGTATAGTTGTTAAAAATGGGAGGTATAAATATTATAAGCCCTAATCAAATAATAATTCATGAATATTATGACAAATGATATTTATACTCTTTCTTCTTAATAGATATACTTCATTTTTCTTCTTTTTTTCTTCTTGAAAACCCTTCTAATTTATTGGGATTTCAAATATGTCAATTGAAAATCTTTTCAAAACAAACATATTACTATTATAGAAAATAATTTTTGAAACTATGTTTAAACAAAAATCACATAGTTTTGAAATTTTTTTTTTTGAAATATGTATATATTTATTTTGAAAAATATATTATGGTAGAATCAAAAGCAATAAAAAATGAATTTTACCTTAAAAATGTAATGTCTATTACATTAAAAAAAAATCTTAAAAATCAATGATCTTTATGTGTCAAAGAAAATAAATTTGCAAACTATAATTGATAAAAAAAAATGTATTTTAACATATTACTTCACATATATTCAATATAAGAAATAGAATTATGAAAATTTTTTATAAATTTCTGTAAAAAAAAAGAGAAAAAGAAAACATATGCGAGAGATTTAAAGAATAATAAAAATAAAAGGTTAAAAATGAGAGGGTAAAAATAGAGTTTGTAAAAATAAAATTTTAAAAATAATAAAAATGAAGTGAAAAAATATAGTTTATATTATTTTTATATAAATAATATTTTAATAATAAAATAGAGAAATATAATTATTAAGAAGGAGAGGAGAGACATAAATATTCTAAGTCATATTATATATACAGAGAGAGAAGATGGGTCGAAGCCCAAGCCCACGTATCAAAGCCCAACTCCCCCACACAGTGTCGCTCCCTCTATGATCTCGCTGCTTTGGCTTCAAGTTGCAGTTGCGGCGTGGCTCTGAGCCCTACCGTTCCAAAAGGTTTGATTTTCACTTCATGTAATCACAATTCACTGTTTTATGTGCCATTCCCAACACTCAAATTTATGTTTTTTTTTTGGTTGTTATTGGGTTTTCACATCATAAGCTGGACTTTTGTTTTGTTGCTGCATATGATTATGAACAGTGCTAATATTTTAATAATGCATACACGATTGAACGACGACGGCTATGAATTTAGTGACATTGAATTCAAAATTTGTGTTTTCATGGTGGAAACGTGTATAATATGTGTGTTCTGTATTTCTTCTTATGCTGGAAATAGTTTGCATTCTGGTAAGAGTGACTGGACAAGGGTTTGAGTGTGTTTTCGTAAATGATAATGGATGAATGAGTGAATGAAATGTTGGTAGATTAAGACTCTATGTGAATAAACTTTTTTATAAGCACTTATAGTAGGAGAAGGAGATAAATGGGAAAAATGTGTGTTTAGTTTTTATAATTTCGGCCAAACATGGTCAAAGTCTTTGTACTCTCACCGATGAATTGGGTCCTCAAACTTAAAAAAAAAAATGCAGATTTAGTCTATCCCCTGGAAGAATTCATGTTGTTTTTTAAAGTTAGGAAAATTAAATCCACATATTTTTTTAAGTTTGATGACCAAATTTGTCAATATAAAAGTATAAGGATCTTGACCATGTTTGACCGAAAGTATAGAAACTAAAAAGAACACATTTTTTTTTCAAGATAAAATGAATTGAGCTTCTTCCATTAGTCAAAATCAACTTATACACTTTAGTTTCATGAGAAGTTAAATGAAAGGATTTCTATCAAAACTAAGTGTATAAGTTGATTTTAATTTTTATGAGAGAAACTCAATTCATTTTACCTTCTTATTAGTGTTTGTGGAGAAATTTATTCGAACATGGTCTAAGATTAAGAAGATGCTTTTAGGGAGGCCAGTTTGTAAGTATAGTAAGCTGCTTACTTTTCTATTTCAAAGTTTTGATTGATAATGATTTCTCTCTCTCTTTCTTGAATTATTATCCAATTTGTAATGATGAATGGATAAGTTTTCTTAATCTCTTCTGTGGTTATTATTTTTGTTATAACTATGTGATTTATATAGCTTATTCAATTTACTTCTGGTGTTACAAGTTCAATACTTGTGTTGAGCCATTCTTTTCTTTGGCAGTACATTTCCAGGCTAAAAAACTCTATGTTGCATTGACAGCACATTTTGTTGTGAATAGTTCTGTCTCTTTCATCCAGTTACTGATGGCTCTTTTATTCCAGAAATTTCAAGAGGTATATCCTTGTCTTATAGCATAACCATTTTGACTGTATGTAATTGATTTACATTTTTTTTTATAAGGAAGTTATTTCTCTTAACTTTTGCTGAGATTATTCCCTATGTTTAAATTATTGTTTATTTATGAAACAAGACAAAATGGAGAAAAAAACACGCAAATAAATAACTAAAATGGCTGTCTCAATGACCTCATGAAGGACTATGCTGTCTAGAATGAGTAACCAGAACTCATTTTAGAGCATAATATTCTTTGTTAAGTGGCAGGTAGAGAATATTTCGTAGTACCAGAAGACTCTTACGCTTATTATGAATTTTTTCATGCCCCTAGAATGCATGAAATAGAAGGAAAGTTCAATTCTTTTTATTATTCATCTTCTGTACCCTTCCTCCATATTTGTATTGTTTCATAACTGTTTACTAAGTTACTAGAACTTTTATGTCAAGGTTATATAACTAGGTGACATATTAGCATACTATTCCATTCCATTGTTCCATAGTCCATACAGATTTTGACAAAATCAATTTTGAAAGGAGGGACTCTATACTTGATGGAAATGTGATATACTAACTCTTGTGGGGATTAGTCTTTTATGAATTCTTCAGTTTTGTGCTAAGCTGTAGTAGTTAGTAGTTACCTGTTGTGAGTCATATGAAACTTAGTACAATAACCAATCTTTGTTTGAATTTGATTTCAGGCTGTGAAAACCCTGGCAAAGCGCCCTTCTTTTGCTAGGGATCCCAGACAGCTACAATTTGAAGCTGACATTAACCGCTTGTTCCTTTATTTAAGGTAAGTGCACAATTCTTTTCGATTTTAAGTAAATTTGAACTTTAAGATATTAAATCTTTGATGTTAAGACTTGGATAAATTGTTGTTATACTTTTGTTGTGGGTTCATATTATTTTAATGCCAGTGATTTCAATTTTGTTGTGTATGTGTATGTGATGCTTTTCCTTCTTAGCCTTAACATCTCGAAATATTTTGCTCATGCAAAGACTTAAATATCCAGCTATAATCGTCTAGGGAAGAATGCTGATGAAGCACATGCCGAAGAGATTATTGAAATGGCTAGTAAAGCCTCATTTGCTGATCAACAAATGCAAGTACAGGAAAATGTTAATTTGCAAATTAAAACATTCTGCTCATTCATGGATGAAATTCTACTTCCAAATGAAAAGATGGTAAATGAACATCAACTAACAAGTACCGTGCCTCGCCGAAGTGGGCTTAGTTTTGCTGTGGGTAAGAGTGATTCAGCTCATAATAATCTTGGTGAGTTTTTCCCCATTTTCTTTCTGTTGCCTTATGCTGTCTTTTCATCTTTTATTCAGCTTATGTTATCATTAAAAAAGACTGTCATTTAGAGTTTCTATTTTAATTAGAATTTGAGTGGAAAGAGCCTTAGGAATAGGAATTAGCAGCAAGATTCAATGTGCCTGTTTAAAACTGATTTATTTGACACTTCAAGATTCAACATGTCATCAAATTTCCATATCTTTTCCTAATCAGATATTCTATCCTTGGTATGATTTGGGTTTTTAAGCATCATACATAACCATTAGTCATGACAGAGCCAACTTATTTACTCTTTTTTCTTTGGGTCACACAATTTCTTATAGGCTCTAGGATAAAAGAGGCCATGCATGTGAAGCTGTCATTTGTTTCTCCTTAATAAGTAAATGTATGCTAATATTATTGATCTGTATAAGGAATGCCCATATTTATTATAAAACTTCATGAAATTGACATGTCAATTTATTTCAAGTTTCAACACTACATCTTTAGATACACAAGGGTACAGAAAATATCCTATTTTAGTAACAATTTACCTTTAGTTATTCATTTATAATTTCATATTATTGGGAAATTTTCTCCTTTTTGCCTGTTCACTGTAGCCACTTGCTTTTGGAGCAGCTGCCTCCCAGACAAGACCATTAAGTCAAGCTGAAGTTTCTCAAAATTTAAAAGATCAACTTGGCTACACACTGAATGTTAAACCTTCTCAAATATCTCACAAAGATGCTGGCCAGGGTGTTTTTCTAGATGGCACAGTAGATGTTGGTGCTGTGGTGGCATTCTATCCTGGCATAGTCTACTCTCCAGCTTATTACCGTTACATTCCAGGGTACCCAAAGGTTGATGCACTGAACCCCTATTTGATTACAAGATATGATGGGAATGTCATCAATGCTCAGCCTTGGGGTTCTGGAGGTGACAACCGAGAAGTGTGGAATGGTAGAAAAACCGGCGAAATCAAGCCTGACGTGAAAGCTGAGCCCGTGAAAGGTTCAGAAAGATTCTGGAAACTGCTGAGTAAGCCTTTGGAAGGCTACCAAGGAGACAACAATGAAGTGATTGAGCGTAGAAACCCATTAGCCTTGGCTCATTTTGCCAATCACCCTCCAAAAGGGGTGCAACCAAATGTCATGATTTGCCCCTATGACTTTCCATTAACTGAAAGTAACATGAGAGTCTACATTCCAAATGTGTTGTTTGGAAATGCAGAGGTAAATATGAGGAGATTTGGCAACTTTTGGTTCAAGTCTGGTGGAGGGTCAAGAAATAGTGGATCACATTTTCCAACACTGAAAAGTCTTGTTCTGATAGCTACTAGGCCTCTCCAAGATGAGGAACTCCTCCTGAACTACAGGCTGAGCAATACTAAGCGGAGGCCAGACTGGTATACTCCGGTGGATGAAGAAGAGGACAGGAGAAGATGGAGCTAGCCAATCCATAATCTCCTTGTTTTTGTCTCACAGAAAGTTGTATTTGTAATTCTTATTTGGATGTTATTTTTCTTCACATGGAAAGCATGATGAAAATTTGCGGTATTGATTTTGGTATGTTTTTAGAGGTCCAAATCTAACTCAGTGATGTACCGAAAACAGTACTTCAATTAAACTAAATAATGATTATTGATAACATCACACTCGTCCATCCTCTAACAACCTGCTACGGCAATCCAAAACTCCAACATGCTGCTATGGCTTCTGGTTTATTTCAGTTGAGTTGCATGTTACATCAACAACGAGCCTTGACATAGTTTTTGAATATTTTTCTCTCCACTTGACATAGTTTTGTCAAGCTTGGTATGTATACCTTTTTTTATTTTTTGGGAGGGGTGTGGTGTTTATTTCATGAACCATGATAAAGTACATTCCATTTTTGGTGTATGGAGTGCAAGGAAGAAAGAGATAGAAAGAAAAAAGAAAAAGAGAGAAAGTAATAAGTATAATAAGTGATGTGATGAAAAAGAAAAGAATGTATAATGAACATTTTTCTTGTTTTAAACAGTATATATAATTGTTGAGTTGAAGTATTTTCTTCTTTGTTTTTGGGGTCCATTGAGTTGGGTAAGTTTATTTTTCAAATTAAAACAACCCAAAATCTAGCTCTTGCGGGTTTCCGGGTTAAATGGCCCATTCTATAAAATGGGTACTTAAAAAGTTTAATTGAGCATTCGAGGCTGCACCACACGCATGCACGTGTATGTCACTTGATCTAGGTACGGAGAGGGAATCTCATAGGCGGAAGTTTATGTTCCATTTTTTTTAATTTTTAATTAAAATAGATTAAATGTGATTAATCTAGCTACTACTAAAACTTTAACAATATTCAAACGCACTTGCTATGTCACCTTTATTACGTCAAGTCAATCAACATCAGTCAATAAATGATATATTAATAGTAGACTTATATTAAGATTTTTAAATTTTGGAAGATTAAAATTACGAATTAAAATTACGAATTAAAAATTACAAGTACACTAAAAGTAAAATTCAGCCATATATATAATATAAATTACTAATTAGTGATAGTGTAATAATTCAGGAATTTAGTGAAAATTTATTGTAAATTAATAATATTATTTTTTAATACTTCTTATAATTGGAATAAGTATTCATTCAATTTTCAAATGTATACATATGCACTATTAATTTTATTAAGCACCAAATTATATATATATAGTCACATATCATTTACAAATAATTAACGATAATTAATAATTAATTACTACTAACCACATTAACAACTTGAATTACATATCTCTAAACACATCTTCCTTAATTTAGGTTAGTTAGAGATACAACAACTAACTTATCTCTCAAATCCTTAAATTTGTTTATTTTTAATGACTTCGTTAGAATATCTACAAACTATGCATTTGTATTGTCGTATTCCAAGTTCATCCTTCTTTGGCTTACCTGATTTCTAAGAAAACGAAAATGTGTCTTAAGTGTTTACTCCTATCATATAATTAGGTGTTTAGCCAAGTTGATTGTTGACTTATTATCAACTTGCAACTTGAAAGCTCTTGACTACTTTACCTTCATCTCCTATAACAATGTATCAAGCCACACACAACTTGGCAAGCACTCATTGAGACAACCACATACTTAGCCTCGCATGAAGATAAAGCTACTTCAGACTCCTTCTTTGTTTAACCCTATGTGATATTCTTAATTCAATGACAATTACTAGAGTGACTTCTTCTGCATTAGTACAATTGAGATTAATCAATACATTTGCTAGATTCTTTGCTGTTTTTGTGCCACATGTCCAACTCTTAAATTCATCAACAACAACATTCCTACTCACTATAATCTGTTTGCTCCTTGAAATGAATAGCTCTTAACCACCTATGGAATGATTCCCTAGAAGTACCATTTGTACTCCCTTGTCCAAAATTTTCCTTAGTTGATCAAGAACATGACTAAATCATACTGAACCAAAAATCTAAAAGTGACTCACATCTAGCGTGCTTCCATTTCATGCTTTATTCTAGGGTTACAACTCTTCTCTTTGTAGGGCTCCTATTCAAACATACTTCTCACCATATTAGATTTCAACATACTTTTCACCATATTCATAATAGTTCTATTCTTTCTTTTTGTAGTACCATTATGTTGAGGGGTATATGGTGCTGTCATCTTATGCACAATTCCTTTTTTATTACAAAAATCTTGAAACTCAACTGAAACAAACTCACCCCCTCCATCTATTCTCAATGTTTTTATATGTTGACCACTTTTTCTTTCAATAACTTTTTAAATGTTTCAAATACTTTACTCTTCATTTTGATTAGATAAATCCAAATTCTCCTAGTTAGATCATCAATGAAGGATACAAAATACTTGTTTCCTCCTAGTGATTCAATTTGAATAGGTCCACATATATTTGAGTAAACAACTTCAAGTTTGTCCTTTGATCAAATCGGGATTTATTGCTTGAAAGAATTTTTGGGCTACTTACATACCAATCACTTTTCACAAACTTCATTTGACAAGTGAATTTGTAGGAGACCATGCACCACATTTTGTTTGTATGAAGGTTTAGATTCTTGAATTAAATGTCCAAATCTATGATGTCATAACTACTCTTCTTTATTAACTGTTGAAGCAAAACATTTGTGCTCCATTACTTGTATTTTCACATTAAATGTTCTATTTTTGGACAAGGGAGACTTTAGAATCAACCTCTTCCTACTATCATATACCTTCAACATATTATCTTCCATCGTCATCATATAGCATGTTTCCAACAATTAACCAAGGCTTAAAGAGATTACTTTACATGTTAGGCACAAAAAACACATTAGAAATAAAAATATTGTTTGTCATCCTTTCTCTTGATTAGTACTTTCCCATTCTTTTGCCATTGACTATCCGATCATAAGCAAATTTAACTTTTTTCTTCATTGTTTCATCCAAATTCAAACTAATCTCTATGGCCTATCATGTAGGAAGAACAAGTATCCAAGTATCAATAATTTTCATTATTCTCTTCGTTATTTTTGGTCACCATCAACAAAATTGGTTTGAATCTTTTTTTTTCTTGAGGTAATTGAGCTTAATCATGGGGCTCACTTTTGTTATTGCTGTAACATTCATCAATAAAGTGCTCCCATTTTTTACAGTTGGAACATTGTATTTTCTTCAATATTTAAGATTTCAAGATTTTTTATTCTTCTAAAGCTACAACAATATGGTCAAATCTTGGTGACATAATTCTTAAGTTTTTTAATAATCTTTTGATCAGTGAGTTTTTCACCATGATTCTTTGTTAAGTTGGTTAATGACAATATTCGTGTAAAATAGTTGGACACCACCTCATTGTTCGCCATTTGCATTAGCTCATATTGTCTCCTAAGAAGTTGCATATTCAATCTTCTTAAATTTTACTATATACCCAAACACACATGCACATACTAATTTTATTAACCATAAAATTAGTTACACTTAACTGACAATTAACTACTACTAACTGCCTTACTAATCTGATTTAGACATCTCCCAACACTTACGGATAGTTTAGTCATTTGTAATATTATCAATAAAAAACTATCAATAAATTTTTATTATCAGCAAATTTTTGTCATTATTAATGGTTTTTTTGAGTATTCATAAAAGGTGAAAAGTATCTATTCATTATTGAAAATAATGACTAATGACTAATATTCCTTATACACTGTCAACTTTACATACAACATGTATTCCCCTCTCTCCATGATGAATATTCACTGTATGGTGAACTCACTTTCTTTCTAGAGATTATTCATTACTTTTAGTGATAAATATTTTACATGGGTACTTGAAAAAAGAAACCAAATTTTATGGTTCACATTAATAGCTTGAACTTAGGATTTTTCATAAAAATTTATTGTTCACATTGATACCAAGTTTTATTATAAATTGATGAAGGTTATTTGTTGCATCTAAAACTGATGATTAATATTTATAATCTTAATTTTTTTAAAAAAAGAATGCTAAGTTTTTTTTTTGTGTATAAACAATTTTTATTATATATTCTTAAATTGTTTTAAAAAAAAAATATAATTATGAATAATTTATATAAAATTTAATGTTTATATATTTGTTATTTGAACTTTAATTTTTAGAATTGGGTATTTTATAATTTTGTCTTTGTCCTTTATCATAATATAAATTATTTATTATAAATTTAAATAATTTATATGTTCAAAATATTTATTTATGTAAATTATAATATAATTTATATATTTAAAAATATTTATTTATTATAAATTTTAATTACTTAAAATAAGCATTTTATTTTACATTACATGTGTTAAAATATAAATAATAATTAATCATAATAAAAATAACTTGTTGCTCAAATAAATTTCTCCAATAAAATTAAGAATTTAAAATTTAATCTCACAATTGAAGGATATATGTGACAAAAAAAAATAGTTATGAGAATTTTCTTTTGGTGAACCATGATATCTCTTCATACAATAAAAATAAACTTGTTGCTCAAATAGATTTTTCTAATAAAGTTAAGAATTTAAAATTTAATATCACAATTGAAAAATATAGGTGGCCTGAAAAAATAGTTATATTCTTTTTTTTTTACCCATAATAGCTCTATACTAAGAGTGGATGACTAATCTATCAAAGTATTAAAATTCATTTAAAGGAATCTCAATAAATAATTTTTGATAGATACGAACTTGAAAATCGAATATCTAATTATTTATTTAGAGTATTAAAATCCATTTACAATTTTTTTTTTATACATATACAAACTTAAAAATCAAAATTCTAACAATTTATTTAAAAACAAATATTTATTAATCATAAAACAATGTCACAACACGTCATTAAACCATGAGATTTGTTAATTATAATAGTTAGTTTGATATTATTATTAACTTTTAAATAAATAAGAGATCTTTTATGGAGAAAAAACATTATGTCCTGTTTGTTAATTATCTTTTCTACTACGTTGTAATATGGTCTTAACCAAGACAAATAAAATTTAATGTTGTTTTTTCATATTGGTGTGTTAATTGTGTAATGTTTGTAATTTTATCCTTTTGACATGACTAAAAGATTTTAATTATCTTATTTTTACACACCGAGTGAACGCTATTTATTCGTAATATTTATTATCTTTATTTTATTTTTATATCTATTCTCACTTGGAGTGTATAAGCCACAATTCCTGATTTTGATTCTTAATTTTTGTAGAAAGTACAAGTAGGAATAATAAACAAACTAGCTAGCTATGGAAAACCGTGGACGATACCAGACAGATGACAGTTCACTAGACAGGTATATTTCTTGCTTGGTTTTATTTTCTACAATCCATTTTTTGTTTTTAATTATGTTAATTTTTGTCAACATCAAATTAGTTTTTAGATGGCAAGTAATGTCATCGATTTTGTCCACTAAAATATCACTTGGAAGACATTAATTGACATGGACAAATTTGATATTACTATAATAGGAAAATACCAGTTGTAATAATTAATCACAATAAAAATAACCTCTTGCTCAAACAGATTAATTTCACCAATAATGATAAGAATTTAAACATTAATCTAACAGTTTTTTTTTTTGAACTACGGATATTAGAATTTATTTAAAGATCAATTTTCAATAAATATTTTTTATGAATATATTGTATTAATTCCATGAGTGCAATTTGTAAATAGTGTGTATTGATAAAATAAAAAAAAGAAAGGAGGGGTCTTGATCAGTTATTGTTGATTGATTGAAGGAGACAAAAGGTGACCGAATTATATAGATTTTTTGTTTTGATATATTTGATAATAGGTGTGGTATAGCCTTGGAAGTGCTTATTTGTGGCATCCAAGTTGAAGGTGTTGCCATAAGAGTGGTGACGCCTGTCCCAACTCCATTTCGCCACTCTATAAAACCTTTTACACCCAACACACCTCACACACCGACACCATTTTCATTTTTCATTTTAACAATACATCATATCACTATCTCCCATGCCTCCAATCTCATTCTTATATTCTCTTCTTCATACACTTCTCTCCAAAATCATGCAACTTCTTTTTTGTTTACATTCTTTTCACTTCTTTCTCCTCATCACATCCTTCCTCTTCACTTCCTTCTTTCTCCTCCTCCCTTGGTGTCACCACCACAAGCACAAAAAATTGCCCCCTGGCTCCATGGGTTGGCCCTACCTAGGAGAAACCCTCAAGCTCTACACTCAAAACCCAAATTCCTTCTTCTCTAACAGGCAAAAATGGTATTACTACTACTAGTCATGCATGAATATATTATTCTCCATCAAAATATAAAACACAATTTTCATCTTGTAATTTAATTTAATTTCGTAGAATTAACTTATAAGATTAAATTTGTACTCATTAGTTGACATGTCTTATATACTATAAAACTCATAAAAAAAAAAGCACGTGGGAAACAATTTAAATAAATATTGATGTTTTAAAGAATTTATGAGAAGTGCATTTGGGAAAGACAAGTGTTGAATTTGTTTTTGATGATTTTGTGAATTGTACATGTATGTAGGTATGGGGATATATTCAAGACAAACATATTGGGGTGTCCTTGTGTGATGATATCAAGCCCTGAGGCAGCTAGAACTGTGCTTGTGACTCAAGCACATCTTTTCAAGCCAACATACCCTCCAAGCAAAGAGAAGTTGATTGGACCAGAGGCTGTGTTCTTTCAACAAGGTGCCTATCACTCCATGCTCAAGAGGCTAGTTCAGGCTTCATTTTTACCCTCCACAATTAAGCACTCAGTCTCTCAGGTAGAGCAAATTGTCATCAAAATGGTGCCAACTTGGGCCAATAGAACCATAAACACCTTGCAAGAGATGAAGAAGGCAAGTTACATTACATCACTTATATCTCTCTACCTATAATTATATCGGTTATATAAATTTACAAAACCTTACATTACTAGAGTAAACAATCTATGCTCTAGACACAAACTCATGACAATATAACGAATTAATTCGAATCCTATAATTACCAGAAGTTTCTACATTTAGAATATTACATTATATTAACACATATGTATGCTAAGAAATACTAACAAGACGTTTTTATTAATACATTTTTTATTATTAACTAAAATTATAAAATCGTGGAGATTTCAATTTTTATTTAACAAATCTCATTTTAAATTTTAATTAATAAAAAAAAATACTACTGAGATAAGTGGGTTAATAACCGTCCTCTGTATCCATTATAACTGAAAAATTAAAACCATATATTATTATTATTATTATGTTTATTTTATTATGCAAATGAAGAATCTGAAGAAATTTTCTTGGATTGTGTTAATTAGTATGCTTTTGAAGTAGCTGCAATCTCAGCCTTTGGTGAAATAAAAGAGATAGAAATGGAAGAAATCAGAGAGTTGTATCGTTGCTTGGAGAAGGGATACAACTCTTATCCATTACATGTTCCTGGAACTGCCTATTGGCAAGCAATGAAGGTACGTTTAATGTTTTTTCTTTTTTTGTTTTATATTTTATGCCCTGTTTTTCATACTGTTATTATGTAACTCAGGACTAAATAATTATAGCAAATCGTTGGATAGTACGAATAATTCTGATACGAATTGATTACGAGAGATATTTTCCGTACGAATCATTATGAGACAACGTGGCAGTATTTTATTTAGTTAAACAATAAGTTAAAAGATAAATAATAAAACTATGCATTGGGACAAATACTACGGTGTTCATGCACAGTTTTTGCTATAAAAAATTTCGTCCTATTTTTATAATTTTGAGAAATTTTCTACACAAAAAATTTAAAACTTTTAATATTGATATTGAATAGCTTTCTCTTTCTCTATGTGGGTCGTCTTAACTCATTTTGTACCAAAATCCTCAAATTTCTCTTACTAAAACAATAACTCTCTTATTTTGAACCATACTTATGTGCTTAATTAAAAGATTAGTTTATTTTTAAGTGTAAAAAAAGATTAGTTTATTTTGACAAACAGCTTTCTTCATAATCTATTTATTAATAAAACATTTTTTTTATATAATAACAACAATAAAATTAGAACGTAAGATTATAAACAAAATATTCAAATTTCTGTGATCTGCTACATTCTCATATGTAAAAAAAAAAAAAAAAAATGTTTAGTTTTGATATATTGTAAATTTTTATGATGATATGGTTGTGTAACAGTATAAAATTATATTATGAATATATTTTAATTAAATTAAAAAAAATGATTATGTAGGCAAGGAAGCATTTGAATGAGAGCATAAAGAAGATAATAAAGAGAAGAAAGGAAAATGAGAAGTATGGTTATGGTGGGGGGCTATTGGGAGTTCTTTTGCAAGCAAGAGGTCACAAGATGTACCAACTCACTGATTCTCAAGTTGCTGATAATCTCATTGGTGTCATCTTTGCTGCACATGACACCACAGCAAGTGCTCTAACATGGGTCCTCAAGTACCTTCACGACAACTCCAATCTATTGGAAGCTGTGACGGTCACACTACTCTCTTTCATTATTCTATTTCACTCTCTTTCAATATTTATCTGCCTAATTTTTCATTTTTATACCTTAATTCTTAGAATTTAATCACTATGTACACTCTTAGTAAAATATTTTAGGTTAACAAACTTATCTTTCCAAATAGTTTGTAATTAGACAATAGAGTAAATTTATATACATATTTTTTTTTCTAAATTTTTGTATTATATAGTTCATATTTTTTAGAGTTTAATTTGTATATATTGTTAGTATAAAAACATTATATTTATCAACTAATAAAAAATTATTGTTGTTAATTTTTAATATTGTTATTATAAAAATTAATAAATTTAATTTATACATTAGTATAAAAAAATTACACTATCTATGCGTGCACTATTTACTCATGATATATATTAATATTTTTTCGCCCCAAAGCTAGTGAACTTGTTACAATTACTGATTTTGATTCTTTTCACTGTAAATGTTAATTTTTGCAGAAAGAACAAGAAGGAATAAAAAACAAACTAGCTATGGAAAATCGTGGACTTTCTTGGGATGACACGAGGCAGATGCCATTCACTAGTCGGGTATATTAATAAATTCTTGCTTGCTTTTATTTATTAATTAACATAGTTTTCTTTTTTAAAAACAAAAAATGTGAGTTATTTTTTTGTCAACATCAAATTAGTTTTTTAAATGACAAATAATGTCATCGATTTGTCCATGAAAAATCACTTGGAAGACATTAATTGACATTGACAAATTTGATGTTATACTATAAATAGGAAAATTAAATAATATGATATCCTTTCCATTTTTTATTTGTCTATTTTTGAAAGAAAATTTTATTTATATTCATCTGTATACTTAAAAATTCTAGACAATATTAACTACTACTTTTTTTAATTATATCTTTATCTCTATTTAATTCTTAAATATTTTAAATACTATCACATATTAAAAGAGAAACAATAGTGGAAGTTATGTTAGAAAATTATAGAAATAATATAGTTTTAATATATATAGATATTAATTATATTTTTAATTTATGTATTATTTTTTCGAATAGACAAATAAAAAGAAATATGAACAAAAATAGGCAGGTGCAGTTTTTTTTTTTTTTTTTTGGTAAAGTACAATTGTGATAACTTGAGCTCATTTTAATTTACACCTAGCTAGCTCATCTCCTAGGTCTAATTCATTTTTTTAAAATGAGAATTTAATACCTCAATCATGTTGATGCATGATTTAGTTAAAAATTGTTGTGAAATAATTATAATACAATTAAATGAGATTCAGGTGATCCAAGAAACACTGAGAAGTGCAAGCATTTTGTCATTCACATTCAGAGAAGCAGTAACAGATGTTGAATTGGAAGGTTACACTATTCCAAAAGGTTGGAAGGTCCTTCCACTCTTCAGAAGCATTCATCATTCTGCTGACTTCTTCCCTCAGCCAGAGAAGTTCGACCCTTCAAGATTCGAGGTAAAATATGTTGTTGGTAATTAATTTAAGTGTAAGTGATTAAATTCCACATTGAGTAAGAATGACTTAAATGTTCATATATTTAACATGTCACATCAAAATTCACTATTGCATTCTTTTTCTTTATCTTCATATTATAATTCCAAAATATTTGTCGATAATTATTTTCTTTTAAAAAATCTGGTTCCGACTCTTCTCACCTATTATGTTAAAACGAATACCTCTATCTCCTTATGAGCTACACATCCAACAACAAAATATCTAATTATCTATAACTCCAAACATGTGCAAAAATTAAATGAATAAAATAATACACAATAACAACTCAAGCAAAGATTTGAGGACCATGGGTTATAAAAAGGGGGTTATATTTTATCTTTTATGTGAGAAACATAAGGTTATCAATGGTTAGATTATCCTGTTGTATAGTCCCTTTCATTACTATTTGAATCTTCCCCTTCTAAGGTGATTCAGTGTTTTCACAATCTTGCTAGTATCAGAGGCACGTGATCCAAATTTGTAGGGTAGTTGAATAATCAATTAATTTCTCTATCCTTTTTGCTCAACAGCAGACAGTTATATTACATATGGTACTAGGACATGAAACAAGAGGTGTTAAAGGGATATGGAGTTGACTTAGTTTTATGTGATGGTGCAGGTGCCACCAAGACCAAACACATACATGCCTTTTGGAAATGGAGTCCACTCTTGTCCTGGCAGTGAGCTGGCTAAGCTTGAACTTCTTCTCCTCCTCCATCATCTCACCATTTCTTACAGGTATACACATCATTTTTTTTCACTCCTTAATAATATCATACATTTTTTTTATAAACAAATAATTTTATTAACAAAGATGTAAATAGATCACCCACAAGAAAAAAGTTAGATATATATATAGATGTCACACCATGAAAAACTTATAACTTAATCCTTCATGATTATTATGGTCCATCCATTACAACCAAACAATTAATATGGATTTTGCATGAGTTTTTTTTTTTTTTTTTTTTGCAAAATTAGTTTGTGTGCTTGGATAGGGATCTCTCAATTGA
Organism: Mucuna pruriens; assembly: GCA_025330945.1. NCBI lineage: Eukaryota > Viridiplantae > Streptophyta > Magnoliopsida > Fabales > Fabaceae > Mucuna > Mucuna pruriens. The sequence continues at coordinate 684,361 of JAENHJ010000383.1, read as the reverse complement.
CCATTATTTTGAAGATTTGATTGTTCATGGTGGTCCTAAATATTAGTGCTGCATGTGTTCCTTAAGATGTGGAAGTGGTCCTTTTTGACGCATTAAAAAGGGGTTTCTTTTAGAATGCATATTCCAAAATATTGTAGCTAGTGAACAAGTGAGGAGGGATCTCATCAATAGCCAGTATTTCATAAGTATACGTGGCACACATGCATGGTATTGTTGCCAAATCTCGTATTCATAAGACTGTTGCACACGTAATTCTCTAACTTGTCGTCTTCCTACCTAGAGACTATTAAAGAATGTTCTTGCTAAATGTAAATATGCAAGAATAAGTAACTTATATATTTTGAACTTATTACAAATTATACTTATTTATTTAATTTTTTATTAGAAAATTATACCCACTTCTCTTATTTTATCTATTATTTTTACATGTGATCAGAATTATATAATCACGCATATCTCTTACTTTTATGGACATTTCATACATACATTACCCTCCAAATTAACAAAATAAAGGAGCACTAAAGGGGAATATGTTTAGTTGCCATTGTTTCTGGAGAAATAATTGTTTATTTTTTTTAAAATAATTCTTAAAAAATTGATAATAATAAGTGTTTATTTCTTTAAAATAAGTTGAACCAAGAACACATTTAATCTTTCAAAATTACATCAATTTAGTTTTTTAATCATGAAAAATATATTAATTGAATTTTTTAATCATGTAATATTGAAATTACTTTAGTTTATAATTAAATCTGGTATTTACTAATTAGTCGTTTTTTATGTTATTTTCTATTATTAAAAACTATATATTCATAAAATTCTAAAGAATTAAATTTTAAAGGAATAAAGAAGATTTACTCAAAAGAAAAAGCTTCTCTTTTCGTAGCCACTTAATCAATGAAGGTGACTTTACATTGATCTTTATTACTATCTGGGCCAATCAGAATTAATTGTCCTTTAGTTTCCAGGCAAACTTGGTCCAGAATTACTCTTCCTCAAAACTTCACATTCGTAGGACACACTCAATCATAGAATGCCACCTTAAAGGCTTAAACAAATTAAAGTAGACGTGCCTTTCTTTCTTTGAGAATGACCCCAACAATGAAAAAATGGTAAAAAGTTATCTTAAGTTATAAGTTTCATGTGCGTCCAATATTAGATTTGGTAAGGGGAAATTTTAGGCGAATATATCATCTATCTAGTAAAGTTTACACCCATTGGAATCTTTGATGTATGAGTTTGAATACATTTTTGGTGAATGAAAATATTGTGGAGAGGTAATGGTGTCTTAACTTATTATAGGTGTAAAAAAAACATCCATCGAGATCATCTCTAAGAAATTCAGACTTATTCTCCTTTGAAACTTTGAAATTGAGTTTGTATGTATACTAACTAATTAATATTTAATAGATTTAAATATGTTTTTAATCTTAATAAAATAAATTATTTTTTATTTTAGTCTCTATAATATTTTTTAATTAATTTTTATTCTTTTAAAATTTGAATAATTGTTTTGTTTCTTATTATTACGTGACATTTACTAATTATATATTTGATAAACAGAAAGTCAAGTCACCATCATAAATTACATACACTAGCGTATGTGGGATCATGTTAATACATAATATTTTCAAAAAAAATTAGATCACTAAAATAAATGTTATTTATCTATCTTAAAATAAAAATTATGGACTAAAAATAGTTATTTCAAATTTTAGATGATGAAAATTAAATAAAAATATTTTACAAGGATCAAAATCAAAATTTACTCATTTTATAGAGAACAAAATCAGTTATTATAAATTTTAAAGAAATAAAAATCAATCAAAAAAATTTTATAAGAACTAAAATAAAGACTTGTCAATTTTATAGAAATTAAAAATATATTTAACTCTATTTAATATTAATGTATAAGGTTTAAAATTTAACTCTGAAATTATAATTAGACATAACACTTTATCTTTCTAAATAATTGACTTGGTGGAAGAATCTCCAAATTAAAAAAAAAACACTTGTAATATTATGACCAAATAATAAGGATTTCAATTAACGCAGTAAAATGAATATATACATGTCAATGCTTCAATCCAATAAAATTATTGCCTGAGAAAATGTATCAAATATTTTAAATCATTTGGCTTTTATATATATATATATATATATATATGAGTGACAATAAAATTAGTCCACGCAATTAGCTAGCTTGATCAAATGACAACAACACATGTGAATTGATGCCAGCTCTGACAACATAGACAAACCCCATAATGTTAGCAGTCAAATTTCAATAGAACAAGTTTTACTCGACACCACACGTAGCTCTGCACAATTACACACCACATCATATTTCACCTTGTCCTCATCCTCATCACAGATATTAATTTGAATGATCTTAAAAAAATATTATTAATTTGAATGCGATCCTCACCCACTTTACCCATTTTGCTCTACCATTCGAAACAGTGTAACTGCTAATTAATTGAAGAATGTTTGAATATGCGATGCCTGCATATTAGTAGTACCATCACATTGACAAAGATGGGTTTTTGTCAATTTGATGAAAGATACTGGTTGTTGTATAATCATGTACATAATAATAAAATAATTTAATTAAAATATTACTAAAACATTTAAAATTTGTTATCAAATAATTTTGTGATTAATTTTAAAATTAATAATTATTTTTTTAGCTAATTTCTAGTAAAAATAATTTACTATAAAATAATTATAATATTAATGATATCATAAAATAAGTAACAAATTGGTTAAGAAAATAATTTTAATTAATTTGTAGTAAATTTTTAAAATTTGTAGTTATTTTTTAATTGATTTGTAGTAATAAGAAATATAAATGAATATAACTTAAATTTAGTTTAAAAAATAATATTTTAATTAATTAATAGTTAATTAATTAAAATTTAATTACTGATAGTTAAAATTAGTACTAAAATTAAAAAAATCTTTATTGTGAAATAAAACATGGTTTAAGACTAAGATGAACCATTTTTACTCATCCAGTGCTGATCGTAAGCATGATTTAAGATCAATATGAATAATATTTAATATTCCTTTTCTGATTAGTGTACTGAGCATGCAATGTTCTTTTTTTATCCCTTTATTTATCCCTTTAGTATGCCTTTGTAAAAGAATCTTGTATGAGGATTAGTGTACTCCTTAGACTATGTTTATTAATAAAGTTTTGTTTATATAAAAAAACTCTAAAAATAAAATACAACATATAAGTTTCTAATATATCAAAGTTAGTAACAATTTAGGAATTGACAAAAAAAAGACGTATATGACACCAATTCTGATGATTTGGAAGAATATGGACTAAAATATATATGTTTTGCCAAAAATGTCAAAATTTAAAACAGATTTTGTCTAATTTGATGGTTGCTTTAGGTGGCAAGTTGTGGGAAATGAAGATGGAATTCAATATGGTCCTTTCCCTGTGCCCAAACATGGATTACCAGTGAAGATAACCCCAAGGAACAAGATATTTACGTGAAGTTGCAAACTTAGACCCATGGAGAATAAATTCAGAACAAGCTAAAAATGTGGGGCCACAACAATTTGTCCCCTGTCAAAATAATCAATGATTTTTATTTTCTTCTTTCCTTTAATTTGTTGTAGAGATAAAAAGATTCTTCTCCCATTTATATAGGCCCTATTTGAGATGAATCTAGCTACCTACCAACTCTGATTACACCCTGCATGATCAATATCTGCGTAAGCAATATGTTTGTGCAGAAAAAAAAATGTACAAGTAAATAAAATATTCAAAATTGGAATATGAATGGTGAATACATAATTGAATTTATGTTTAATTTAGATAGAAGAATAAAGATAAGTCTGCAGATTATGTCAGCTTTGATATTATCTTAAGTACTTTATTTGATCCTCTTGCCTAAAAATTTCGATTTGTCCTTGAACTATGTGGAGTTGATAATCTTTTCAGTATTGTACCAAATCAATCAATGTGGTTATGGATAAGGTATGGTGCAAGGCTACCAAGTTCCAACACAATTAGTCATAATCAACTTCATTAAATATACATTAGGAAATATTTGATTTTTGATTATATATATAATTTTATTAAAAAGAGACAAAATATACTTCACTAATTTTTATATCTCCAACAAAATTAGTCATTGACCACACTAAAATATTTTTAGTGAAAAAAAGATGATAAAAGATTTCATCTGACAATAAACTATGCATAAACTTAATTAGGTCTGATTCACATATATAACGATAGAAAAGAAGTTTTAAATATCTAAAATATTACTTAATACCTAGTGAAAGGAAAAAAAAAATATATGACAAATAAAAAATGTAAGTATTTGAGAAAGTGAAGTATATAAGATTAAGACAAAGTAGGTGAGAGGTACTACACGTGGCATGATTTGATTGGCGAGTGTATGAGTACACGTGGGCAGTGTTTGAACACCAAAAAGCAGCGTGCGTGGGCAAATGAGGATGTTGCAAAGGATTCGTAGCATGTGGAATTGGGAAACAAATTAAGCCTAACATGTTAAAATCTTTGTTGTCATTTCCATGGGGGGAAAATTGAGTTGTGTTGAACTAGAAATCAGCACTCCACAAACATATTGTATGGACACAAATCATCTTCCAATTATATTCTTATTTCTGAGATAAGATGCTATGCTCTGTCTCATGTTAACATTCATGATAAGCTATGAAAGATCCTTGATTTTCAAACAACCTCGACCCTTTGCATTTTCTATTATTTTCTGGATCTTCGGACAACTTACTATGACATTCAATCAAATCAAACACTTCTTACATTATGCCCCCATGCATCAACATGCCAGGTTGTAATTCGTACATAAAACATGTACCATAAATATTCATCACTTTGTCTATTTTAAAGTCAGATATTCACTTTTAAAAACAAGTGAATAGTTATAATTATTAATTCAAAATTAAATCAATCGTTGATATATATATATATATAGTTATTTAAATTTAAATTATTATATTTTAATATACATATATACATATGCAAAAGAAAGTCATGTTTCAAGGTCGACTTCACTAGTATTTTGAATTCAACAAATATCAAATCATGACCATGGCTTAAAATTAAGACAAATAAAATTTAAAGGACTTGATATTGTAGAAAATGATGTGGTATTATGAAGAATAATTTAAAAATGTGATAAAAATTATATATAGAAAGAGTAGAAATTAAAACTTTCTATATAACTAATAAACTAAAAAGGCATATTTAGCTTATAGAGTAAAATATATATTATATATAATATTACTGTGTGATTAATATGTAAATTTAATTTTATTTAGTTTTAAATTTTATTATTTTTATTTAAAATGAAAATATTTATTATTAAATATTATAATAATTATATTATTTCTAAATTAAAATAATAATATTTAATATTAAAAAATAATATTAAGTTGTATAAAAAATTTATAAATTTATAAAATCAATTAATTTATGTAATTATAAATTAAATTTAATTAAATAGTTACAAATTTATATTATTTATATATAGTATAATTTAATAAATAAATAATTTATTATTTACTCCTTTTGTTTAGGGGTGGAAGTAGGTGAAACTGTCTATTAGGAACATACAGGCCAACCTAACTCATGTAGCAAAAATGTTAGACTCAATTTTTTAAAAAAACTTAGTTAAATAAGTTAATTGATAATTTTTTCAAAAAACATATTAAGTGTAACAGAACAGATCGAACTATTTATTAATAATATTATTTTAATAAAATAGTAATATTAATATAATATATAATATTATAATTATTTTAAAAAATTATAATATTAGTTAATTTCTCTGTAAACTAGTTTTTAAAAGAACTAGTTTTTGTTGGAAAATTTTGATAATTATATTACCTACAATGACTATTTTAAAAGTTAGTTAATAGTTAGATGATAGATAGTATATAAACTCAAATAGTTATCTATTAGTATAAGAAAACATGTATTATTATAATAGGCAATTATTTGAGTTTATACACTACCCTTTCTTATCCTTTTTATAAGACTAAAATTAAAGTTTTACTAGTTGACACAACATTTATTGGTCAAATAGATATTTATTGGTTTATTAACTTTGAGCTTATTATATACATCTCTTATCCGAAACAACATACGAGCATAATTGTTTAAATGAGATAAATTCAAATGTTTAAATTTAGTCTAATTTATGTAAGTTTTTTTTTTCTTTTTCTTTCAATTTTGGATAAATTATTATTATAATTTGAAGTTTAAATTACGAAAGTTTTATTGATTATTGTCATAAAATATTTTCTTTAGAATCATATGACATGTTTAAGTATAGGTTGTTCGCTTATTTAAATTCCTTAATATGAAATATGTATTTAAATAGACTAACAAATTAGGCCAGACTTATATAAAACCAAGTCAAGCCTAAAAATATATGACAAGTAACAAGTTTTGGCTTGGATCATAAAATTATGAAGTAAGTTAGATTAGAATTATGCAAAACCTAGTTTAACCTAACTCATTTTCACTACTACTTCTGAATCATTTTACAAGACTTAAATAATTCAGGAATAAGGAATTTAGTTAGTAACATTAAATATGTCCTAAATTAATATGTTTTTCCAAAATTATCCTTAATATTAATGAGACATATTATTTTCATTAGTTTTAATTTTTTTAGTCTCTTATCATTAATAAATTTATTGCTTTAATTTTTATTGTTTATGCAAGTGAGGAGTCAAAATAAGATTCCTAATATGTTCTTCATACAAGACAAAGTTAAATTCCTAAATAGCCTAAAACATTAAAGACTCCTTTGAGGTGGTCACGATGTTTTGGTTTTTGGTTTTCTAATGCAGTTTTCAAAAGCAAAATGTGTTTGACTAGAATTTGAAACTGAAATAATTTTTAAGTCAAATTCGAAACAGTTTTACGTTCATTTTCAAAACAAAAAATAGGTTTTGTGAATTTGGTTTTTAGTTTTAAAGAATACTCTCTCACTACATTTAACAATTAACATTCTTATTATCGTCACCATTGTCGTTGTCATCACCACCACCACATGTTGGTCACTAGCACCACCATTAATACCATAACACTACTATCACCACCACAATACTGTTATCATCATTTCCACCGTCGCTACCACCATCATATCCTCGCTACTACTACTACCATTGTTGCCGCCACTACCATCACTATAACCATTACACTATTATTATCACTACCGTTATTGTCACCACCATTATCATCGTTGCCACCATCACCACCATTACCATCACTATTCCTACTCACATGTAAACATCTTTAAACTAATTTTAACAAGATATATAATTTTCAAAATGAGTTTATTTTAAAACTAAAAATTATTTTTTGAAACAAAAAAAAATTAAAACTAAAAACTAGTTTTGGTTTTTAGAATTTGCAACTAAAAACCACCCTAAAATATGTTTTAATATACTTCACGTACTATTTATTGAGTTTTATGACTTATAATTAAGGGTATTTTTGTGAAAAAATAATTAATGCTTGAGACATTATGGATGGTTCTTGTAAAAAGGATCAAGGCAAAACTCTAATTTGGATCTTATAAAAAGGATCGAAGGGGAAGTGTATAATCTCAATTAGTTACCTATTATACTAATTTATAAATTATATAGATTTATTAAATTATAATTTTATTATAATAAAATTTAATTTATAAAATTATATAATATAACTTAGAATACAGAATACATAAAATATAATTTAATTTATAATTATATAAACAATATATTTCTTGAAAATTTGAAATTACATGTAAAATATAAACTTAAATATGTTTTTAGTCAATGTAAAATAAATGAATTTTGGTTTTGGTCCCTAGAAAAAATTATTTGATTTTCATTCCTTTAAAATTTACCATTACTGATTTTGATCCTATAAAATGATGCATAAAATTTTGGTTTAGTTCTTGTAAAATATTTTTCTTTGATTTTTATCCCTTCAAATTTTGAAATAATTATTTTTAATTCTTAATATTCATTTTAAGATAGATAAATAACATTTATTTTAGGAATTAATTTTTTTAAGATATCACACGTTAACATGGTACCTCATATTCACTAGTATGTATGACTTATGATGGTCACTTGATCTGTATCACATAATAGTTGAGACAATAAATAATTATTTCAAATTTTAGATGAATGAAAAATCAAACAAAAATATTTATAGGACCATAATCAAAACTTAGCTCCTTTTTTATGGACTAAAAATATATTTAAACTTAAAATAAATATATATATATATATATATATATATATAAAAACTTATGATATTTTCTCATAAATTCTCTTACTAATTAAATGGAGAAATGATTAAATATATTTAATATTTTTAACATATTATATATAATTTATATTTTACATTATAAACTAAGAAAGATTTTTGGTTTAATGATTATAGTTCTTCATATTGTATTGAAGATTATAAGTTCTAATTTTTTTATATTATAATCACTCATTTTATTTTCTAAAGTGAGGTCATAAATTTTAGTATAGCTCTTTTTGGAAAAGTAATGCCAAATATATATAATTAATATCACTTCTCATTAACTAATTAATAACAACTTATAATCAAGGAATTTGTGACTGCAATTGTAATGAACTATTTTTATATAAATTATTAGTAAGATAAAATTTGATATAGGTAATTGATACAATATGACCGGGTTGCGGAGAAGACAAGACCTTTAACGTCATTGTCTTATGCCCGGGATGTCTTTTTTAATTGTTTATTATACATATAATTGAATAATAATAATTGTTATACGATTTCACAAGTATTTTTATTTTTAAAAAAATACGTAATTTTGCATACATTATCTTTTATATAGAGTGACTGAGTTATGTTTGAATTTTTAAGGTTTATCATTTATGTTTTATAAAAAAATAGATTATATATAATTAGTGTAAAAAATTCTACTTAATAATAAATATAAATTATTAAACTTTAAAAATAATCATTCTAATCATTATTTATGATTTAACGAAAGTAAATAACTATTAAACTCATATTTCTTTTATTTAATTACTCTCTCATAAAGTCTTCATTATTTTAATTACTTTAATAATACAATGGTAGATTTAACTTAAACAGGAGGTAATTAACAAAAATGAGAATGTAATTATATAACAAATAAATAAGTTGTTATAGTAACTAAATTTTAATTATTTTAAACATAATTGTTATTCTATCTCTATGTATAAATTCTAAAATTTAATATTTTTAAATGAATATTTTTGAATTATTTCTTTTTTTTTCTCATCCTAGTACTATTTTGAGGATTTGAACACAACTAGTAAGGTTTCAAAATTTAATGGGATATGTGTGAAAGTTCGATAGACTCATTACTGTTCAAATAGTCAAATCAGAGGATTTTTTATGCTGACAAATTTTGTTTGAGATATTATGAAGTTGAACGATTTTTCTATGTCCTATTCAATAGAAGTACATAAGTGACTAAATAAAACATTTCTATTGAAAAAGAAAATATTTATTGTATTAGAAATATGAAAGCTATTTAATTATATTTAAGGGACATTTGGTATACAAAATCTGTTTTTTTTTTACAGCTAAAAACTTTCAATGTCTCTATTCCATACATAACAATCAAAACCAATTTAATATGCACACTCCCTTCATTAAAACCCAATTTCAAAATATGAGAATGAATGAATAGCTTCCCAAAACAAAGTTCTATACAAAACAAGGCCCTTAAGCACAACTGACATCCATCACATACCAATTCAAAACCCAAAACAGAAGGAAAAATTAAAATGTACTAGCTAAACATTGTAGTACACATTCGGAGGCTATAGATGCAACTTCAATTCAATGGCACCCCTTTTCATTTTAATTATATATATAATTATTTAAATTTTAACATTTAATTTTTAATTAATAATTATACATCTACTTCATTATTTAAAATAAATCTCTCATTTTAAAACAACTAAAACTTTCCTTCATTTTGGTACACCTCTAATTTAGACGAGCAATGTCAAAAGAGAGTCCTTAATATGACCTTTCATCAACTCATCAGTATCAAACGTATTTAATCAAGAAATTTGATATATATAGAGATTTTAAAGAAGTATAGTTAAGTAAATGATTAGCAAAATTAATTTGGTATAGTTAATTAATACAAATGATGTGATGTGTTAGGAAGATTGAATAAATCCATTCATTTTCAAATAATCGTAGATAGTCAAACCAGAGGAGATTTTAATTATTAGTCACATTATTATGTGAAAGTATTTAGTTAAACTATTTTAAAGTCCTACTATGTGTGGTACATAAGTGATTAAAAATATTATTTTATTGGAAAATTCATTTTATCATATACACAAATTATTTAATTTTTAACAAATTAAAAATATTTAAGAAAATATATTTAATGTTATTATGCATTTTGATGCAAAAGATATAAAATCATAAATTAAAAATCCCGTATCTAGAAACTAGTTTCAAACTTTTAAAAATTGAATCTATAAAGGTTATCAAACAAATCTTGTAAAAAGATCTCGATTCATTCAATTAAAAAAAAGTTTAATAGGTGCCAATTATCGTTTTAATGCTTATTTTTTTTTTAAAAAAAAAACTATAAGTTTGGGCTAAAATTTTGGGACGCTATTATTTTTCAAGAAACCAAGGAACTTTGTCTCAAAATAGTTGAAAGACTTTGATGTCATTTTCACTGCATCGCAACTATAATTACACCTGTATCCACCATATTTACCTTTAATTTTCTATGACGTGAAAGATTGCGACTAAACCCCAATTATAACTATGACTACAATTTAAAATCTCAAATGAAATAATTTTAACTAACATAGGATTAAACATAGCCAATTTGCAAAAGATAGGTTAGAATGGAGCTAATTTGCCAAAAAAAAAAAAAAAAAAGCCGAGACTGAGTAATATTGATATGTTGGGAGAAACTTCTTTATAAATACTATAGAAGAAAACAATAAAATAAAATAAATTTTTTTTTTAAGATAAAATTAATTTATAAAGAAATTAAAAATTAACTTTAAAAAAAATTAATATAATTTTTTTATAAATTAATTTATACATAAATTAATTTTAAATTGTGGAAAATTTGAGGCGGTAAGTAAACAAAAACATAAAAGTATGAGTTTGATGGCAATCATATTCCACGAAATCAGTATTAAAAAAAAGGAGGATTTATTCCCAAAGTAGATATCACTTTTAGTGCGTATAAAATATAAAAGGAGGATTTATAAATGAATTATACTAAATATTTAATTGTATTAATTACTTTAATAGTTATAATTTTTAACTGTAATTACAACAGTAATATTATATTTTAAAAAGTTTTTAAAACTACATTGTGACCAAAATTAGGATTGCATTCACTAATAATATTCTACTATTTCGATTATGATAACCATAACCATAATCATGTACATCGGCGACCTCAATTTAAAAATCATACAAAAATATAACTTTGATTAAAATTAAACAGGTTTATCTTCGAGTTCTAGCTCCTATCATTCCATTTTCAATAGAATAACCAAATATAATAATTTCAAATTTCTTTTATTTTTTTACCCTGTCTTTCTTAGTTTTTATATTTAATTAAATTAAAAACAACGACATTATTTATAAATAAAAAAATAAAAAAATAAACAAGTTTCATGGACACCTACTTGAAGACAAGTAGGTGTTTCCCTTTTACTAAAAATAAAAAATAAAAGACAACTGAAATTAATCAAGTTTAGAAATAACTTAAGAGTTAAAATAATATCATGCACTTAGCCTGTTAACCAAAAAATTGTTTCTTAATCTTTAAATAATTTAACACTACTTTTTTTGTTTTTTGTAAAATGCAAGAAATCACATCAACTATGTGTCAATTTGAAAAAACTTTCTTATGGTTCAAAATACAATAGTTCAATTCTTTCAACTTAGCTAATCGTGTATGTTGACTATTTGCATGGAGTCACCTCACATGCACATAGAACTAATTTTATACTACATTGCATGATTTAACAAGTTAATGAGATTTAATTGTTAGGTTTTAAATTCCATGGTTTTACGGAACTTGAATAATATAGTTCGAGGGAGTTGCTCGCATTTTTCTCGGGAGGGGAGGGCACCACAATTAACTGATTTTATTCATAGCTAATTTATGTCAAAATCCTGAATAACCACCTTTTCCCATCCCAATATCTTTTTTTTTCATTTACAATATTTGAATTCAAGACCTTATTTAAAGGATCCAAGTCTAGTTACCACTTTAACCAACAAATTTTTGGTAGTTATTTCTCTAAAACATCTACAAAGTAAAAAGAAAATTGTCACCTTGGACCTTTTTTCGTTGAACAAGTAACACCTTAATCTTGAAAATTGTCATCTACGTCCATGCGTCATGGGATTTTACGCATCTAAACTCAGTCCAATGATTAAAGCTTAAGTATTTGAATGCTCAAAAGGTTCAGCACTTCCAAAAAGTTGGAATGCTCTTGTTGCCTTCAGTGCGGATTCAATAACAGTAATAGAGTCAATTCCCATGCTTTTGCAAATATGAGCACATCCTCATCAGTTATCATGACTTGGTGGGTTGAAGCAATGAGAGACTGTTTCATGGAGCCAATTGCTTGCTTAATTCACTGCATTTGGATCACCCAGAATATCTGTTGCAGATGGTGGATATGTAGAGCTTGCTGGTATGCAAATCAATGAAGGGAAATTACACACGAGGGCCGGAGGCTGTTTTGAATTTCCCGTTAAGCTATGGCTACAGCCGCCGCGCCTGAAGCCATTATGGTAGCAGTCTGGCACTGACTAGAATATACCATTTGATTGGTGAATGCAGCAAGTTCCACCAATTGTTGTCACTGTTTGAGTCTGCGCAGTTGAAGGGGAAGAAGGTAAGTACAGTCACATAGCAGATTAGTCATCAGTCCAGACAGAATCTTTATGGTTTTTATATAGAGAGAGCTTCAACAGTTTCCTCTATTTAACCAAACACATCTTTCTACACATTTTTAATATAAAGCCATGCTAGCAGTATAGTATAAAATTAGTTAGTATTACTTCTGTCAATGGTTAATGAAAGTATGAAACCATCCTTCTGCCTCACAACTTACCTCTCCCTTCCTAAAAAATGGAACGAAGTACAAAAATAAGAGGTAGCTAGCTTGTTTAACTGTCTAAGGCAAGCATTATTAAAGTATAATGCCAAACAAAAAATGAGTCTGGATTAGTTCACAATGCGCCTACAACTGCACTAACAGTATTATGAACAAAGAATGGAGCACTATTTTTCCAAACACAATTGAAGTTTTCAATTCAATGACTACAGCTTATAATAGGTTATAACATTTCTAGAATAAAAAACACAATTATTTTCCAGCCAATGTAGATAAACTAATAGTATAATCCTTGAAAATATATTTGCCAAGAATTTTTAAATATTTATACTTCCTCAATCAAAAGTCATTCAATTTAAAAGAATATTGCAACCTGTACGTAATATCATCTGTAAACCGTCAGTCTTGGCATTGTTAGGGCAGAAAGTCTTGGAAGGAAGGAATTCATCAACTTTTATAGTCAAATATTCATTAGCAGAATTTGAGATTCTACACTGTCTGTTTCTTTTTATTCCAATTCAATACACAACTGAAAGTTCTCCGGATCTATCTGCATATAAAGATAATAAACTGATTAATAACTTGTTAAGAATTTGATTAGCATCAAACTGATAAAACAAAGGAATATAGTGACCTCAAACTTACTCATTTCATCAATCAACAGAATATAAGAAGGCAATTGCTCTTATAGTTTCCTAAAAATGATTAATCACCTGAACAAAAACATAGTGAACATCGTAATTTAAATAACAGTTTCAAACTTTAAATGTTGGTGCTTGGGAGGAGGGAGGAGACCTAATTACTAAATTTTTCAGTCACAGAAAGTCAAAAGTGCGGTGTACCAGTAGCAGTAGCAGTAGAAGTCAACTTTCCCATATTTCAACTCCACTGCATAATCCAAGCTTTGACTGACCAACACAGACTGACACTACTAAAATTCCACACTAACTAATAAATCATCATCCGGCGTGTCCCCAGCCTTCTTCATTTTTGTATGTAGATCAAGAAGTAAATGCCCCAGCCGCTCATACTGGGAATGTGATTGATCGCCAACTATAAATATTTGCACTGTATTGCCAACTTCAATCCAACTACAACCTGGCTGTTTCTTTAATCCCTTGTTCTGCATTTTCGTCCTAACAATGGCAGCTTCTTTCCATTTCCCTACTGAAGCATACATATTTGAAAGCAGTGAATAGGTGCCTGCATTCTCTGGTTCAATTTTCAAAATTTTCTCAGCTACTAGTTTCCCAATATCAGCATTTCCATGCACATTACACCCAGCGAGGAGTGCTCCCCAAACAGTCAATGATGCCTCTTCGCCAAGCCCCTCAATGATATTGAAAGCTTCTTTCAGCCTTCCTGCACGACCACAAAGATCAATCAAACATGTGTAGTGATCTTCTCTGAGTTGTATAGATCTGTTTTTCAGAATCTCATCAAAGTATTTAAGCCCCTCCTCGACTAAACCAGTATGACTGCAAGCTGTGAGAAGTCCAACAAAGGTGACATCATTAGCATGGACACCTAGTTCTTGCATTTCATCAAATAGATTAATTGCCTCCTTGCCATACCCATGGTGCGCATAGGCGGCAATCATACCATTCCAAGATATCAAATCCCTTTTGCTCAATAACCCATCATCAAACATCTTCCTAGCAATATGCAACTCACCACATTTTGAGTACATATTTATCAGCGCAGATACCACATATGTGCTATCCTGAAAAACTGTTTTACTTATCATTTGATGAATTTGTTGTCCCTCAGTAAGACCAGCTAAGTCACTACAAGCGCCTAACACGGTCACAAAAGTTCCGGTGTTGGGTTTTAACCCATCAGTAGCCAGCATCTTGTTAAATACCTTCAATGCTTCTTCACTTAGCCCATGTTGCACATACCCTGTCATCATTGCAGTCCAAGTAATGACATTCTTCTCTCGCATTTCACCAAACAACCTCTCTGCGCGACTTAACTCCCCATTATGAATGAAACCCGTGATCATAGTATTCCACGAAGGCATGTCCCTCTCAGGCATTCTCTGAAACAACTCCAGAGCATCATCCAACCTCCCATTTTGTGCATAACCCGTGATCATTGCGTTCCAAGAAACCACATTCCTAACAGGCATCCGATCAAAGAGTGCTCGAGCATCCTCAACTCTCCCGTTTTTCGACAAACCCGCAACCATGGTAGTCCATGAAACCACATCCCTTTCCTTCATCTGATAAAAAAGCCTCTGTGCATCCTCAATCCTCCCACACTGCACCAACGCCGTGATGATTGTATTCCAAGAAACCACATTCCTGTCCGGCATTCTCCTGAACAAGTCCAAAGCCTGCTGGGTTAGGCCATTCCTCGCATACCCATCAATCATAGTGTTCCAAGACACAACATTCCTCAGTGGCATCTCATAAAACAACCTCTCAGCTTCCTTAACTTGGTTGAACCTAATGTACCCACTAACCATAGCTGTCCAAGTGACCACATTTTTCTTGGCATCAAATCTATCAAACAGCTTCCTAGCTTCCCTGATCATGCCACGCTTTATGTACCCAGTTATCATGGTGGTCCAGAGACCAACATCCCGTTCGGGAATTTCATCGAACACCTTGCGTGCGTCGTCGATTTTGCCTTCCTGGCAGAGCCTAGAGATGAAGAAATTGCAGCGTTTCATTTCCATGTGAAGAGTGGTCGTGGATGTTAACCTGATTGTGATAACATTGCTTAACGATTTGGGAAGGTGCAAGAAAGTGAATGATAAATGATATAGCTTATTCATCTTTCAGTGATAATAATAATAATTAATAAGTGACTGTTAATTGTGATGTCAGATTGCTTAACCCTTGCACTTCGCCGGAGTATTTCCAGCTCGGTTAGTACAACCTGCTCTCCACCACACTGCTTTTCGTAATAAACCATATTTTTCTCTATTTTAATTATCAACACACTAAAATAGTTTTATATTTATTTTTTATAATAATTACACTAATAATAATTTATAATAAAATAGATATGTCAAATATTTTATATATTATTAAACTCTTTAATTATATAATAGTTACAATAATTTATACAACTTGTCTTCTTTTTTTTTTTTATCACAGTATTTGTTACATTTTATATGAGAAAAATATTGTAAAATTTATTATACAAATAATATTTTTCTTTTTAACCCATGTATTAACCCCTTAATTGCATAAAGATATCATACTCAACTCTTGTTACTCAAAAACACATTACACCTAAAGTTATAAAGTTAAAAAAGCAAGAATATCACGTAGAATTTCAAGAAATCACATAAATGCGTGTATAATTTGTTTTTTTTGAAATATTACGTTATTATAACTCTAAAGAAGAATTACTTTTTTTTTAAGTAATTAGATCTCTTTTGAAAAAAAAAATTAAATACAGTTTAGTAAATAGTTTAATTTTTATGTATTATAAGTAAAAAAATTTATATTGTTAGTTAATAAAAAATTATGATAAATATGACTTTTTAAGTAATTATAATAAAATGAATAAATTTATTATATATAAAAATTTATAATTAAATGATAATATAAAATTTATTTATAATATCAATACATAGATTATTTACTAAATGTATTTAGTGTTATTCTCCTGATAGAATTATAAATTCTTAAGTACTATTATTATTGTTTTTATAATTAAAATTAGAAGATATAATTTTATTTCTAATAGAAAAAACAACACAAAAAATAATATAAAGAAATTATATTTAAGTTTTGTTCATTATATACACATAAAAATACGTTAATAATTTTTAATTCTTCAAAATATATGGTATTGTTACATTAATATTTGAAACTAAAAAAAAAATCTAAATATGTAATTTGTCAATCACATTAATCTATTTTTTTAAAATATAACTTAAATAATAATGTTAACATAAGTTTAAATACTAAACATGAGAAAATAAATAATTAACTTTAGTGATTGAGATAAAATAACTTAATAGTTCACAAATTTATTTGAAATTTCTTTAATTTCATGAATTAATGTAGTAGTATTATACATTCTGAAAACCAAAATAATAATTTATTCCTCAAATAAAAATAAGATTAAATAACTCTATTTTAAGAGACTAGTTTAATTAAGACAATTGTATAAAAAAGTTAGTTTAAAACAATTGTCTTAAAAGTTTTTATACTTGACTTATTTTTACTATTTATATTTCAATCTTATTACTTTTTTAAAGTATTATTTTCTCATCTTTCCTCTTGTTGTCTTTTGTATTTATTGAATAACACCCACTATCCTAAGTCCTAAATTTGAAATCCTTTTTTTTTTAATTGATACAATTGAGGAAAGGAGAAATTGTTTTATTTTGAAGTTAAAACTAAAACATGACGCGAAGAAATACTTAATCAATCATTTCAACTAATTTATAATTCATTTGACTAGTTTACAAACATTTTATCAAATTAAAAATTTAAATAAGCGAATTATTTTAACTTCATATTTTAACAAAAATTCTCATTTAATATTATATTATTTATTTTAATAAAAAATTCGTTAAATTAAATTATTTATTTTAATCAGTATACTACATTTTTAAAGAAAATATTTAATTTAATTTTTTTAAATTAACTAAACCTAAAACTATATAATTATATAAAAATAAAAAATAATTTATATACAAATATATAAATATGTCTTTATATATTTATCAATTAATTCAAAAAAGCTACTTTTATTAAATATTTTAATTTAATAAATTAACTTAATGACTTTAAACGATCAAAACCTTGTTTATTTTCTTATTTTTGTAAAGTTTTTCTATTTTAAAAAGAATAAACTATATTATTTTAATTCCTAAATGTGCATAGCGTCATTCAAATGGTGAGAATCTGCGGTGGAATTTTTTTTTGAATCTTTTCAATATTATAATCTTACACTTTAATATTTTAAACTTTAATTTTAAAATAAAATATATTATATTAATAAAAAAATTGAATAGTCAAAATTTCATACAATATGATAATATCACCGCAAAAAATCTATAAAATCTCACACGCTGTTCACATGTTAAATTCCCATGAATATATTGACTTCATTCATAGCAATGCTTTGCTACAATTTATTGATAAAGCACATGGAGACATCCCGTTTCCAATCACTATTAGCTATACTTATATTATATATATATATAATTTCAATGAACCTTAAGAGCAATATCTGTTCTGTACGTTGCGCAACATATACATTTCCAATTATTCTTTTTAAACATTGTTGAGTTGGATAGCATAGCGACAAAGAAATCCACTGCAGACAGCTAGATTCACATGAAATTATGAAGTTTCTTTCTTGCATTATATGGTATAATGCATACAAGCAATTTGATTTATTGCTTTTATTTTAAGTCCAAAAGAAAGGGTAGCTTATATATATATATATATGGCAGATTTACAATTTTGATATGGATAAAGTTTTGATGCAGTTTTTTTTATATATCTTTAGTATTATTCTTTTATTTGAAATTTTACTTTGATAATGTACGTAATATAAAAACATATATTAAAATTTAATATAAATAATTAAGATAAAACTCTAATTCTGATAGAATGAAAAATAAAAAAATACATATGAAACTATTACTAAAATTTGTGATCTCCTTTTTCAGAACAATCGAAGAATAATGGGAATGGTTAAAAACCTAAGAAATTGAAGAGAATTAATGTATCTAAAGGGTTTGAGCTAGGTAGTTGAGTAGTGTGATTGGTATTGGGGTTCCCACCAAGTTTCCTATTTGGTAAGAATGTTAAGAAGCAAAACCCTTGTGTGGATCAAACGTCTGAACATGCAGTCCAACTCCACCTCAAGATCTTCTATCGCCATCCGAACCCCTGATAACTTTTTGTTTGTACTTTGAAGTACCATGGCGTCATGGATCCTATAACCTGAACTATGCAAATTCACACGCACAAGCTTTGATGTGAAAGACCTTTTTCCTGATTTTGAGTCCAACCAGGGTGAGGAAACAAGGGACAAGAGTGATTCCACAATGCAAATGCTGGTGACCCTTACTTCTCTCAGCACATCAACAACCAACACTAGTTTTTGTTCATTCATTGGAGGCTGCATGGTGACTGTTTGACTCTTCATACCCTTCAACCACTTTAGACACTTCAATGTTTCTTTCTTCAGTTTCTTCCTATAGCAATTGTAGGCTGTGATTTTTTCCTCAATTCCTGGATCGCCAATGCTTGCTCTACGCAGAGTGAATTCAAGTTCTTGAAGGTGTTCTTTTACTAGCAAGAGAACATCTTTTGAGATACCACACACCTCCAACATCCTCATAGATGACTCCGACACATCATTGACCCATTTTTCTTCTCTTTCATGGACAAGAGCTTGTTGGACCATTGGAGAATGGAGAAGCTTATTTGCTGAGTTCTGCAAGTCTTTAAGGGCAACAAAATCAAGGGGTGCCATAAGTCGAAGAAATAACGGGTTTGCACTCTTGACAAAAGAAAATTGATTCTTGAATACTCTTGGATGTAAACACTCAAAGATAAGTTATTAATATGATTGTGATGTGATGTAAAAAGAGAAACAAATAATATCAATAGTGTTTATACTTATTAAGTTATGAAAAATGAAGGCTAGAAAGCTAGTACTATGGTATAGGCTCATAGGATGCTTCAAGGGGTTTATATATATACATATATGTAAAGCATAAAAAAATGATTTTAATTAGATCTAAGATTGAGATGAGGAAGCAAAAATGAAGGTACGGAATTGGGATAGTAGTAACAGCTAAGGTACTAGTTTGTCCGAAGGAACCTTCCCTTTGTGTGGATATGTTAGTGGTTTTAGGATCTGTTGTTGAATATTAGAGCATTTATGAATAAAGTAATAACAATACATGCACGAGAGGGGATGCGCTCGTGCATGCCAACCTGTGACATGTTATAGATAGCTACTTAAGAGCTGACAAAATGTTGTCGTTCAAACAAAGAAGCTTGAAACATATTATATAAGGAATGTGAAAATACTAAGATGTTAGATTAGAAAAAGATTTGGTATGCTTAAGCATGGGTTGCTGACAACTGTGTTGTGTCTTTGTTTTGTAAATGCACGACATATAGGATCTTGATGCTAATATGCTATATGATTGCTATGATCCACCTTTACCCTTAGATTCTACCTAGAAACTTCCCTACTTTTAGAAAAGACAAAAGTTGCCGAATTCATACCGGACCTTAATAATTGATGCAAGGTCGAAAACAATGTTTGTTGTTCATATATACTTTTGTAGGACAAGCTACTTTTAAAATTTAATAGTAGGAAACAAAAATTTATGGGAATCTTTTAAGAGCGAGACCAGATTGGACATGTAGTTCGATCATGCACCAATTAATATTCTGGTCCAAACATTATCGGCTTTAATTACAGTTCTATAACAAAAATATATAGTCTAATTATTAAGACTTCAAACCAAGTCCAATTAACTTCAAAGCCAGACCAAGTTAAGTTATTAGGTTTGGGATGGGCTTAAGTTTTAAGTGCCCCTTAATTAAGCTGTGGCCCTACATTTGTACGTACATATAACAATCAAAATTTCATTATTATTATTATTCTAATAATTACCTTTAATATTTAACAAATTTTACAGAGCAGATATTCAAATTTGGACTAATATCACAATATATTAAAAGTCTATAACTCGAAAATTAAACTTTACATTTATGATTTACATAAAAATATAAATTGTAATAAAATAAAACAAAATTAGCCGAATTTCATTCAATGCTTATTATATGCGTTTATTAAAAAAACTATTAAGGAAATTAAATATTCATTATGGGTGATGGGATTTAATTAACGTGGTCTGTTTATATATTTATTTATTGATAGAAATAAAATTACATTAATGTAAATCAACCATTATATTATTTAATAATATTCATTGGAATAATTTTATCTCAAAATCTAGCATTGAATTTAAAGTTCCTTTCACATGTATAGATTATATCTACAAGATTTTATAGTAATCCAACATTATTTGATACTTTATTCATGTATACTAAAATCATTGTAATATATATTTTTAAAAATAAAAAAATTTAAATAATTTGATTATCTATTTATTGTTGTTTAATTTTCACAAAATTTAACACAAACTATTAAGGTGGTATATAGATTTTATTGAACGATTGAATCCATAAATTATCATTTTATATAGAATTATTAATTGTATAATAATTGATATAAATTACTACCTGTATAATGTAATCTCTCATTATATATATTTTCAGTTGGATTCTAATGCGGTCAAAATAAAAATGTTGATTTTGACAAAACTCTAAGATAGTGTTGATCAATGTGTACTCCACAAGGACCGAGGTCCATTCCCATAGCACTAAAGTTCATAAAGTATATGATTAATAACTAAGTCTTGCTATCGATGCAAAGAACGTATTAATCGATGCAAAGGAACTCATAAGTGATCATGGAATGTTGAGACTTGTCCACTTCCTAAGTAAGTCAACAAAATATAACTCATGTAGACTTTTAAATATAAAAAAATGGTACAAGAAAAGACAGTAAAGTAAAACGATACTAAGTTCTCACTCAATTATGATAAATAAATCTGTTTTGGGGTAAAACTCTGATCAATCTTTGGTCTTTGTGCTACTGACAATTTTGACTACAAATTTGTCATTTACAGCAGCTGAGAGTATACACAGCCAAGCGCATAAGACAACGGTAGAAACATGACCAAAACTGGAAGCTGAAACTCATCTCCCAACTTTCACATTCAAGCACACAGTTTTGATGCTTCACAACTCACGCCACATCAACCAGTACAGCCCACAACTTCAGATACTAAGAGCCAGGTTATGAGTCTGTGCATCACATGCAGAACTCTTGTGTCTTAGCTTTTCACTATCAGTATGTAGGGTCACAATCAGACCCACAGATACACTATTCAGGTCTTCTATTTCCTACCAGCAAATAATAGTTTTTTTTTTTATTTAATTACTCATTTAGTTTCTATACTTGTATCTTCTATTTTTACGGGTAGAAACTAGACATTTTAATCTTTATATATATACTTTTAATTTTGTTTTGATTCTTGTAATTAAATAAATTTTAATTCTATTACATAAAACTATTACAAATTTTCACTTTAACAACAAATTTGTAGCATTAAAGAATTTGTAGCTATGTTTATTTTGTGACAATGTTACTTAATAAAATTAAGGTAAACTTAAAGACAATAATAAAAACAGAATTAAAAATACATTTATAAGGACTAAAATATCTATATTTTAGGTATAAATAACAAAGCATAAAGATAATACAAGTATAGAAACAAAAATAGTAACTAAACCTAGTTTCTTTTTTTAAAGACCTACCAGTGCCCCAGATAAACAATAGAGGAGCCATTGCTAATTATTAAGAAACAAATGCTCTAGAGTAATATACTATCTATGCGTACCTATAGTGAGATCTTGTCTAAAGGCCACTAGAAGTACTGCACTTGTTAGCCATCTTTGAAGAGTTAGGGTTCTTGTTCATGGACCGTGAAAGGGAGGACAACAACCAACGAATGCAACACACACTGCAATCTCTAGCACAGTTAAAATTAAGATTGCAAGCAGCAGCAAACAAGGTGAAGAGAGTTTATACAACACAAACTTACCTTCACCAAACATAAACAACGCTCCAAGGGCCATAATCCCGAACCCCCCTAATGGATCTCCTTTGGAAAACCAACCATGACTAGCAACAACAACAACCACCACCACCAATCCTTCCACCCCAGAAGGCTCACATTTGTGACGTGTTCCTGATGCAGCTCCTCCATGCGTCCCATTCTCATTTCCAGTCCCTAGAATTTCCTTTGCAAAAGGCCCTGTCTCACATGCTTCCAATGCCAAGCTCAGAAGCCGTGATGTTTACATTGGATTCCATGGCGGGATCAGAACCCCAACTGCTATTTGAGACATTTAGTCTTAAAATCAATATTGATTTTAATAAGTAGTAGTTGTTCGTTTTTTCTTAACCAAGATATTAGGAATCTAAATTCTAAAATTAAGCAAGAAAAAAACTATGTTAAAAAAATATACATCATCAAGTAAACTCATGATCTCCAATAAATATTATTTACTATTTTTTTATGATAGATAGATACTTCGTGCTTAAAGATATAAAAAATAAAACATGAATTCTTACATTGTCCTACTTATATCAGCTCTCTCTTATCCATTTTTCCAGAGGTTTCCAAAAAAATTAAGCTGGTAGGTCTTTTAGAGACTAAAGGAAAGAAAAGTCCCGAGTTTTACCATTGAAAAACTCACAGTCCAGAGTGCCCTAAGAAATATACAACTAAGTCCAGTGCATTCATATCAATGAATCCAAATACAAACATAACAAGAAAAGATCATTACACGATCTCAATCATCATGGTGTAATTAATCTCCACTTGACTCATAATGGGTTAACTTTATTAACTTTATATTTTTGTAAAGTGAAAGATTCAGTTTTATTTGTGACCTAAGATTAATTGGTAGAAGTAGAGTCTAAGTAACTTGTCTGAATATACGTAGCAGAAAGGGCTTGTTTTAGTCTGTGACAATGGATCAAATAAGCAAAGGCATAAGCCAAGTTTAGGGGGTGTAGTGGATGGAACAAGATTTTTAACCTCGGAGAACAAGGAATATTTTATAAGTAGTCTTTGTCCCTATTGTAAATTATATAATTTCGGAGAGGAAGTTTACCCGTATGGTTCTAACCTCCAAAATGGTGAACTTTCCTCTCCACAGTTATTATTATTAATAATAATTTTTTGAATAATTGTAGATATACTCAAGTAAGTGAACAATATATATATATATAGTCGTTGAATTAAAAACTGTCATGTGTGATAATTAAGTTTATTAAATTTTTAAATAATTAGCTGAAAATGTAACTAGAGATGTATAGAAATTAATTTTTTATCCTTAATAAAAAAAAATTAAGGAATTAATTTGTAACTAGAAATGTCAAAGGTTAATTCGATTTAACTTAGCCAACTCTCACTTTGCTAAAACGAACAAATTAAATTGAGTTGAATATGTTATAAAATTGAATTTTTTAAAAAAATTTATAAAAAAATGAAATAATTTGACTCACAAAATAAATAAATAAAAATAAAATTTAATAATTATAAACGATATTATAAAGTAATTTTGTGCTGTTAATTAATAAAATATTTATTAGTATTTTATCAAATTCTTAAAAAAAATTTAAGAGAGAAACTCTTATGAATTGATAAAAATAATTTTATATTATTTCTTTCATAACATCACATCATTTTTCCTATTTCAACCAACCAGTTAATTACTTCATAACCGACTCAAAAGATATTATTATTATTATGATTGATTATGTTAGTTATTATCATGGTTATCATTATAATATATTTTTATAATAATTATTATAAAATTATGATAATAATAATATTCAAAATATATATTCATAATTATAAAAAAAATCATAAAACTTAATAATTTCATTTTCTTATTATGTAAATTTAAATTTATTTAATATTTAATAATTTAGTTGATTAATTTAATCAAAATATATACTTTTTATAATAATCTTAATATTAAAATTAAATATAATGAATTAAAAAACATTAAGGAAAAAAATATATAGACATATGATGATGCCACATGGCATGTCTCCATGACAAAATCTTCTTTTATAGTAGATAATAGATAATAAATAACGTGTATTTTAACATATGTATGTTACATAATAAGTATTTATTTTATATAATTAAAATTTATAATAAATAAATATTTATGAATATATAAATTTTATTATAATTAAAATCTATAATAAATAAATATTTTTACCATATAAATTATATTATAAATTTATAATAAATTATACTATGTGACAATGTTATTTTTAATTAATGATAATTTTTTTAACAAATATTTAAATTTAATTTAAAATTAAAAACATTAAAAATAATAAATTAAAAGCGACAATAAATAAAAAATACCCTCCTTTAATATAATTATTCTAACATATATATATATATATAAGTTTAATTTATATATATAAGATAAATATACAATTTGAAAAAAAAAATAAGATTTTCATGAAAAAACATTGAAGACCAGCAGAAGTTGGGTTGATAATTTGAAACGAAATTACAAGTATTGGGTTACGATTATAATTGGGCCGTATATATTCGCAATTGAAGCCCAGCCCGGCGCAGTTGGAAGTGATTAAAAATGTGAATTGAAATCGAAATGGATATGATTATTGAGTTTGGAGTGGAAACCCTAGGTGAAGCGAATTTGGGGTTAGGAGCAATCAAAGAAGGAAGATGTCGTACCTGTTGCCTCACTTGCACTCAGGATGGGCCGTGGATCAGGCAATCCTCGCCGAAGAGGAGCGTCTCGTCGTTATCCGATTCGGTCACGATTGGGACGAGACCTGTATGCAGGTAGGTAACTCTAACCTATAACTGTTCATTCAATTAACTGCGAAATTTATTACTGAATTTGAATTTGAATTTGAATTAGATGGATGAGGTGTTGGCGTCGGTGGCGGAGACGATTAAGAACTTCGCGGTGATATACCTGGTGGACATAACGGAGGTGCCGGATTTCAACACCATGTACGAGCTTTACGACCCTTCCACTGTTATGTTCTTCTTCAGGAACAAGCACATCATGATCGACCTTGGTACTGGCAACAACAACAAGATTAATTGGGCCCTCAAGGACAAGCAGGAGTTCATCGACATCGTCGAGACTGTTTACCGTGGCGCCAGGAAGGGACGCGGTCTCGTCATCGCTCCCAAAGATTACTCCACCAAGTACCGCTACTGATTCATCCATTCGCCATCGATTTGTATAATTAAACATACTGTTCTCTTATCATTTCAATTTCCGCTTATTTATAGACACACCTTAAACCCTAACTGGGAAAATGTGGTACTTCAAATGGATATTTACTGTGTCGTAAGGACAATAAAATGTTGAAAACTAGCTTTTTGTTTTACATTTGTCTTTGAAATTACGTAATTCTCTCTAGTTAAAAATTAAAATGTTGCCCTCCATTTATATTTTCTCTTTAAAATTTCCAAAACAAAACCTTATGTACGCAGGAAGAAGTATTCGAATTATTCTAGAAATAGAGGCACCAAGATAAATAATTATTTCATCATTTCTGTTTTATCTATCATTTAGGTTACTCTAGAGATGTATTCTATAATAAGTATTCGAAGGACATTTGTTAATAATATGTTTTTTTATTGGTAATTATGTTAGAGATGTATTAAAAAAAGCACATCTGATGTGCAATAATAATATTTTTTAATAAAATTTTCCACCTTGGTTGGTATTTGCCTGAAATTCTCATTTATAACTGACAGTTTATATAGTATTGTTTCTCTCATTTATAACATAGACAGTTTATATAGTATTCTTTCTCTTCTTTCTTTTATAAATGTATAATTGAAAAAATAGTAAATAATTTATTATAAAATTTTAAAATAACAAACAAAATATAAACAAAAATTTTCTTAAAAAATGACAGAACAGAGGAAAAAAAACCTGAGATAATATTTCCTAAACACAGACCCAGTCAAGTCACAAGTGTATATGGTTTCATACATATTCAAGTGGATTTTCTCTCTTTTATTTTGCGGATGGCAAGCTGTTCGATAATGTTTCCTCAATATATACTACTATGTCATACTTAAAATTAGTCAACATAAGTTAAAATCAGAGGTTACTCGTTGCAACCAACCAACTTTGCCGGCTCAATTTGCAAAGTTACCAACAAGTCTAGCATAGTCGATAGATAGATGAGTTTCTTCATCATGTGAATCAAGGATTCGATATTTAATTGTGTATAAAAAAAAATTATTAGAAGGGATAACACTCACTTCAATTATTTACCTCTCAAAAGAATTATTCTCTGCCAATTGAGAAATATCTTTAGTGTAAACAAACAAACAAAAAAATGCAAGGTTTAAACTTCATGGCAGCTTGTTTTTTGGTACTCAAGCATATTGGTGAAAAGGTAGGTGAAGAAATTGTTATACATCATCTTCTGTGATTCATGCGTTTTTTTTACATGTATCTATACTATCTTTGCTACTAAACATTAAAGCTTCTACCTATTTTTATTTCCAACAATGGCCACAAGTTCTATAATTGCCATTCCAATCATATACCATGTAGCTGCAGCCAGCACACACTGCAACCAAGAGCTGTTAACAATTTCCAGAGCTAGAGAACCAGCCAAATGTTGTTGCAACTCATGTGTTGACTCAACTGCGTGTAATTGAACTGTAGCCACTCCAGTCAATGCAGTAACCATTGGTAGTCCCCATCTAATAGGGCTATTTTGATTCTCATATGTTTGAGGATCTCCTTCATTTGTTTTTTTCTGTCCTGTGGTAGTACCAACTGAAGGCTTCTTAGGTGGGGTTGGAGTAGCAGTACTTGTAGTTGAAGAGGGAAGAGCATGAGTTGATGGAGTCCAATACTCCTCAGGATGAATGCAATTTAATGGGGTTTGATGTTTGGTCCCTGTCCTTTCTCTTACTTTCTTCCTCGCAGCGGCATCTCGGAGCTTGCCAATATCTGGTTCAGGCAATCTATACACAACTCTTGTCATGCTTGTTTCAGATTTTGATGAGCTACTACTTGCACTAGGTGATTGCCAGTATAACCAATTGGAAATTGATCTTATTGCCTGAATTGCTGACATTCTTGATTCTCTTTGGAGGTCTGTTTCCTGAAAGGGATGTTCTCTAGTTAATCCATGAAGTAGAGAGTGAGTAAGGAATACAATACAAGCATTGAAGACCTTGCATAATGAAGAGAATTTCTTGACCATTACATGTCATACTAACCTTAGAACCCTTAAAAGCTTTTTCCTTTGCTTCCTGGAATCTAGTCTGAAACTTCTCCACATCTACAAATATGTTAGAGACACGAACACCAGCTGTATGACCTGCACCTACTCTTACGTTGCCACGTGGCTGCTTGGACATCAAGAACTCCAATGCTGCAAGGTTGGACCTCTCAACAACCCTAAAAGCAGAAGAATGGTCATTCACAAGAAGTAGAATGAAAAAGGGGGAACCGTGTTTTATGCACTCCTGACCAAAATATTTTTCATTAGTCCTTTAAGTCACAAATTGACAAATCCTCTCCGAGTAATGTACTTTTCTGGTCACAATGAATGCTACTCTCAGTCTTGTTTAGCTATACTTTGCAATCCTGAGCATAATGAAACCAATTCTTCATTTCAATAACAAACTAACAATCAACAATTGCTGCTTGCTAATTGCTCAACTCATCCCTTTCATAATATCAGTGGTCCTATGGAATTACAAATGTGAAAAAGGAGAAAGCAAGTCTCTTGCTTTATAAAAACAATTCAACTATAGAGCAGATATTGTAAATTGTAACTTTCTTCTTGAGTTGAAACAAGAAATTTCACTCATAGAAGAGAGAGAATGGGTGCAAGATGGCAGATTATTCCAAACATAAAAAGGATACCAACAATCAACAATTACTGGATCAAAGTTAAAATCCAGGAGAATCTTAGTCCATCAGATATGATTGGCATGCAGTTAACTAGATCAAGGGATTCCTAAATAATTGTTGTAAGTCTCCGTATAGCATTGCTGTAAACAATTTAAAATTTCAATATATGTACGAACAAGAAAACACCTGTAAATAGAAGAATAGTGAACAGTTGGAAAACACTAAAGATGAAAATAGCAGCAGAAAAGTGACTATCAAGACAAATATCCTTCTTGAAACAAAATAAGGAATTATCAACAACCTTGTATGGAACCAAACTAAGAATTATACTTGATAAATGAATGTCAAAGAGCTAGCAACTAGCAAGTGAAATGTCAGGTCCAACTCTGCAGGAAAATTTCACAACCATTTCCTAGCAAAGACGATAAATTCAGATAATAATTGCCAACACCAAGAGATCAGTATTGTAAGCTCAAATTCTAGAACAAACCATCAGCCAATTACATCTCAATCTTCTGAAGTTCTTTCCAACTCAACAAATAAAGATACTAGAAACATATTAGTAGTATTAAAATTGCAGGAGAGAACTGTAATGAGGCCCTCCATTGCTAGATTAGAATTTTAAGGATCATGCTAATGCAGTTCGTTTTGGAAAGCAACGACATATTAACAACAACAATGACAAAATTCTTATCTGACTACTTGGATCACACAACACCAGTGTGCTACATGGATCACACAACAATAACAAAAACACGATGACATATTAAATGAAGAGAAAATTACTATAAGATAGTATACCCTGAAGGTGTGCAACAATTTACCACAAAATATGGCTCTATGCTAAGTAACAAGAATATTGTACAATATATACAAATCACAATAAATATGGTATTAATTATTTAACAATTAAGAAATAGTTATGATCCTATCTTGATCCAGAATGGTATACACACTTACGAAATGCAATTGACAGGACAAGATTCTATTGCCTCATCAATTTTGTGATGAGAATCAGCCCACTGAGCAACAACCCTTGCTCTTCCATAAACTGATTCAACAGCAAAAGTCTTTTCTGCTAACAAAGCACATTTCAGGCAACCAACACATTTGATTTCATCAACAAATATTGCCCTCTGCTCACTTTCTGACCCACGCCAAACCGAGTATATGGGTCTGCCAGTGAAGCCTTTGAATTCTGAACTCTTTGCTTGCTCCTGCATCACATCAACATTTTTTCGCATTTCGAAACCAACCAAAACAAATTGGCAATTAATTTCTCTTGAAACATTTATGCAAAAACATAGATTCACTGACACATTCCCAGTTCAGATGCAAAATTTCATAATTTTCTGTTTTACTTTGTCTTATTAAACAAGCAATATATTCATCCCATGACCCAAGTACTACTTTGTAATCAAAGACTAGAAACTAGACAAGCCCCAATTTGGATAAACATCTAAACAAGCACTTAAAAGGAAAAAATAAAATAAAATGATTCAAACTTTGTATAAGTTAAGGCTAACCATAGAATTTAATTTTTATACACCGACACACACCATAGACCAATTAGAAATCTTGCTATATATGATTTTTATGGTAATTATAAAGTTAACTACATGTCAAAATATTTTACAAAAGCTTCATTCGTCTATTTACTCCTAACCATATGTAACTAAGCTTTTTCAAAAGATCACTCATCTAACTTCTATATAAGCACTTATAAACTTAAGAGATGCTAACATTCTTTCCTTAGAAAAGTCTTAAAACTACAAAATTAAAAAATTCTGAATAGAAGTTCATTCAAACTGATCCTAAAACTTGAATTGGATAGAACAAATCAATAGTGATAGAAGCACAAGTGATGAGTTGCTAAACACATGATATGATGATTACATGAGATGAGTAATTAATGGGTTGGCTCTATTGAATGTCCAGAGGAAGAAAGTATTGAATTTGAGGGAATTAATTGAAGCAAAAGCAAGCCATAAGAGTAAAAAACCTTATCGTAGGCAAGGCGTGCATTAGGGTCAGAAAGAATGGCATAAGCTTCATTGAGTATGATGGCCATGTCATGACCAGAAGGGCCAGCAATGTCAGGGTGGCAGCGCTTCTGAAGAGAGCGATATGCCCCTTTGACTTGTGACTGATCGCAGGAGCTGTCAATGCCAAGAAGCTCATACAAATCAAAGTCCAACATGGATGATGATGATGATGATGCCGCCTTGCATGTAAGTGTGGAAGTGGAGCTATTAGATTTAGAGAAAGACTTGTGGTGGAGGTTTGAAGAGTGAAATCCATGAGGTTTTGTGATGATGTAAGAAGGAAGGCATGCAGATGCAGATGCAGTGGCCATGTTGTTGTTGTTGATAGAATGATGAGTTTGAGAGGAACAAGGTAAGGGAAGAAGAGGATAAGACATCATCATATTCATATGGTAGAGTTTCATCACGACTCGTCCTATATATTATGCAAGATATTTTGATCTCTCATATTACTTTTCCTGAAAACGATGCAAGATATTTTGCTATTCTCATGTATGTGAGTATGTATGTATTAATTTTGCTGAAAACGATGCAAGATAGTTTGTCATGTTCCCCTATGTGCGTGTAAACTAGAAATTAGGAGTCAGTCTCAACACATTTCCTTTAATAAATTATTTTATAATACAAAACTCGCTTTACATCATTGTGCAAAATTATTTTAGAAGGACTTATTTTATAAAATTGATTATGGTAAAATTGATTTTCAACATAATTTTTGTTTAAACAATAAATATTAAAAAATTATTTTTTTAATGGAGATTGATTTTGAGTGTAATTATTAAAATAAATTTTAATGTCTATGTACCTTTATTTATTATTATAACTAGGGGAAGTAACGCACTGCTGCTATATATTTTATAAAATAAAAATAAGATGAAAGAGGAAGAGAGAATGGGTGTTGAATAGAAAATGAGATGGAATGTAAAGAAGTAGTGGATAATTTTTACACCAATTGAAGAGTAAAATAAAATAGTCTATAAAATATGAAAATTTGATAGGTTGATATAGAGATTTAAGATACCACTAGTTCACACAAATAAGGATGATGTATAATATCATTGTTTTGATTTTTAGTGTATAAAAATTCTCCTACACCAACAACAAATATAAATTCTTGGTACGGGATAAGTTTTTGATCTAATGGATTGAGAAAAACATGTGAGAAACTAAAAAAAAAAAAAAAGATGAATATGCTATTTTGATATATATTAAAATTTTAAAATAAATAAATATATAATAAATTTTTATTTCATGTTACTTATTAAATTTTAAAAATGTATGTATAATATTTTTATTTCTGAAATAGAACTCATAATCTTTATAAAAATATTTGAATTAGATAAAATAGATAATAAAAATATTAAATTAGCATATCATCAATCACAAAAATATCTAATTAAATATTATAAACATAATGTAATTATATAGTATAACAACCCATCCATCCAGGTTAATTTCCACCATAATATTCAATTATAACGTTACCATATGTACCTATGCGTCATTGTGGCAAGATAAAAGTAGATTGGTGGACTAGTCCAATAAAAGAATAAAAATAAAAATATTTAATAGATAAAAATAGATAATAAGTAAATAATCTTGGGAGTAAAAATAATTCAATAGAATTTACTATATGTCTTTTTTTTTAAATATTATTTATATTTTAACCTCAATTTTCT
The DNA here is from genome assembly GCA_025330945.1 of Mucuna pruriens. Taxonomy (NCBI): domain Eukaryota; kingdom Viridiplantae; phylum Streptophyta; class Magnoliopsida; order Fabales; family Fabaceae; genus Mucuna; species Mucuna pruriens. The sequence goes on along the minus strand of JAENHJ010000383.1, from coordinate 651,925 downwards.
AATACTAAACTTCAATAAGAAAAAAGTGTAAATTAGATTTTAATCTTAATATTTTTTTTATTTATATTTTAATTGACAAGTAGTTTATTTTTTTTACATATCAATTTTATTTATTTGTTTGTGTTATTTGTGTTTTTTTTTTAAATGTTACAGTTTTCTAGTTTAGAACTTTATTAAATATTGAAGTATCCTAAATATCTTAATATTTTGTGCATTCTAGTTTTTAGTATTCTCTTATAATTTTTTGAAGTATACTAATAACTTAATATGTGTATTATTAAAACATGTTACACTTGCATTTTACAAAAAAGAAATGTTATTCAAATAATAATTAAATACTTCAATTTCATTCACATGACTTAATTTTAAAAATTATTGATGTTATATTTTATTTTTTGAATCTAGAATTTTTTTACAAAAATATTTTTATTTTTAATCAAAACTAATTTAGCATAATGACTTGATGGCTCGACATGAGACCAGACTAAGCTTAAAAATAGAGGCATGAAGAATATATAGGATGAATCGAACCAACTTGATTTTATGTTTTAACTTACTTGTCACTCTATAAGTTAGTATTGACCTATGTGGTTAGATTATCGGAATGATAGTATTGGATAAGGAGTGACTAACAATATAAAATATGTGCAATGTAGTGCTAATAGTATTGGTGTTGATGGAATTTGTGGGAACAAGTGTGAGGGAAAATGAAAGAAAATATAACAATTATAAAATTAATATTGATTTTGAGTGAAGGAAAAATAATTTTCTATTGCTTTAATCTCTTCATAAAAGAATTTAATTGAAAATAATTTTATTTTAGTAATCAATAAACTTTTAATAGATTCTACTTCTATAATACCTCGTAGAATTAAAGTATTTTAATAAGCTTTTTCTTTTTAACTTTGTCTTTTAGAACTTAAAATAATCTGAAACTTTGTTCCATAATCCTTAAATAAGCAACTCTTATTGCTGTATAATATCTCTCATAGATATTATATACATGAGTTAAGATCCATTGACATCCATTGTTGTATAATATCTCTCATAGATATTATATACATGAGTTAAGATCCATTGACATCAACCATTAAAGTTAGTCAAATTATATTTTTAATAATTCTTTTATAGAATGTCAATTTAATCGATCAAACTATTGAATTTGATATTTTTATTAATTAGATTAAGTATACAAATTTTTATATAATTCCAAAATTATTTGATAGCTCATCACAACATTTTATTTTAACGTAGAATAAAACATTCAAAATATATGTAAATATTCATTGTTGGATAATATATTTATAAAAATCTAGATTACACTAAATTTGATATACATGAATATAAAGATAATATCACATAGTTCAATAGATGAATCGATTAAATTTTTATTTTAAAAAAAATTATTAAATATATAATTTGACTAACTTTAACACTCAATGATAATGAATATTAATCCTCAATATGTATGTATATATGTGTGCGGGCATCCGCATGTATATATATATATATTTATTTATTTATTTATATTTACTCTTAAAATTATGGGTTTATATGATAATTGTTATAAAATTATTTTGAAAATGAAAAAAATTCTTTTCAAAATAAAAAATAAAGCCATTTATATTGTTTTTTCTTCTTATTTTATTTTCTAACTTCTAATTTTTTTTTTAAAAAAACAATGTTATTAAACAGAACTTTTTCCTTTTTCTTTTACAAAAATTAGTTTTTAAAAATCATTTTAAAAACAGTTTTAAAAAATAAAAGAAATTAAAGTACAATCAAAGAGTTCTTTTATGTCTTTAATCAGTTTTTTTCAAAACCAAATACACACTTCAAGGCCTTTCTTAAGAAAAAATGTGATTTATGGTTCCCATTTTTCACTTATAAACTCTTGGTATTTGAAAGTCACGTTGAGCTCCAATTAATTTGAGTTTAGTTGAAAATAAACGGGTGATTCTAATTTTAAAAAGAACACATTTTTTAATATTTTAACACACTCATTCTTGTCTCACGAAATTTACATTCCTTTCAATACAAATAAATCTGTGGGTTTCATTTTTTATTTGATGAATATCATTTCTAAACTAACCAGACTTACACAAATTTTATAAATATTTATTAGAAAGAGAGTTATAGAAAATATGTTGTGGGCATTCCTCTTTATTTTTTTGTTTAAACTTTTACATTTTTAAATGTGAGATTAATTGTGTTTAAAGTAATTTAACTTAATTTTTCTTGATGAGTGTGATATTTCATACTTTCAGTAATTTTCTTGACCACAGTATCAACCGTTGGTATTTTTCACCCTGTTAATTATTAAGGCACTTCACAACCTTGATAGTTTTAAGAATTAAAAACACTCTAATTATACATTTCTTCAGTGTGTGACAATAATATAAGGGAAAATCAAAGAAAATTTTGCATACAATGTGATTCGGAACAAGGGTATAACAGGAGGAAAGGACAAAATATCGAACTGGTTACCTGACAGTTACACCCCAAACCGGTTTGGAACACTACAAAACATGTTACAGTTTTGTTAACTGTTAACTTGTTCCTCCAAACACAACTAATTAATTAACGTTTCTCCACCATCAAACATAATTGGATCTACACAATTTTCATTCAACTTTTCTGGTTTTGTAGCATGCAAGTAAAAGGTAAAAAATAGATATGAGCAGGAGAAAGAAAAACTCCGGCATGGCATGGCATGCATGCATGCAAAGATGAAAGTGTTATCTTTATTTCGGGATGACTAAGTAAATTAGCATTCATGTGTCACAATAGTTGCAGTCTTAATTGGCTATGCAGTGTATTCATTCTCTGTTAAATATCCTTGTGGGAAGATGATGATGTCATGATAACCACATGGCATGCCATATGCCAATGCATCCATATCTGTACTGAATTAATTGTTGTGCCTTATATGCCAGTGGTAAATAATTTTAGAGGCAGATTCAGGAAAACACGTATTCATAGTTTTCTTTTCTCTTTTTTGGGGTGCTATGGAGATTGGGTAGTGAAACGTTATATATAAAGTTATATATGAAATTGAAAATATCTATGAACTGGTTGCAACACTTGTTTCATGTTTTGCTTACTCTTAGTTTCGATTCACTAACAACTTGAAGATGCTTTATTGTTCAAATTCAAAGCACTAAGGCTTATTGTCAAGACTGTTGCATTGCTTTATATACAGTGTATTATGAAAATGTACACAACTTATGAAGGAATTCATGAAAAAAAAATTATCTGTTAATTAAGAACATTGATTTACATTCAGTTTGTCGTAATAGAGAATTTTATTCTATTTGGTCAGCATAGTTTCATCTCTTCATTTGTTTCTCTCCAAGAAACAATAGTCTTCCTAGTTGGTTCCTAGTAACTCCTCATCAATTCTTCTGTGTATCATTGGTAACTAAGGCAAGCATCAAATAGTAAAGCCTGTTTTGAATGCCAGATTTCTGTAAGATTTTCAAGATTATCTTTGATTTGCTAGTGTAATGTTTGGTGGACCAACAAATCTCTAACTTTCCTTTTAAGGGGAAAAGGGTGTTTTAAGTTAAGTAATAGAGGAGTATTAGTAAATTAAATGAGCTTTTACCTGCTGGGGTCATGGCCATATTGAAGCAACAATATTTTATTTTATACCATTATTACTCAGGAATTAGTTGGAAAGTAATTCAGAATGAAAGTAAAATGTTTCAAAATATTACAGTAGCAGTGAAGGTCTTGGAGATTGATCAAGGGCATTCTTGTTTCACTATATGTAGCTAATTTCAAGAAATCTTTCTATGGCAAACAAAGTAAGTCCATACATCATGATATTTTCTCAACCATCTGAGTGATTTTCATAACTTCTCCAATTTTGTTATGTTAGATTCATTGTTGCAATCTGGTCAATTTGTATACTGATTAACTCAATTACTATAACTATAAAATATAATTTAGGTTGGAGGAAAAGCCTCCAAGGGTTGAAATTGGTGTCTCTGAAGAAGAATTAGATGCTAATAATACTTGATATGTGAAATGATCAAATAAAATGGGTGCACTAGAAGTTTCCAGATGTGGAAGAAGAAGGAGAAGAATGGCTGGTAAAAGTTCAATTACTCAGACAGCAACCAGACATGGCTCTCACAAACTGAGCAAATTTGATCTAGCTGATCTAGAATGGACCAATAGGATTCCAGAGTGTCCAATATACCATCCATCAGACCATGAGTTTGAGCATCCTTTAGTTTATCTGCAGAAGATTGCTCCTGAGGCTTCTAAATATGGTATGTGATAACTGGTCATGGTTGTTTTTCTTTTAATTACTGGTAGTTCATCACTGTGTTTATACCAAGAAATTCCCCTTGTATCAGAAATTGATGTAATATATTAGTATGGTTTGCAAATAAGTTGGCATTTTTTGCCATATCATGTACAAGCTATAATAACTTGATTATTCAGATGCTGATTAGTATGATCACTTTTATCTTACAAATACAAATGGCAGGATTCTTTTAGAAGCGTGGGAGGGGGAAAATGAGGGAAATTAGCTAGAGAAAGAATCGCAAGCTCGCATGCATGTCTGAGTTTCCTTCAAAACTGATAACAAATCCCCTCAAAATTGTAGTTACTTACCTCTAAATCTGATTCTCTTACATCTATTTTGTTTGTCCCCCTAAGCATACTAGGAATGCTACTTAGTGACCCTTCCAATTTGATAGAAACTGAATCAGAATTACAAAAAAATAGAACTTCCTAACTTGCAAAACTTCAAGGGTCTGCACCTTCCAATATCCAAAGACTCCAATTCTTTCACAAATGATTAGATACCCTCTTTTTCTACCTCTCCTCTTATTTATAGGCAACATGCCTTATTTCTCTAATTATCTCAACTCCAACTAATGAACTGACTAATATAATAGATTGACAACTAACAGCTATCTACCACAATTCTCCATGCACTTTCCTTTGGTCTTATTTCTCAAAGTGTTCAAGTCATAAATTAAAAGGATTTATTTTAAACCAGAATAATTTATTTTCTGCACTTTATTGTCTTGTTTTTAACTTGTATGCTAATTGTTTCATCCTCATATTTCAGGTATATGCAAAATTGTTTCTCCAATTGCAGCCTCTAATCCAGCTGCTTTTGTCTTAATGAAAGAGAAAAAAGATTTCAAGTTTGAAACAAATGTACAGCCTCTTCGACTTTCTAAATGGAATGAAAAGGACACAGTAACATTTTCTATGAGAGGAAGGTAAGATAATGTCATGCTTTTAAGCCTTTATACTACTTAATTGATGTAAAATAAAATAATTGTTGGTTGTTATTGTTTCTACCAGAAAATACACCTATCATGAATTTGAGGCTCTTGCAAACAAGGCATTTTTCAGTAGATTTCACTGTTGTGGAGATCTTCCTTCTTCATATGTGGAAAAGGAGTTCTGGCATGAGATGGTGCATGGAGAGAAGGGAACAGTTGAGTATGGAGTCAATGTTGAGGGTAGTGCCTTTTCATGTGACCCTGATGACAGGCTCGGAACAAGCAAATGGAATTTAAAGGTTTTCTTCAGACTTCATGCTGACCCCATTCATTTAAGAGTTCTCTTAACATCTGCACTCTTGCAACTGGTTTTTGATTGTCATGCATTGCTCCTCAAAATCTTTAATTATTGAGTTTGCAATTAGAATTTAATATATTTATCGTTATTTGCAGTAACATTCTTTTACACATGTATTTGTTGATTTGATTTCAGAACTTCTCACGGCTGCTGCAGTCTCCATTGCGTTTAGTTGAAAGGGAAATTCCAGTAAGAAAGCAATTTTTGAATCAAAGATGAATTCAACACTTACAATTTCTTATTTCTAATTCCATTGCAAAATTTTAGGGAATAACTGATCCCATGCTTTACATTGGGATGCTGTTCAGTATGTTCGCATGGCATGTAGAAGACCATTATTTGTACAGGTATGTATATCTAAGAACAGTTTTCTTTTCCACTGCCTCAGCAATTGTTTAACTTAACTCAGATCATTATATGTATTGATGTCTTCTTCGCAGCATAAATTATCATCACTCGGGTGCAAATAAAACTTGGTATTGTGTGCCTGGCTATGCAGCCTCACAACTTGAAAAGACTGTCTTACATCATGTGTATTGCAATAAGATCTTAACAAAACATGGAGAGGATGGAGCTTTCAAGTTTCTTGCACTAAAAACAACCATGTTCCCTCCAAATGTCCTGTTACAACACGATGTGGCAGTTTACAAGGCTGTACAGAAGCCGGGAGAGTTTGTTATCACCTTTCCTAGAGCATATCATGCTGGATTTAGTCATGGTAATCTATCATTCTCCTTGTAGGTGTCTGTGTGATTTAGTCTCCACATATACAGAGACATACAAATTCTAGTTCTAGGATATTAATTAGAGTTTAATTTTCATATACACTTTTTATACTTTCAACAAATCATAAATCACTTTAGGTATAACTTTTAAATTGATTGTTATAAAAGTCAACAAATTTCTTATCATTTGTATGAGCACAAAACTTTTAGACTGATTACTATAAAGATCAACAAAATTCTTATCATTTGGATGACCATTTATGCTGTCAATGCATTATAATTAAAATTTGTTAACTTTTTAATTCTTTTTGTTGATCCTAGGTTTTAACTGTGGAGAAGCAGTAAACTTTGCTATTGGTAATTGGTTTCCACTTGGGGCAGCAGCTAGCGGGCGTTATGCACATCTGAGAATGATGCCTTTAATTCCATATGAGGAACTTCTTTGTAAAGAGGCAATGTTGGTTTACAAGTCCTCAAAAGTCAGAAGGTCCAAGAACAAACCCGGAGACATGGCATCTTATCAAACTAGTATTATGCTGCCTTTCTTGCATCTTATGCAATTTTATAAGACAACCCTTTTGAGACTGAACAGTTCAGGAAAGTTGTCGAGTTCTTCAAATACATCAGGTTCTCGGCTATGCAGCCTCTGCCACAGGGATTGTTATGTAGCTTACTTGCTGTGCAAGTACTGCTATTCTCGCCCAATTTGTCTTTTCCATGGTAAGACATTATTATTATATTCATTTTGAGAATTTTTATTTCAATTGCTTCAGTTATTGTTAGGTGAACTTGCTCATGATGATTTGAGACTTGTTAATTTTCAATTTGCTAGCAACTAGATGACTTGGTAGGTAGTTACTGACATAAGCTTTTTGGCTCGGCTTATGATGCCATGCAGACATTGCACCACAGACTTGTTTATGTGGGCGAAATTATACCATTTTCAAAAGGAATGACATTTTCTCACTGGAAGAAGCAGCAAAAAGTTTTCAACAGGAAAAAGAATGCGTTGACACAATCTCTCTGTCAAGTATATTCTCCTATAACAGAAATAAATGCAATAAAGATCATAAGGTATGTGAAATTGGTAAGGCATTTTGATGGTTTGGCATTGACACTTCAGAATCCTCTTACTGAAATTAAATAATTACCTTTCTTTGCTTGCATCACAAATATATTGCATTAATTTATCTTCATGTTGCTTATTTAAAGGCATCTAATTCATTTCCACCTTTAAAATTAAACTGGAAGCAGAATAATCCTTGGCACAAAGAAAAAAGTATAAGAGGAACTGCTTATTCTCTAGGGGCAGCATCTAAACCGAAAACAAAAGTAGCTGACAGCATCAAGCACAATATTGAAAAGAAGACAACAATGAAGCATTGGAGAAACAATGGGCTTCCATCTGTGAAGGGTATCAAAAGGCCAGGAATCATTTATAACTTGAGAAAACGCAAATCAAATTTGAATGAGTTCCAGCACCAACTTCAACGGGCAACATCTAACAATTGAGTAAGGAAAATTAAAATAAGCTATTAACCTTCTTACTCAATTCACATGATAGCCACTATGAGGCAGATTTCTCCTAATTTATCTCTTGAAATATACATTTAGAAGTTGCAACCTGTAGATTAGTTTAGCTTTTTCATTCTTTTTATATATATATTATTTCTGGAATTCGTTAGGAAAATACACAATATGTTGAAAAGATTGTTGTTCACAAACGTACTGTTAATGTAACTTGTGGAAAGAATTTATTGGGTATCAAAATGGAACAGAAAGACAACAGATAAATTGTGATATACTGTAGATAGTAAAAGAAACTATGGACTCGCTCTTCTTTTAAATAGTAATTGTGAACTTCAGAAATATAGACTGAAATAAGAAAGGAAACTATGATCCTTTCACAAAGAAGAGAGCAAAGAAATGAATAAAACAGTAAAAGAAAACCCAACTTCTGAGCAGGACCCCCTTTTTGGACCCCCTTTTCTGTTATCTCCACTCAGAATAACCCACCAATCCCAATTTTGGACCCCCTTTTCTGTTATCTCCTTTGCCACCTGTCCTCTGTTTCCCTCACGGAGTAGAAGACCCATGTAGCCTCCCTGCCCACTATTAATTTTCACATCACCTTCTTCACTCCCCCTTTCTCTTCTTCTATATACTTGCAAATTAGGCCTATTAATAAAGCCTATCCGAATTATATATATTGACATTTTTAAACTGTTTTTAGGTATATAACGTTTATCACTGTTTCTTAACTCTAGTGTAATTTCCTTGAATCAAGTGATATATTGTCCTGTCAAATATAAGTGTCCATTACATGGTTACAACTAACTCCTATGTACAAAGCTGATAGACTGTGTACTTAGATTCATGAATAAACAACATTGGGGCCAACATTACCAGCAGACAGCAGTAGCTAACTTCGAAAATCTGAAATTACATATGCAAATGTATTTCTTCCGATACATTTTCGGTTTTCAAAAATTTTCACTATAGAGCTTTTTATATATATACTTTTTAATCACCGGCTGCTTTGAAACCATTTTAAAGAAAAATCACTTTTACAGTCCTATTTAACATATTTCCTATGCCATGGCATTACCAGCCTTCGCTAGTAGTTCTTGTATGTGCTTGGAATGCATATACATGTCCTTGGAGAAGTTGTAGAGGCCCTGGATGCCCAACAAATAATGAAGAGGCCCAAAATACTTGATAAGTGCACCTTGGAAATCCGGAGTGCCAGAAAATAGCTAATATTTGACAAAAGGATTAGTTCACGGGATATATTCTAATTTTTAATCTTCAAACTAAACTTGAGAAGTTTAATAGGTTTCCCGAAAACACATAATAAAGAAGATGAGAATCTAGGACTAGAATCAACACATATAGAACATTCAAATAACCAACAAAAGTTGTCTCCATCTACAGTTTTCACCAATTAAACGAACCTGATATAGAGTAAAAGATTAGAAAAATAATCTGGAAGCTGGAGTATGAGTTCCCTTCTGTGGATTAAAGAGACTCCGACCAGCTTGAGTCTCATACAAATTAGATTCAAATGACGAACCTTCAAATTGCATGCTCTAATGTGTTGCGTCCACAAGTCACTGTATCCATAGCAATGCATACAATATCAGTTTATTAAATCAATTCTAACATCAGATCATGAATCAAAACAAATTATCATCAAACTACGATAGAAGAACACACACTCCTAACTTAAAACCATCAACACTAGCAAGTAGCAAACGCAATTCAGTAAACAAAATCCAAAGCACGAGACAACAATCTTGCACCATCGCTCATGACCACAAAGCAACTGGGTATACCAAATCATGCCAATGGAAACGGTCATGCTAGAACAACCAAGAACACATCCAAGTAGGATCCTTATATACAACTCAAGTTACTCAAAACTGTAATCACCCACTGCATGCTAAAGACATGTATAAAATATTGCCACCTTTACAATAACAAAAAAGTTTCTCATACACTGCCAATGCACAACCTTTTGTAAACAATATGAACTGTACTCCCAACACATCAACATAGAATCAGCAATTCATAATTTCACATCATCCAATAGGGGCCGCATTTGAAATTCAGCACCAAAAAGCAATTCTCAAACTAACATGCACCAAAAGCTAACAAAAGCTTCCCTCTCCAAATCTAAAAAGATACGTTTTCTGACGAAATTATTTTGCAGCACTATGAGAATGTTGTTATTTGCTACTCCACACCTATAGTGCAGCACAAAGGCAGCTTGCATGTGATGTAGTACTATATCTTGTCTTTATACACACATACATACATACATATATATATGAGAACCATAGCTATCATTGATAACTATGCCACTATGCACAAAAATACTAAACACAGAATATCAAATAAAATTTCGATTCTAGTTGAGAAAACAACAAACAGCTATGTATCTTATATAGTACATACTCATAATTTGAGCAGCACAGGCCGGATCTCTACTGATTCACAAACCAAAAACAGTTAATATTGGTATAAAAAACAGAATAAGAAAGCTCATAAAGCAAAAGATTCTAATGGTCATTTCATCCAGAAGAATCAAACAAAGGATTGACGCACTAGAGACTCACTAAGGTGCTCATTAATCAGTTAGAATATACTATAACGGCAAAAGACATAAATCATGGCTGCACTGCAGCCTTTACAGGTTGAGATGAAATCACACCTAAAGTAAACAGGGTTAATCACAACTGTATAAAATGCAAGATGACACAACTTATTACATAGAGTATTGCAATGATGTAACTGAACAAAGAAATAGATTTTTGTCACAAGCAAACTTTTGTTCATCCATACTAGTAAAAATCAATATATGATATGACAGACACCCCTTCAGAATAAAAAAACTTCAACTTTAAATGGATACTCATCCTATAATTATCTTGGGATTATTAAAGAAAAAGAAAATCAAGAATCCCAATATGCATACTTGCAAATCTGTTATTCATATGAAAGTCCAATTGTACGCCACAATGGATGCCAGGGAATCAATGTCCCAATAAGCTTGGGTCCCCTATATACTCAGCAATCTGTTCGAGTTTCACATTGAGGAGCTCATGGGTGTCAGCATCCCTAACAATGGCAGTTTCCCTATCCAAATCCTTCTCCACCAGACTCCCATAGACACCCTTGTATTTACCAGCCAACACAAGCACTGGTCCCCCATGCCTCGGAATTGCTGTCTCAAGTACATCTTGAGACACTCCTTGAACAATCTCCCTAGTCTCATCCATAGATATATCACAAGTAGTAGGCCCAACAACATCCAGAACCTCCCCCTTCTTCAAATACAACCGCCCCCCTTTCAAATCACGGGTAATGACCCTAACCCGAATGTGACTTGTGAGCCAAGAAACCTTTCTGTGATCCGCCACTCTCCACTCCTCTCTCCTATCAGCATCCACTCTCTTCGTCTCAACCTCACCCCTGCAATCCACCACTCTCCTCTCCTCTCTCCTACCAACATCACCTCTCTTCTCCACCACGTCCCTGCTGCGCTTACTCTTCAACCCTTTATCCTCGCGTTGAATCTTCAACTCCTTCAATTTCCTCAAGCACCTCTCTTCCTCCTTAGAACCCAATTCAGCAACATCACCCACCTTGACCTTGACCTTCTCTCCAGTCCGGGAAAGCTCCAAAACAAGATAATCATCCCCAATGGTAGACACAACACTACCCTTCAACCCAGCATCTCTTCCCCCAACAATCCTAACAACCTTCTCCTTCCTCTCATACTTCTCCTTCTTGTTGTTGTTGCTACTTGGAATGGGCACGGCAGCCGGAGCTTCGCTAACAAACGAGGTTCTCCGATTGATCTCAACCACCTTGACATCCTTGGGGTTCTTTCCAATCCCCATCCCTTCCTTCCAGCCATACCCGGCCAGCAGTGCCGCGCCGAAACCCTCAACGGAGACATCCTTGAATTCCTCCAGCCCCTGGTCCTCCGGCAGCCTCTGTAGGTCGTCCTTCAGCTTCTGCAGCGCCGACAGCGTCGGAGCGCGGCGCTGCTGCTGCTGCGGCGGCGCGGCAGTGTCTTCGTTGTTTTCACCTTCTTCGGATTTTTTGCCAGTGCGAAGGTTGAGGCCGTAGGACACGTCGGATCCGGGTTGTTCCTCGACGGCGACGTGCTCGAACGCGAGGGACTCGGTGGTGGTAGGGAGGTGGAGGTTCTTCATCTTCTTGTGGGGTCTCCACTCGTTTTGGATTGGGGCAATTAGGGTTTTGGGGGCGGAGGCAGGTTTCGAAGGATCGAATTCGGTGATGAGGTGTTTGGTTGGGTGGTTATCGTTTTGGGCGGCGGAAGTGTCATCGAAGGTGTTGACAGCTTTGGGCTTCGATTGGGGTTTTGAGGAAGGGACGGAGAAAGAGAGCTTCATGGTTTTTGGTTCTTCTTTCGAATTGAAAGATTAGGGTTAGGGTTTTGGAAAAAGCAGAAGAAGTGGTGAGGTCAACTATTTCACCAAAATGCGATGGTTTGGGTTTTCGTCGGCGTTTGACTCTCTCTCTCTCTCTCTCTCTCTCTCTCCTATACGACGACGGTGCTGACCCGCGTGGATTTGATGATGAAGACAGGGATTCAAATGATTAGAAAACTCAATATTTTACTTTTATTAATGAAAAATATTTAATATACCCGCGGCCTTTTTTTTTTTGTCCAATCATGTTTGATTTTGATTTTGTATTTAATTTTTTCTCTTTAAATTTTTTTTATTATGTATTTAGAGATTAAAAGGGTATTTTTTCTTAAAACCCTAGAATTTAAAATATTAAAATAAAACTATATATAATTAAATTGCTTTGTATTATTTGAATTTTGATATTAAACTTATTATATGAATATGGACCATAAACTTTACATAGATTAAAATGTTAATTTTTACAAATAAGTAATTATTTTTATCACAAAAAAAATAAATAATATATTAATATTGAAATATTTTTATTATTTCTATAGTTCAGTTTATATTATTTTATTTTATTTTATTTAAATTTGATGTTAAATTAACAACTATCGAGTATTTCATGTATTATGTTTCAATTTTTTAGCCAAATATAAAAAAAATTAGAAGGTATTTTAAAAAATAAATAAATTGAGATCAAAATTATTTAATTTGGAGAAAAATAAATTAAAATTAAAATGGTAAGTTAAATTTTAAAAATAATTTAGTTAATTAATTAAATTTTATTTTAATTATAATTAATTGTCCTAAAGATTAGGTCTGTTAATGGCAAGCTTAAGTCTAACCTAGATTATAATTGTTAAGTTTGAGTTTGACTTATTTACTTGTTATATATATTTTTAAGATTTTTTTTGATTTATTTAAAAGTTTGTGTTGACCTAAAAATTTATTTACATGATCTGTTTTATAAAATTCTTATAATTATTTTATAGCATGTTCCAACAAAACCTAACCTTGTACAAATACCACTTGTGTGTAACAATATGATGTGACGTACAATGTGTTGTTCGCTGAAGTATAAGGTACAATAAACAAAAGTACAGAGGGTAAGAAATAAGTTAGCAGCTAAGAAATAGGGTGTGTTGTGCTTACAACTTGCAACTATGTAATTTGTATAAATCTATTAGGATTTTGATTTAATTTAGAAAGCGTAAAGAAAACAGCAACATAGAAGTGATTTCTAATTAAAAATATCTTATTTAAAAATTATTATTATACATGTATTCAATATAAATATAATTTCTATATATATTCTTCAATATATAATATAGTATAATAATTATATAAAAGGCAAGACTATTAGGTCTATTTAGCTTTTTTAAGTTTAAAGTCAGGCCTTTTAATTAAAAAGACCTTTTAAAAAGCTTAAATCTATCCTTTATAATAAATAGGTCAAGTCAAATCAAACTTTATATAAACTTGATAGTATATTCTTAACAGGTCACGCCTATTTCCACCTATTTATATGTCAATGATGATTCACAGTTGAATGATCTGATAGTGGATTTTCATATGTTGATTAACTTTGTCTCTATCCTGAATACTTTCAACCATTTGCAAGTTGTGTACCAATATGTCATTGCCACCACTAAAAATTTTAGGAGTGTCTTGCAAAAACAATGAAGATTACTAGAAGTTGAGTTCATAATTTAAATGAAAATACATATATGTACGCAAAGATAATTCTAAAAGGATAACAATTAATTATTGAAAAAATATGTTATGAATTGATAATATAAAGTAGTAGTTTGTTAACTTTTACAATAATTATCTTAAAATTATTCAAATGATTATTTGTGATTGAGTGATCGTGTAAAACTATTTTACACTGTCAAGTTATAATTATTAAGCTTTTAACCATTTTGGTTTGCCACTGGAATTGAGTAAGAATATACTAATAATAGTTGACAAGTCATCCTTGATGCATTGATCATCATCTCTTAGATCCTCAGGCATAAGACATTTAAACCCTGCAATAGTAGAAGACAGATCAAATTAGATTCATCATCTGAGTACCCCCTCCACTCCAAATGGCTTGCTTGGATGATGAACATATGTTCCATACATGAATCACTCTAATCACGAAACTCCTAGTTTGTTACCAAGATAAATATTTTTTACTTTTCCAACCATTGCACACATTATAACAAATATGTAACACAAACTCACATTTTATTCAAATGAAAATCAAATCGGATAACATAAGTAAAGGATGAATGCATTAATTCACTTACGACTCCACAATCAAACCAATCGAAAGATGTGTTTTATATTGACACAAATCCTCTTTTATAGACAACAACCGAAACCAAAAAGACGTGTCCGGAGTTTCAAATTTAATTAGTCCTAGAAATATAAGAAAACATACATACTAACTTATCAATAAAAAAGTTCTTACATTTATAACATTATGGTTTTTAATCTATTTTTTATTTATAAGTACATAATAACAAACTTTGAAAATGTACAAACTTTAAACAACAAATCACGTACATAGATAATATATATATCCACATTCATAAAGTATTTGATATCTATAAACTATCAATATGACATAAAATAGTGTTACTTGATACATGAAATATTTGGACTTAAAGCCTACCATTATACTATAAGTTAATGTACTATAAATTTATTCGAATATATTTCTTCATAAGTATTTATAAAAGAAAAAAAATAAAAAAAATAAAATAAATTTCTTTCTAAATTAAAATTAGCTTATGCATAAATTAAAAACAAGTTTTAGAAAAACTAAAAAAGAAAAAACTTCTACAACTTAATTTATGCATATGTTAATTTTAACTTATAAAAAAATTTATTTTATTTTTTCTTTCTATTTTTTCTCCTATAAATACAGACCTTGTGTAATTTATAGTTGTGTGTTAATTAAGTTATTTACTATTAATCATGAATACATGAGAGCCTTCAAATTTTTTTTTTTTAAATTTAACCATAATAAATATCTAAAATAGATATAATTAATTTTATACACATTCATAAATATTTATTGTAATGTTATTTTTAAAATATTTATTAGTAACAAAAATTTGCTTAATTGATTTTAAGATGTTGCCGTTGCCATGCATTGTTATTCCTCCACAGATGAAGAAGTCCAACACAACGTTAGAATACTTCAAACTCCAATTAAATATTTAAATTTAAAAACATGGAATATGCATTTTATTTATTTATTTTAGGTTTCCATCCAATTTAACTCTTCACAACTATCTACATAGGGGTCTAAAACCTTTCCTAACTCAACCGAGACACTTCACTTGTATGATTGAATGCTTTACTTCAAAAGCTGAAGAATGAATATACTCAGCAAATGAAAGCTAGCTTTTAACACTTTGTCATTAAACATAAGAACAAAGGGTAATCTCAAACTAAAATGAGTCTTTATTTTTATGATTCAGAAAGAACAATCAGAAAAAAGAAGAGAAAGGGTAGGTTACATAATAGGCCAGAACAGTGCCTGCAGAAGCACCTGGCACTAGTTTGATTTGCATGTCAATTTGCCCAAATAAAAACATCTGGTTTGAAGCAAAACCAGCCCCTGCAATAAAATCCAAACTGATAATTAAGAAAGGAGTCTTTAGCTTTGATATTGCAACTAGTTAAATTATACTTAATAGTTCGTACCAGATTCCTGATCCAGTTTCAAGCTTGTCTGTTCATCAGCTTCTGTGTTCATACAAGGGTACAAACCTTATCACAAAGAAGTCCTGTTGAAATCTCCAGTTGAAACAACAGATGCAACTGAAACTTGAAACAAACTCGAGGAAACAAACCCAATGAAGAAGATAAGTGCATCAGAAATGAACATAATGAATGATGCAACAAATTGCAGTCAACATATATAAAATGGAAAAAATATATAGATAGATTGATAGATGAAAAGTCCAAGATATAACACAATCTACATATGGCAACGGGGACAAAGTTTAGTTTGCTCAACCCCATCCCAACAAGAGGTAGGGTGGGTTTTATCAGAAATTTGAAAGGAGATAGGTTGAGAAAAAAATACAAGTAATACTAACGTAATATAATCATACATCATATAGCTTAATATAAAGCAGAAGAGTACCATAGAAATACATTCTCTAAAATTGATTAATAAAAGATACAATGGTAGTAAACAAATGCTCTATATATAGAGCTTATTGGAACTAACAATTATCTCTAACAAACTAATAACAACTAACTTTCCAAACTACCTCACTACTCTTAACAGGTTTAGGAGGTGGAGATAAAAAATATAAACTTAACCTCATTCTTGACTAATTTTATCAGCTTTAAGATAACTTGTAGGAAACTCGCCTCACATTTTTTAATAATTTTAAATTACTTATATATTTTAATTTCACGTATAAAATTTAATATACCTTCAGATCCGAGGCTTTCATTTCTGTAATAGCATGAGACAAGTCAATCTTACACCATTCCTCACTACCACAAAGCAACTAGGCATACCAAATCATGCCATCAAAGACGATCATGATGGAACGACCAAGACAATCCCTTACTTTCAACTCAACACTGTAATTATCCACTGCATGGCAAAGACATTGTGACAAAATGGGAAAGGAAATTTTCTGAATGTGCTTGAATGTATAATTCACTCAGCAGATTCATCTATTTATAATAAGAGTATGTACAAAGAGAATAAATAACTACTACTATTTTCAAGAGAACAATTAAAATACTACATCTTCCTAAAATACATTGAAATTGGCCAAACATTAACTAAGCTTCTTTGGAAGGGTAATAAAAATTTAAATGCTCCTATTTCCAACAGACATGAATAAAATAGTCACCGTTAACAAAAAAGAATTCTCATACATTGTCAATGCACAACCTTTTGTAAATAATATGAACCACACTCCCACAATATCAACATAGAATCAGCAATCATTATGTCATCATCTAATGGAGGCCACACATTTGTAATTCAGCCCCCCAAAAACAATATTCAAACTAATAAGCACCAACAGCAAACAAAAACTTTCCTATTCCAAATCTAAAAGGCCTAAAAGAGAATATTTTCTGACCAAATTGTACGGTCTCAAAGTCACATGGTAGCCTCTCCATTTAATGTACACATTTATGATTTTAAAAACAACTAATGTATGTGATCCCAGAGTCAATCTAATTCTAGTTTGTTATCACTTAATTCAACATTGCCATTCCAATAAAATTATTTGAACAAATGAATTTTTGAAAATTGAACTGGCGAGGTTACTTGATGCCAGGTGTTCAAATGAGAATCCCAGTGAATCCCCTTTGCCTTAACTTAATCTATCTTGCCCTATCCTCATACTAGATCATGACTCCTTTGTAAACAAATAAAGAAGAAAAGAGGTGAGAAAGCACAGAGCATAGTCACTGACCAAGCAGCAGCAACTGCATGGACAAATTCATATGGAAAACACATATAGGTACATAGAAATACATATAAGCCCAGCGTCAGCAGGAGATAGCCAGAAACTAGAGGGCTACCTAAGAAAAAGATTCTTCACATTTTCCATTTTCACTTTCCTATTACTATATATTTATCTAAATATTTGTTTTGATAGAAAGCTATTTCTAAATATAAGTATATAACACAAACAAAAATCTGCAAAGGGAAAAAAGGTTAATGGAAGGCAGAGTTTTTCTTGTTTCACTTTCAGCGCCTGAATTTTAATGGTAACACAAATAACTAAAGTGACTTTTTTATGGCTAAAGAAAATAGTTTTTTTTTTCTATAAAAATTATTACAGAAATGAAACAAGTGTCCCCTGTTTAGAAAAGAACCGGCCAAACAAGAGATATAATAAGATATGACCAAAAGTTATTCTTTAGCACTAGAACTATAGCTCGTATAACTATGCCATTATGCACAAAAATACTAAACATAGAATATCAAATAAAATTTTTATTCTAGTTGAAAAAACAAAAACAAACAGCTATGTATCTGACATCTGTATACACATAATCCGAGAAGCACAGGCCTGATCTCTATGCTGATTTTGTTCTACATACCAAAAACCGTTAATATTAGTATAAAAAACAGGACAAGAAAGCTCATTAAACAATAGATTCCGATGGGCATTTCATCCACAAGAATGAAACAAAGGATTCAACACGCTAGAGAACCCACTAAGGTGCTCACTAATAAGTTAGAATATACTATAACTGCAAATGACATAAATCATGGCTGCACTGCAGTCTTTACAGGTTGAGATGAAATCACACCCAAAAGTAAACAGGGTTAGTCACAACTTGTGTAATAAAAAGAAAGACAAGACTGTTCTACGTAGCACATTGCTATATAACTGAACAAAGAAAATAGATTATTGCTATGCATACTTACAAATGTGTTGCTCCACACAGGAGTCCAGTCCTAGACAGCATCAGATGGTAACAGAATCAATGTCCCAATAAACTCAGGTCCTAGGGCAGGGGGAACACATTCAACTATACTGCTTAAAGACTTCAAACAAGATTTAGCAATATAAGAAAAATAATATAACAATAATAAACAAGATCAAGCCAAGAGTTAATTTGGAAACTTTACAAGAAACTTGTTAGTTGCTACTCTATATCACTAGTGTAGTACATAGGCAGCGTGCGCATGATATAATGCTATAGCTTGCTGGTAGGCCTATTGATAGGCTTAATTTACGAGTGTATAGAAGGAAAGGAAAAAGAGGAATAGAAGGAGAAATGAAGAAAATAAATGGGCTGCAGGACCCTCAAAGTTCTTGGTATATGAAAGTGGAGAGAGACAGGTGGCAGAATGGACATGTGGTCTTGGGGAATTGGAGGAAGGGATTGAGGAATCATGCAGGAAAAATTATTAGGGGGGAATGAGTAATTGGTGGGTGGTTTGAGCTGAGCAGGGAAGTGGTCTCTCTCAGAGTAGGGAAATTTCTTTTTCTGTTTTATCATTTTGCATGGGGCGTAGCTCCATTACATCGTTATTTCAATTCCTCATAGTTACAGAAACTACCTCGTAAAGAGAACTCATTGTCCGTCCAGAGAAGTTATCAATACATATTTCTTGTTACTTCTATTTTTTTATACTGTTTTCTATCACTTGCCAAAAATTTGTTTAACTTTATAAAAGAATAATAGTTTATCATTCCATGCTTGAATACAATAAAAACACAGAATCTCAAACAAGGCACTGATTCTTGTTGAGAAAATGACAAAAGCAATGAATCCATATACACAGCAGTGATTCAGTTCCACAAACCAAAAACAGCTAATCTTAGCATCAAGCAGCACATGACAGCCCATAAAACACAAGCATTTGATTCCAAAGTAAAGGGTTGTGTTACAGAAGAAATAATCATTGAATCCATGCTGCAAGGAGAGAATTTTTAATTAAGTGAGAATAATGCTTATACTTCTGACCAATCATATCATCATCTCAATCAAATCACAATAACTATGCAGACTAGTTAAGCTATGGCACTCCAAAAATCTGATAATGCAGTGTTTATGGTAAATAATGTTGGGAAGGGAATTCAGGTATAAGCTCAGCAGAAAATTATAACTTTAACTGGGGACAAGGCAGAAAATTATAACTTTAACTGGGGACAAGGCAGGAGGCAGGGGAAGCTGCCCTTCCGAATTGTGACCATACGTGTTACAAGAGAACAACTAAAGCCCAAACAGAGAAAGTTCATGGAACTGGTTTACACAAAGGTCTTTTGAAGTCTCCAGTAGAAATGTAATAATAGCAAAAAGTCAAAGGATAGTTTTTATTTTATTTTATTTTTAAAACGGAGACTAATTCCCCCAACACATCAAAATTGAGTAATAAAAAAGGTTTTGAAGCTCACAAATGCAGCAAAATTGTTTTCAAAATCTGATATGGTTCTTTACCTTTTCTGGTATGATAAAATTGTAGCATCGGGACTAATGTTAACCAGCTATGTTTTGAAAAGAACCAACTCTTATTTGATAACTACCAAGTCACAAAAAATTACAAAACAGTACATGAAATGGAAATAGCTGAAAACTAAATTTTAGACAAACTAAGAATAATTTAGAAACAACGCAAAAATTTGCACTAAATTAAAAATTTGAATCTGTTTGAGTTATCTAAACACACCCTTATTTCCTAAGGGTATCTGATACTATACAGTTTAGACATGTCAAATCGAAAAGAAAAAACTGAATGGAGTCAACCTCTGAGATGAGTATGTTGTCAATCAAACAAAAAAGTAGCAAAGAATATTCACTTAGTTGAATACTGAACTTTTTGATGAACTGCTTGAGTGAAGAAGCACTCAGCAGATTATGTATTTATACACATTTCAGAGTTAATTACAATTAAAAACATTAAGGAGCAGAAGAGGAAAAATCTCTAACTGATACATGAATCTAAACAATCACAGTATCCTAAACATTAAAAGCTAATAACTAAGAGCCTCTTTCAACACACTTACTAAATACACCCTTAATATCCATTCCCTAGGCTATCTGATCCTATACATTTGATGTGCATTTTAGACACATCAAATGTATAAGACAAAAACTGAAAATCTACTCAATCTCTTAGATGAGTATGTCACAATGTTGTCAATGAAACAAAAAAGTAGCAAAGAATATTCACTAAAGCAAGAAAATAAACATAAAACAGAAGAACAAGCTAGGTTATATATGTCTTAGCCCTTGATGCATAAGCTAGAATGAACTTGCACTTTCTGCCCCCTCTCTCTTTCCCGTAGGAGTTGTTTAACACTATCAAGATGCATAGGTATGCTTGATTGCTGAAAGTGTAACACCTTTAGTTACAGTAGTAACCCATAATAAAAATACGTCAAAATTTAAATTTCAAAAGCTAGAGAGGTTTGAAACACTACTTCAGCCATAACAAAATGACCTCTCCCATAAAAATATCTTACTCAAAAGTTATAATTTCTTATACAAGTCATATCAAGGTACCCAACAACATTGAGCATCTACCAACAAATTCGAACAATAAATACATAAACATATTTAGTCACAAACAACCTTCATTCAACTAAGATATAACTAGTCTAAAGCAAAACTAAATAAATAAATACTCAAGTCTTCTAAGTTTTTCAAGTCCCTTCAGTTTCAACAATTGTCATCCAAGTATTTTGGAAACAACACTCTTAGTGAAATATAATCCCAGTGAATAGAAACAAGTTCAAAAAGAGTTTACAAATAGTGTTTGTTCTCAACTGATGTGGCAATCGAAAACCTTGTCCACATGTTCAAGTATATACATTCTCTCCACATGTACTAAAAATGAAGGATTTTATAAGCAAACAATCTCATCCCACAACATTTAATTAGAATCACAATCACTTAACTCGCCTCCTTGATTCACCTTCTCCATCCTGGATAGAGGTATTACATAACTCATCCAAAATGCAAATATGTGACAAAGTAAGGTATCTCATCCCAGATGATGATGATACCCACCTTCTCTATCTCGGACAAAGGTATCTCGTTTCTTAAAATAAACTTCATAACTAACATTATTTTAAATCAAGTGTATCT
The DNA here is from genome assembly GCA_025330945.1 of Mucuna pruriens. NCBI lineage: Eukaryota > Viridiplantae > Streptophyta > Magnoliopsida > Fabales > Fabaceae > Mucuna > Mucuna pruriens. The sequence goes on along the minus strand of JAENHJ010000383.1, from coordinate 630,054 downwards.
CATTTCTCAAAATAAACTTCATAACTAACATTATTTTAAATCAAGTGTAAGACATACACTACACGCATATAATTACAATAAATCAATATAATGTTAATAACCACATTTATATATCAATGACTTGGTGATTCCCAGAATAACCCTACTTCACTTACTGGTTCCTAGAACAAATGTAAATTCTATATTCACTTATCATTTTGCTACTTGACTCACTCTGAATCCCAGATTCACTTATCCTTTTGGTTTCTAGAACTAGTGAGTCCCAAACTCACTAAGGTCTATGAGCTCATATGCATACAATGACATCTGACCACTTCTCCATTCCAGATGAAGTTATCTCATATCTCATACCAGATATAAATATGTTTAACAAATTAAATGTCTCATCCTAACTGATAATATCTTTTATCTTATTTCCATAATAGAATGTCTACCGTCATGATCGACTTTGATGATAATAAATTTTATCATTTTATGACAAATAATTGGGTTCTCAAATCCCTATCACAATTAAAATATTCATCAAGAGAAACAACTCCAATTGAATTTCAACAAACAACTAAGTCTCCTTAAAATATACAATTTTCTTATCAAAACACTAAAAGAAACTATATTTCCCAAAAATTATTAAATAAAAAACAACAATTAGGTTATAGAAAAATTCTTAAAACTTTGTTAACAAAAACTCCAAAGAAATCACATCTCAAGAATGCATACCATGGAAGTTTAGAAAGATGTTGTTATCCTAACCTTGAACAAATGTTAAAGGTTGGGTTGTCTTTTCAATACAATGAATGACGTCTTCTGAATTTCTCAAGCTCTCTCTCTTCCCTTTTCTTGTAAGCGTATGCTAGGTTTTCTAATTGTAAAAGTAACTTCCTTTTTTTCCTATAATTAATAACACACGATACCTTCACCTTATTACTTTAAATATATATATATATATATATATATATATATATATATATATACGCATACTATTTAACTTATCTAAGGAAGACACAAAACTAAGTTGATTGAACATTATTTAACTTATTTTAATCTAGTCTAAAGATATCTAATCACCCTTAAACTTGAAAATTATACATTAAGTTCAAAAGGTCTAATTATGAATTTTGGGATGTTACATAAAGCTTATGAATTGTGAAGGATTCTGAAATCAATTTTTCAGGGAAATTGAAATCAAAAGCTTGATAAAATGAACATATTTTAATTCCAAGTATCACAATTCTGCATTGTCTATTATTTGATCCTCTTTTTCATTTCAATAAATACCTGGCATCAGTCCTCATAAAGCTATGACAAAATAGTTGAGTTTTTGACATTTAATACAAGTGAATCCTAGTAAAAATATTATAATGATGATGTAGGTGAAGAAGAATGTAAAGTGGTCAAAAGTGCCTTCAAAGGCTTCGAAATTGTCAGAAAAGTGAAACAGCTTGAAACAGATGCATGGTTACTGGTTAGTAATGAATATAACATCAACACCCTTGTACTGTTAGAATTCTGAAGACAAACTTCCAATCTTCCCAAAACATAAGAAACAAAAACTTAGCTGATTTTAGAAAAGAAACTACACAGATGGTGGGATTATCGGCTGGGATAGGAAATATGAACAACTAGCTTAGTAGATATCTTTCTATTAACCTATATCTTATCTTGTGCAGCCATTTTTTTTGGCATTTATGCATAGTTCTTAAGTATGATGACGGTGGGAATATTAATCCTGCAAGTATATTAATGTAACTTCCATCTGTGTATTAACCTATATCTTGTCTTGTTCCCCCCATTCTATTTTCTCTGCTACTAATCCTGCATGTATATTAACTTAAATTTCAGAGGATCAAACATATATCTATCATTCTTCCTTTAGAAAGTTTGGTTTTTACTCAATTTGAGAAGTAGAACTAATATTTTCAGGACATGAATGTAGCTCTATGTTTTTCTTTAAGATCTGAGGGGAGACAATATAATTAAACTATATAGCAGATAACCAGGGATATGTTACCATGTGTCATAGGAACAGATTTTCACAACCCTGCCTTGAGCACTTCACTATGATCTGTCATCAGAACTTTATGGCAGAATCAGCTGCAAAGTATTCCATTAATACCTAGGATTCAAAGCTGGAAAAATTCATAGCATCATGGTTTAACGTTATACAGTGCAACGATAGGGTATCAACATAATCAAGATTGAGATCCTACTTAAGATCAGGAGGGGATAGATAAAACATGAAATGGTACACAAATTGGAAGATCCTACCAACCTACCTACCTACCTACCTACATTTTTGCATGTATTTATGTATGTATACCAAAACAACTTCAATATCACAACTAAAATTTAATTAAAAGTTAAAACTTCAATTGAAAATCATATCAGAACCCGAGTTACGAAGTTACAGCTCATTAAATAAAAAGACAACCACACACATCTAAAAGATGACATTTTCACATGATCACAAATTCACAATCGGATCATAGGACAGTCCATAACAGATTATCAAAGCACACAGACTGGATAAAGCAGCAAATATAAACCAGCAAGCATCTGAACCATAAGCAGAAGCAGATTGGAGTAGAGAAGAAGTTGAAGACTCAAAGCACCACTAGAGGTCTAGCTGTCATCCACAACTGGAAGCTCCCAAAGATTGGAGATCAAGCAAGCCCAAACAGAACCCGCAGGTCATGGGACAGGTCCATGAATGACAGAAAGGGTGGTAGTCGCTGGGTGCCTCCAAAATCATAGAATGGTGAAATCTCACAAGATTGTGATTTTGACTACCACTATGTGTTTAGAACATTATCTCCCCTCTTTCCTTTTCCAAATAAAAGGCACCATCAGAGACAATTGTTAATGAAAGTAGAAGGAGAAGTTTGCAGAGATATGCAATCAGTACTAATCATGTTTATAGAACATTCCAAACTGAACCCCACAAAAGTAATTCTTAATTTCCAAATCCAATGTCCATTTTAATACAGTATAATATAGAACTTTCTCAGCACCAAGCTACTCAAGGATATCCTTAACACTTAACAGCAATTCTCTCCTTCCCCAATATCAACTAACAAAGAAGTTGATTCTAGAAGAGGTATGTAATCACACAATTTCTCAAAAAAACAAACAATCAATATGGAAGATTACATATAAAGTACAAAATAAATAATCATGAATTTGATTGTATTCGATGTGACAAAACTTAGGTGAAGCACCTAAAAATAAATCCATGCTGAAAAATTGTTCCTAATGGTACAGTACATGAAGTATGAGCTACACAAATTCAACAATTACATGTCCTCTTCCCCAAAAGGAGACAACTGTAATCAGACTTTACGAGCTCGTGTCCTTTGCTTGGTTCCATGCTGCACCACCTTTTCCTCCACAGGAAGGCCCTTACGCCGTCTGACTGCATCTATTAACTTTCTTGCCGTATTTGGAAGAACACTGGAACCATCTCCAAACTCTTCAATTTCCTCTTCTGTTTTAGGTACAAAGAAAGGATCCTCTGGAAGTGCTTCCCAGTGGCTAAGGACAAGAAGTGCACTTGCAGCGCCAGAAGTCCACCTCCTAAGCTCGTCGGCAAAACCAAAGCTCTCAGAAACAGGAACATATGCATGCACAGTGAAGAAAGGGGAACCTTCTTGCATCTCTTCCTTCAAAACCCGGGCCCGTCTTCGGGAAAGTACAGCATACATGGGACCCAAATATTCAGTAGGCGTATTCAATTCACAAAAGTACATTGCTTCCACAAGCCGTGGCTGATTCTGAAGCACGGCTGCTCTACAAGCATCTTTGACAGTTGCAATTACCTGCCCTGCAAATATGCCATACTGCTCCGATTGTTGGTGTGTTTCCGATTCATCAAGCTGTCCTGAAAATGGAGATATACGCGCCTCAACGACAAATGCCAAACCCCACATAGATTCATTACACAAGGGTCCAGCTGAAGTGGCCAATTGGAACCCAGATATAACACTACTCTCAAGGTGCTCAGCATCCATGTGTAAGGCTTGGTTTCCATTTGAAGACGTCTCAGCAACTGAGTCACTGATACTAGAATCGGCCACAAAGCCCAACTTTTCTGATACACAAGGACAACCACGTATTAAGACAGAGCTATCAGTACTTGCTGCTTTAATATCAGGAGTAAATAGAAGGTTAGGACCAATCTGCCTTGGTCCAAGTGCCCATATCCTCCGCAAAATCTTTAGCCACTTCAATTTACACTTCTCAGCATGGTCCTTGTCATTCTCATTCCTGCTCAAAATATCACCCTCCACTGCATCCAATATGCGTTTTTTTAGCACTTCAACTGGGTTATCAATTTCAAGAATACTTGATCTCTGGGTTTCCAAACTTTTTACTGTCTGCCCGGACTTTACCCCAATGATATCTCCAAGTAAATCAGAGCTTTCATCGAGCACCTTCGTAAGAGAAGGTAGAAGTTTCATCACCTGCACCCGAACAACACATCTTCCGTTGGGTGTTGTTTTCTCAACATAATCCGATCTCCTGCTAAGAGCTTTCAAATTTTCCAGCACGTTGGATACTTCTCCCTCGATGGTCTCTTTGTACGACACAAGTGGCGGAGAGACCTCCAAGCTTACCTTTGCAAACCTCTCCTTTAAATCCTTTATGCATCTCTCAAGATGAACTTCTCCAGCAGCAGCAAGAACATGCTCTCCCCTGGCAGACACCGTGACCTCAACAAACGGATCTGCTCTATTCAGAAGCCTCAAGCCTTTGAGCAATGCACCCACATCTGCAGGGTCAGACGGCTCGATGGCCACTCTCAAAGTTGGAGCAACTTGGAATGCCATACTTGAAAAAGGCCAACAGTTTCTAGTAGAAGAAAGTGTAGCACTTTTCAATATATGCTGGCCAAGGCCTCCAATGGCAACAATATTCCCTGCCCTGGCAGATGTCACTACTTGCAACCCTTGCCCCATCATCAAATACAGTGATTTCAATTCTGCCTCCTGTATATGCTTCTGCATTGATTCCCCTTTCACTGGATCATACAACGCAGAAAGCACAAAAACTCTCTGCCCAGCACGCAAAACCCCGCTAAAGATCCTAGCAAACGCCAGAAAACACTCATCAGACTCACCCTCTCCATCCTCACCATAACCATTGCCAACCTCCCTCCTTTGGGGAGGCATCATCTTAACAGGCACAGCAAACATCTTCGACACAAAAGCAACACATGGAACCTCATCCCTACAATCACACACCTCCACCGCCTTCCTTGCCATCTCTGCCTCTTCCACCACCCTCCTCTCATATTCATCAACACCCACAACCTCCCGTTTTGGAATCAACCTCGATATCCGAAACGCCTGCGCAGCAACAGGGTCAGGCAAGCACCTAACCACCATCCCCAAAACCGCATCTGAAAGTGGAAGCCACCGGCTCATAACCGCCTGAAGCACGACCTTGACATCCTTGTTCTGCAGCTCCCGCTGCGGAACCGGCAAACTAAACGACCTAATAACCTTCTCAACCAAACCCCTATCCCCATCCAACGCACCCTGATAAACCTGCCACAACGGCTCCAACACAAACTGAACAAACATGGGTTTCTTATTAGCACCGACCCCTTTCTTCCCAACAATCATCTTCGTCTTAGGGTTATAATACTTGGCACCCCACAGCGCTCTCTGCAAAGCATTCACACTGGCCCCAAGCTTAGACGCATAAATCTCAGCAAACTCGCGAATCCCAAACCCCCAACCGTCTAAAGCGCAAGCGAAAATAACGTTCCCTTTCTGCGGTTGAAAAACATCCTCGTTGTCGTCGTAATCCTCGAGAGTCTCCCCGGTGCCGGAAATATTACCGGTGCCGGCGAGGAGGGAATCGACGTCGGAGAGATATTTTTCGGATTTGTAAGCGCTGACTATTCCGTTGACCTCGTGCACGATTCTGGAGAGGCGCGTGTAGGCCTCGGAGGGCGTGAGTTTGAGTTCGGTGATTAAGCGGTCGAGCTTGTTGAGGACGAGGCAGGGGGTCAGACGCTCCGTCCAGCACTGGCGGAGGACGGCGTGGGTCTGGATGTGGACTCCCTCCACGGCGTCCACAAGGAGAAGCGCGCCGTCGCTTAGGCGCGCCGCCGTGGAGACCTCACTGCAGAAGTCGATGTGTCCGGGGGAGTCTATCAGGTTGACGGCGTGGCGGCCGTGCCGGAGGAGGATGGACGAGCTCTTCATCGTGATGGCACGCCGCTGCTCCTCGTCCAGGTAGTCCATGAAGCGTACACGCCCCGCCAGCTTCGGGTGGACCATGCCGCCGCCCGCGCCGGCGATGAGGTGGTCGGCGAGGGTTGTCTTGCCGTGGTCCACGTGCGCCAGGATGCAGATGTTGCGGACTCGCTCCCTCTCCACCTCGCAATCGGAACTTCCCTCCTCCATTGTCGAATCTCCCGCAGTGGATGCCAATGTGGTTTTCGGTTTCGAAGAAATTTCAAGTATCTCAAAAACCCTAACGCTATTTCAAGGATCAAGAAAAAGAAGTAGAAGCTTTCTTTCTTTATACTTTCTGTTTAGTATTATTTATTTTTGTTTTACAATTTATAACTGAACTAACGTTTTAACTAGGATTATATATATTTAAATTTTAAATTGTACACTAAAAACGTCCTACCGTGTCCACCGTGTACACTAAAAAAAAAAACGCTTTTTTTTTTACAACTGTCCAATCTACATTCCGTTAAGCGGTACATTTAAGAAATGTTTCTACAAAATATATTTTAAAATACAAAAATTTTGATAAATTAATTTATATAATTTATTTTTAATTTCTGTTTAATAATTATTTTAAGTAAACTATCATAATTTATTTTAAATTTAATATAAAATTTAAATTACTTATTTTTATTTATCATTATTTATAAAATATATTTTAGAGTAATCAAACTAAAAAATAAAATAAATTTAAAACAAATATTAATGTAATATTGATATAAATACATAATAAACAAAAGAATTTTTATATAGTATTTATTATTGTATTTATTAAATATTGGCAGAAAGATAAACATAGTCATACCTGTTGTTTTTTATTTTAGTTTATTAATTTATTTTTTAATAAATAATGCAAAAAATTTAAACAGAAAATATATTATATATAATTTTATATTATTGTAATTCAGTTACAAAATAATTTATATAATAATTTGTTATTAGATGATTATCATTAAATTCAAGGATATATAAATGTAACGTATTATAAAAAAATAAAATTTTTTTAGTTTTTCAAAAAATAAAATAAATATTATATAAGTGAATTATTTAAATATTTTGATTCATTAAAAAATAAAACAAGAAAGGAGTACCGTACCCAGCAGTGTCCTCTAACAGAAAGGGAAACCTCCTGATAACCTCAGCATTAGCAAGGAAGAGTGAAACAAAATTAAGATCTCTATTGACATAAGAAATTAAGATTGACCAATCCTTATTAAAGTACTGGATGACCTTGAACACTATTGGGAAATAGCAATGTCTATTCCCTCCTCTGCGAACACAAAGTGGGCATTATGCGGAAGCGTAGAAATATAATGACAGAAAGATACGATATAACGCCGTAGTTTTTATGTGGAAACCCTATAGGGGAAGAATACGGGGCTGGTCCAAGAAAAGATCTCCACTATAAAAAGAGGATTACAAAGTATTTCTCTTAATCATCGGATCTCTCAACGAATCTCACCCTCTCGGATGGATACAAACCTCTCTCAGATATAAACTCTTTTTCTCAAAGAAGAATACGTAGTTAAAGACATTCTAACTCTCTTAGGATTTCTTCACTTGGATGTGTTGTGTTGTTTTTTCCGTTGTTTAATCTAACCCCTTTCTCCTCTTATAAAGAGAAGCTAGTGGGGGAGAGTATTGGCTTTTTCACATAATTGGCGCCCAAAAATAACCCACATGTTCATCCCCAAAGATTGTGACTTGTGAGCACAATTAAAGAGAATTTCAACAAATCTCCCCCTTCTTGACTTAATTGGGAGGCACCACAATACCAAGACCTAAGAACAACCTTCAATCTTCTTGGTTGGCATTGACTTAGACATCATGTTAGACCAATTCAAATCAGATGAATTTTCTCTATCTTCAATTCCTTCCTATCCAACACTTCGATCCAACGATAACTGGATGTCAATATGCTTTTGGCGTGAATGGAACACTGGGATTCTTTTGGTCGATGAATTGACTTTGATTATCACAGATTCCACCACATAATCATCTTGATCATGTCCCAATTCTCTCGTAAAAATTCTTCATCCATAAAGATCTCTTTTGGCGCTTCAGCGATCGTTACATACTGCTTCAACAAGTAGACAATGTCACACATTTTGAAGTTTTGACTGCCAAGAAACAGCCCCCCCCGCAAGTAATCAAATAAATTGATGTTGACTTCCTTGAATCCACATCTCCCCGCCATATCCGAAATCTCAATATCCAATGAAATTTTAGATTTTCATCGCAAAACATAAGCTTTTTGTTGGCGCCTTCCTCTTAGATATCTTAATATCCATTTAACAGCCTTCTCAATGCTCCTTTCCCTGGTCCGATAGAATCTGCTCACAACTCCTACAACATAGCCAATATCCTGGTCTTGTACAAACCATTGCATACATAAGGCTACCCACCTACGTAAGAATAGGGCACCTTGTTCATTTCTTTTTTTTCTTCTTCATTCTTTGGACATTGGGATTTCTTAAGTTTGAAATGTCCAAAGAATTGAACATGAGCAAGTTTGACATCAGGTTTGAACCTTTGCATGTTGAACCTTTTGAGAATCTTCTCAATGTAATCCTTTTTGAGATACCCACAACATTCTTTTTGAACGATCTTTAGAAATTTTCATTCCAAGAATCCTCTTTACTACACCCAGTGTCTTTCATGGCAAAAGACTTACTCAATGCCTTCTTGAGAGCAGCCTATTTTTATTTTGTCATTCCCCACAATCAACATATCATCAACATATAAGAGAAGTATGATGGACTCACCATTTTCATATTTCTTCACAAACACACAATGGTCTCAGAGGGTCTTCTTAAAATTATGTTGGGTCATAAAAGAATCGAATTTCTTATACCATTGTCTTGGGGCTTGCTTTTTAGACCATAAAGGCTTTTTCTTCAGACGACACACCAAGTGTTCTTTTGCCTTTGGTTCTTCAAAGCCTTCTGGTTGCTCCATGTAAATTTCCTCCTCTAGATCTCCATGTAAGAATGCTGTTTTGACATCCATTTGTTCAATCTCCGTGTCTAGTTTTGCTTTGCCCTGCACCGAGAACTGCTCTTATAGATGTCATCTTCACCACTGGTGAGAATATTTCATCAAAGTCTATTCCTTTCTTCCTGTTGCATCCCTTCACGACAATTCGTGCTTTGTATCTTGGGTTTGATTGTTCTCTTCATTCTTGAGCTTGAACACCCATTTGTTTTATAATACTTTTCTTCCTTTTGGTAATTCTACCAAATCGTATGTCTGATTATCCTTTAAGGATTGAATCTCTTCTTCCATGGCCTGCAACCATTTGTATTTGTCTTCCACCTCAATGGCTTCTGCAAAACATTGAGGTTCACCTTCATCGCCAGAAGATTTACATATTCATCCGAAAAATACCTTGTTGACGGTTGCTTCTCTTATTGATCGTCTCAATTGGGGTTTTTTTGAACATTCTCAATTGCTTGATCTTCTATCGTCATGTTAGGTTGATCTATCTGATCAGGTTCTTGAGTCATCTCATCAAGTTGTCGCCCTGAACGGGCTCTATCTCGAGGAGTCTCTCCCTTATGTTGTTTACCACAAGAGGACTTCGATCAAGAATCACCTTGAGTGTTGGTTTTTCTATTTTCTTGATGCCTTGGATTGTTTGATCTTCAAAAACACCACATCTCCTGCTTCGAATAATCTTTTTATTTGCATGATCCCATAATCTGAAACCAAATTCATTTCTTGGTGAACCAAGATATACACATTCTTCAGCCTTTTCATCAAGCTTTACTGCTCATCTTTTGAATGTGAACATATGCCTTACATCCAAAAAAAAACTCTCAAAGTTGTGGTATGAGGCCTTTTTTCCTGGTCCCATACTTCTTCCGGTATCTCTCCATTTAATGGTCTTGAGGGTGATAAGTTGATCAAATCAGCTGCAGTAAACCACCGCCTCCCCCAGCATGTTTTAGGAAGTTTTGCATGAGACAACATACTTCTTACCTTCTCAACAATCGCTCTATTGAATCTTTCAACTACACCATTCAATTGAGGTGTCTTGGGAGGTACTTTCTCGTGTTTGATCCTCGAGTCTTACAATAATGCTCGAATGGACCTCTATATTCTCCACCATTATCACTCCTCAAACATTTCAACTTTTTACCGGTTTCTCGTTCAACCGAGGCGTGAAACTCCTTGAATGCTCGAAGAACTTCATCTTTTTCTCTTTAATGGATACACCCACAACTTTTTTTGGAGTGGTCATCAATAAAGGTAACAAAATATTGAGCACCACCAGGGACTTTTCAGATGTTGAACAAACATCCGAATGTACAAGATCCAAAATATGCTTTCTTCTTCTTCCACTATCAGGTCTATGGAAGGATACTTTGTGCTTTTGCTTACCTACTAGGCAATCTTCACATAATTCAAGTGGTGTCCCTTTATGCTTTGGAGATGATCTTTCGCAAGGATCTCTAAACCCTTCTCGCTCATGTGGCCCAATCTTTTATGCCACAACTCCTTACTTTCTTCTTGAGCAACATTTGTCTCCCCTTTGCATATCTTTCCTTGCATGATGTACAAGGAGCCTTCCTTTTTGCCGCGAGCAACAATTAAACTTCCTCGGCTAAGTTTCCATTTTCCGCCAACAAACTGGTTGTTCATTCCAGTATCATCTAGTTTTCCTATTGAGAGAAGGTTTAGGCGTATCTCAGGCACATGCCTTACCTCCTTTAGCACAAGTTTGTTTCCATTTTCTGTTATCAAAGTCACTTCTCCTATTCCCACAATCTTGCTTGTGACATGATTGCCCATTTTTACTGTTCCAAAATCTCCTTTTTGATAAGATGAGAAGAATCCTTCATGAGGGGTAACATGAAAGGATGCTCCGGTATCAACTATCCAAGTGCAATCATCAAAAGCAACATTTAGATAATTTTCTTTACCAATAAGGAATACGTTTTTGCCCGACACCACCGCTTTGTTGTGGTTTTCTCTTCCAACTTCTTTTGGGGTCTATCTCGTCAGATGGACTGATCCAGCCTTTCTCGATCTCTCTTCAAGAATCTACATTCTTGTTTCTTGTGCCAATTTTTCCACAATAGAAACATGTCAATCCTCTAGGACGAGACTTGGATTTTTCTCGTGACTTTCCACGGCTTCCTTTGCTTCTATGCTCACTCCTTCCTCTATTCTCAACAACGTTGGCTTCGAGTGACTACTCATTCCTCTTTCTTTCCTTCCGGATTCTTCATTCAGCAGACTATCCGTAATAGTATCCAGACTAAGCTTTCCATCTGGTGTTGAGTTGCTTTGAGAGTGACAACCAATGTGTCCCAACTCTCGTGTAGAGAACTAAGGAGTAGAAGAGCTTGTAATTCATCATCAATCTTCATATCTGCCTTCATTAATTGATTCACAATACCTTTGAAGGTGTTTAGATTCTTGATCATATTCTGGTCGTCAGAATATTCTAATTTCACCAATCGTCTGACAAGATAAGCTTTGTTTCTAGGGGTTTTCTTTTGAATCATAGATTCAAGCTTTGTCCACAACTCATACGCGTTGGTATAAGTCGACACATGCTCAAACAAGCTTTTGTCGATGTATTTTCGAATCATAGCAACAACTTTACGGTTCAGAATCTCCCAATCTTTTTCAATCTTCCCTTCTGGCTTTTGATCATTTGTGATTGGCTCATACAAATCTTTGCAGTATAGATGATCTTCCATCATTGGCTTCCAATAGGAATAATTATCTGCAGTTAGCTTGAACATGTCTCCATCATGAGCGAATATATCTTCCATTTTGGGATTCACAGGATTATGATTTTTCAAACCAATAGCTCTGTTACCACTGTTGGGAAATAGCAATGTCTATTCCCTCCTCTGTGAACACAAAGTGGGCACTATGCGGAAGCGTAGAAATATAATGACAGAGCATAGAAGGATATAACGCTAGAGTTTTTACGTGAAAAACCTTATAGGGAAAGACCACGGGACCTAGTCCAGTAAAAGATCTCCACTATAAAAGTAGGATTACAAAGTATTTCTCTTAATCACTGAGGATCTCTCAATGAATCTCACCCTCTCGGATGGTATACAAACCTCTCTGTATATAACTCTCTTTCTCTCAAAGAAGAATACAGAAAAGACATTCTAACTCTCTTAGGATTTCTTCACTTGGATGTGTTGTGTTGTTTCTGTTGTTTCTGTCAATCTAACCAATTCTCCTCTTATAAAGAGAAACTAGTGAGTTTGAGAGTATTGGACTTTTGTCCACATAATTAGGAGCCCAAAAATAACCCAATATGTTCATCCCTAAGCATTGTGACTTGTGAACCACAATTAAGGAGGGAATTCTAACAAACAGTATGATTGCATATTGGTGACAGAGAGGACAGGATTTAGAGTTGAAAATATCAACGAGTGGAGTATTATATTATCCATTTGTCAACAGATATTACGAAAACCTTTCACGCAAGAAACTTCTAGTCCATGAAGAAACCCATTAAAAACACTACTTTCATAGCATCACCTTTACCATCAAAGGAAGAAAACCCCATAAGCCATGTGGAAGAGGAATCACAAAGGACACCTCTGACGAGGGACGGATAAATGCAACTGCCATTCACATTCACTGGAGCGGGAAACCATCACCCAATAACAAGGAGATAGAGTAGCCTCACCTTTATTTGAGTAAAATCTCAAAATCTATAATTAGTAATAACTAGACTTTAAAAAATTAATAAAGTAACTTTCAAGTCACGTGTGATTAAATACTCATAAACTAGTTTATGATAACTAAAATAATATGTAATAAATTTAATTTTATTTCTTTCTTATCATATGAAAATGACTAATACAATATTATATATTGATAAGAATATAATATTATATATATAAATAGATAAATAATCAAATTATTTCAAAAATAATTATAAAAAGTTATTTTTCATTTTTACTCTTTACTTTTTTTCAATATAATGAATAAGATGAATCATTTTTTATAACCATTAGATTGTAAAAAAATAAAAAGTGAAAATGAAAAGTAACTCTCTTATAATTATTTATAGAATAATTTATTCATCATCATATACATAGTATATCTCACAGATAATTGAAATAATTTTAATTTAGATTGTACATATATATATATATATGTATGTTAATAGTACTTTTATATATTTAAGTAAGTGGATATAATCTAGTATAATAAAAAAATGTCTTTAAAAGAAAATTTGGGATAACTTTCTAAAGTAAAATATGACTTTAATTTGAAAAAATTGAGGTACATTATTCTCATAATTATAAAAAAAAAAGGAGAAAGAGCCTTTACTTTAACAACGGAAAAGTTAAGTTATGCTCAAAGAAAAAAGAGAAAGAAAGAGAGGAATGTTGCTAAAGAAATTTGTGAGATGTCGACACACCTATGACACCACCTTTTAGCATTCATTTAAGGTGATCATTGTGAGTAGAACAACCTCTCTTTTAAACTTTCATAATATGCATTTTTAAAATGTGATTTCTTTGGAGTTCTTGCTAAGAAAATTTTAGGAATTTTATGTAATGCTTGATTTAGGAATACATTTTCTTTTTGGGTTTTGATAAGAAAATTTTGGATTTTAAAGAGACTTAATTGTTTGTTGAAATTCAATTGAAGATTGTTTGTCTTGATGAATATTTTGTTGTGGTGGAGCTTGAGAACTCAATTGATAGTCAATCAATTGATAACTTATGTTCATGTGAGAGTTAGTCATTACCTCTTCGAAAAGAATGATAGTGTACATCTTATTTCCAAAATAGGACGAGGGATATTACCATCCAAGATAGAATATATATTTATTGAACATATCTATATTTGGGATAAGACATGAGATACCTCTATTTGGAATGGAAGGCAATAGGATGCCTTTGCATGATACAAACTCATAGACCTTAGTAAATATAGGATTTCACAGTAAGTCAGAGACTCACACTAGTTTTTAGAACAAAAAAGATAGGTAGTCTAGAATTCACATCACACTTCAATTTAAAATGATTTTTGTATGAAGTTTATTTTGAGAAATGAGATATATTCATCAAAGATAAAGAAGACGAGTGTCATCATCTAGAATGTGATACCTTATTATATCACGTATCTACACCTGAGACGAGATATATGATACCTCTATCTAGGATGGAGAAAGTAAATATTAAATTCACATTGGTTTTATGAATCAAGGAGTCAAGTCAAGTGATTTTGATAATTATTGAGTCATGTTTATAATAAAATGTTTTAGGTTAGAATTGTTTGCTTATAATTATTTTTTATTGCATATGCAAGGTGAATGATTTATATTTGATTGAAAATTATTCTTTTTATAAATTTATTTTGTGGGCACCATGGATGAGTTATCTAGTTACTACACCAATTTAGAATAAACATTGTTTGTAAATTCATTTTTAAACTTGTTTCTACTTATTGTGATTATATTTAATTAAAAGTGTTATTTTCATAATATAGAGATGACTCTTGTTATGACTAAGAAGACTTAATATTTTTTCATTTAATTTTCCTAGGTTTGCTAATATTTATTTGAATAAAAGTCAAATTATGAATGAATATATTTATTATATAGTGTTTGGATTTGATACTAAAGGCTAGAAAATTTTGGACATATTGACATGATTTATGTAAGAAATTATTTAATTCAAAAATAATGATTTTTATTCATGTACAAATCTATTATTAAGATTATTTTAATATGATTGAGATATTATTTCAAACTTCCTCAAATTTTAAAATCAAAATTTCAACAATGAATCTTATATATTTTATCATACGTTATTATGGTAATGGAGGAGGTTACAATTCCTCAAGTAGAATTAAATCTTCATGTAACATATGAATATTCCTAATAACATGTTCAACTTACCACCTAACATCATCAAATATTCGATTGTTGTAACATCTCCATATCCACCAAGTTGGTTTACAAGATTTTCTATTGCAACCAAATAGTAGCAGGAGAGGAGAAGAAAATCGGTTCAGACAAAAAACCTAATCTGAGCCACACTTTTTTTTTTAGCTTAGCGACAGTTTTGAAGATACTAGACGTGATACCCTCTACTCCAATAATTAACAATATTGATAAAATGTAATTAGGTTAAATTTAAATTTGAAAACAGATATTCAACATGTGAAGGATTCACAAACCTATCATTTATTATAATTGAAAATACATATATAGTAACTGATATTTCAAAGACTAATTTATAATGTCATAAAAATTAAATCAACCTTAATTATAAAAAAAAAAATCCCTAACATGTCCTATATCAGAGAGCTTAATCCAAAACAAAAATAAAAATAAAAAAAATAGTAATTAAGGATCCCTTAACACTTAGGCTCTTACTTAGCGTCATGTGCAAATGACTTATTTCCTATTTTTTGTTTCTCTTTTTTCAAGGAGTTTTATTATTTTTATTTTTTTTATATATAGAGTAGGTCTTCTTATTTTTATTCTTTATTATATAAGATATTAATAATAAGATATAACACATTTATTTTATTTTATTTTATTTTTATTAATATTTTTATATATTTTGATATTACACAATTTATTTTTATTATATTATTTATAATATTTTATTTATTTTAACATTATACTTCAATATATTGATAAATAATATTTCTATTTTATTTTTTAAAATAATTTTTATATTACATTATTTATTTTAACTATTATATTTTTTATTCTATTATTTAATATTATACTTTATAATGAAAATATAATGTCTATTAAAGAATATGTTATTTTTACTTTATTTTAAACTTGATTGAAAATATTTTAAGATGCTTTATAAAATTAATAGTAGAATGCACAATATGAAAAAAAAAAAAATAATTGAAACTAAAATATATAATCAAAATAATTAATCTATAAATAAAAAACTTACAGAATTTTAAAATTAATTAAAAACTAAAAATTATAAATACCTAAATATATTTTTTATCAATAGGATAAATTAAAATTTATATAAAAATACTATATAAACATGTATTGTGTTATTTAATAAGCTAACTTAATAGCCTTCCCTTATATTTTAACTATCAATTTCGAGTAACCTTTTCAATCAAAATTGAAGAAGAACAATCAAATATTTAGAAATCCTGACACGAAGAGGCAGATTCGAAGAGAATTGATGTCACTTTCTTCCCTTTTAAAATCAAATACGTTGTGTTCGTATGAATTAATGAATTTTTTTTTTCAAAAAATTATAAAATTAGATGCTTAATTTGGCCACATATGGATACTATCTGAGTGTGCACCTACTCGTACCCAAAGACTTGGTAAAAGTTATAATAAGGGTGAGAGTAATATAGGAGATATTGGTGAAGAAGACTTGGTAAGAGTTATGATAAGGGTGAGAGCAAAATACGAGATATCGGTGGAAATTAATGAGATCCATTTAAAGGGGTAACATTATTGAAGTGGTTAGTCTTTCTCTTGTAATCGGATTGTTTGTCCTCTATATATAATTATGGTAAATGATAATTAAATGTCTTAAAATAAAAAAAGATAATAATATAGGAATATGAGAATGAAGAAAATTGTTTCTACCATGAAAATTAACTATTCAAGTTTTGCGAAAGTTGTTGGAGTTGTTGGAGTCTTTTATTCGTTTCAAATGTGTGTGTAAGTCATGAATTAGATACAAGAAAAAATGACGACTTACACACACATTTGAAACGAAAAAGGGATTTCAACTATCAACTCCATTGAAGTTCAGTTATCAATTCTCATAAGTTGTTGCAGGCAAAGAGAGATTTATTTTCTTGACACCTGAATTCAGTTATAGTTACATTTTGTTTTATGATTATTTATTCCATCGCGATGGTATTCTAATGTTATTATTTGTATTCTATATGTTTCACTTTTTCTAGCTTAGCTTTAATAGTGAATTTATTGCATTGCTTGCATGATATATGAAGCCAAACTTTAAATTAGGATAATAAGTTGATACCTAACTATAACATTGCTATGAATTTGATAAATACAATGTTACCATTAATGGTGATTTCTAATTTAATCTAATTTAATCTAAACTACTTGACGACATTTTAATGTCAATCTTGGTTTTCATGCCAAATTAAAGGTGTTTATTTTATATTGGAATCTCGATTAACTTATAAATTATCATTATTTTGATGAAGCCATATTTTATCGATATCAATTACTCTTTTAGTAATAGAGCATATTGGAGATCAACCATACCATTCACTAAGCATCGAGCTAGCTCCAGTAATGGAGGAGACGAGTACACCTTGCAGCGTTTGTTGTGGGCAGTGACTACCCTACAAGAAAAAAGCCAACTCCCCTTCCTATGTTATTGGGACAATCCTTCAGTGAAGAAATAAACCGAGCCATCATCCCACCCCATTTCAGGCAACTGATAATGGATCCTTTTGATGGCACACAAGACCCTCATACTCAGATGCAGGCCTTCCAAACACAGGTGTACATAAGTGGGGGGAGATGACGTCATTACCTGCAAACTATTTCCAGGCACGCTGAGAGGTGTAGCCATGCAATGGTTCTTTGGCTTACCTTCTAGAATCATCTATACCTTCAATGACTTAGCAACATGCTTCGTGTCACAGTTTGCAACCAACAAAGTCAAGAAATTGGAAGTAGCATACCTTTTCGATAGTAAGCAAATGAAGGGAGAAAACCTCAAAAGATACCTGATATGTTTTAATAAAGCGATGGTCCAGGTGAACGACCTAGACTAGGAGTTTTTCATAAAGCCCTTCCAGAAGGGGTTATGTGTCGGGTAGTTTAGTGACTCCCTAGCATTGAGAAGGCCGACGAGTATGGAGGAAATCAGGGCTCGAGTTGAAAAACACATTGATGTTGAAGAAGACCTAGCTGATAAGCTAGAGGTAGAATGCGAAATACCCCCAATTTTGACCAAAAATAGTCAAGGGCATTCCGGGATAGCAAACCCCCAACATGAGGGAAATTATAAGATAGGGAGTGATATGATCCAATTTACCCCCTTGAAAGTGAGAAGATCTCAAATATTGAGGGAAGTGTATCACACGCGCTTGCAGGCTATACCTCTCCCCCACCAAACGCTAAATAGGACTTAATCAAGACGAGTGGTACGAGTTCCACCATACCCATGGACACACTATAGAGGGTTGCAAGACCTTGAAAGGTCAAATCGAGAAGCTAATTTATGAAGGGCACATGGGCCGTTTCATTTAAACCCAAAAGGATGTTGGAGTAAAGGAGCATAACCTTTCACTGCCTAACTATCCCAAGACACTCGACGAGGAGTGGCCAAGGGATAAAAGCTAACCAAAATAAGCTATAACACCATGAAAGATAAATGGAATGTGCATGAATTGCATAGTATGTTTGTTCAGGAGGAAACAAGGCTTACGGATCAAGGAAGTCACTTGGCCCATTGCATAAGCCACCAAGGGAATCAAAGAGATGGAAAGAAATTTGTGAAGAAACATGATAAAGGAAAAGAACCATTAAATATTAATGACACATCTGTGCAAATTTAGAACAAAGCATCGAAGTGTAAGAATTTCCATTTCTATGGGAAATCTGGATATTTCCAAAAGGGTTGCCCAAGGCGTAAGGCTTGGTTTAAAAAGAAAAGTAAGCTTAATGCTTTTGTATATTTCAAATCAAATTTAACTAAAGTTCCTCATAATACATGGTGGATTGATTTTGGATGTACTACTTATGTTTCTAATACGATGCAAGGATTCCTTATAATCCAAACCATAAGCCCAAATGAGAAGTTTGTCTCCATGGGGAATAGAGTGAAAGCTTTAGCAAAAGCAGTCAAGACTTATCATTTAATCCTCAACATTGGACATCATTTATATTTACTGGAAACTCTTTATGTACCTATGAATTTAGTTTCATTATCTAAACTTGATGTTACTAGATATTCTTTTAATTCTGGTAATGGATGTGTACTGGTATTCTTAGTGATGATTTATATAAATTGAATTTAGATTGTTTGTATGCTAAAACTTTCTTGACTCTACATCATAATGTTGGCACTAAACGTAATTTAGTGAATGAACATTTTGCTTTCTTGTGGCATAAAACACTTGGGTCATATTTCTAGAGAAGGAATGAAAAAATTAGTAAATAATAAAATTCTTCCAAATCTAGATTTTACTTATCTAAATATTTGTGTGGATTGTATTAGAGGAAAACAAACAAAACACACAAAGAAAAAGGCTATAAGAAGCACTCGTCTTCTTGAAATTGTGCATCTCGATGTATGTGGGCCTTTTGACGTTAATTCTTTTAGAAAGGAAAGATACTTTATTACCTTTATTGATGACTATTCATGTTATTATTATGTCTACTTACTACATAAGAAATCTCAAGCAGTAAATACCTTAGAAATTTACTTAAATGAAGTAGAAAGACAATTAGACAAAAAGATGAATGTTGTTAGGTTTGGTAGAGGTGATGAGTATTATGGAAGATATAATGAAACTAGGAAACACCCAAGTCCATTCGCTAAACTCCTTTAGAAATGTGATATTTATGCACAATACACAATGCTAGGTATACCATAACAAAATGATGCACTAGAAATGCATTATAGAATGTTAATGGATATAACTAGGAGTATGTTGAGTAATTCATCTTTACCCTTACCTTTATGGATGTATACCTTAAAAATTGCCATGTATTTGTTAAATAGAGTTCCTAGTAAGGTAGTTCCAAAGACACCTTTTGAACTTTGGATTGGTAGGACACCTAGTTTAAGGCACTTGCATGTTAGGGGTTGCCAAGCAGAAATAAGGATCTACAATATGCAAGAAAAGAAATTGGATGTAAGAACAATTAGTGGGTATTTTATTGGTTATCTAAGAAAATCAAAGGGGTATATATTTTATTGTCCTAATCATAGTATGAGAATTGTTAAATATATAAATGCAAGGTTTATTCAAAATGGTGAAATCAGAGAGTATAGTTCCACAAGATGTGGAAATTAAAGAAGTTAGAGTATAAGTTCCTTTGACTTGTGCTTCTAGCAATAAAGTTGGTGTTCCTCCAATTGTTATACAAGGTAACAACAATAAAGAAAAGGAACACAATAATAATCCCATGATTCAAAATGAACCTATTGTAGAAGAACCATAAGAAATAACATTAAAAAGATCTCAAAGAGATAGAAGGCCAGCTATTTCAAATGACTATATGGTATATCTACATGAGTCAGAAACAAACTTAAGCATTAATGATAATGATCTAGTTTCATTTTCATAAGCCATAAGTTGTGATAATTCTGAGAAGTGGTTAGATCCCATGAAAGAAGAGTTAAAATCCATGGAACATAATGATGTTTGGAACCTTGTAGAATTGCCAGAAGGTTGCAAGAGAGTCAGTTGTAAGCGAGTCTTTAAGAATAAACATGACTCTCATGATAACCTTGAATGTTACAAGGCTAGACTTGTTGCTAAAGGTATTACTCAAAAGGATGACATTGACTATAAGGAGACTTTTCTCCATAAAGGATTCTTTTAGAATTATCATGGCATTGGTAGCCCATTATGACTTGGAGCTGCACCAAATGGACATGAAAATTGCCTTTCTTAATGGGAATTTATAGGAGAATTTTTATATGGACCAACTAATGGGGTTCTTGATTGAAGGCAAGGAACACATGATGTGTAAATGAAGTAAGCAAGCTTCTCGCCAATGGTATTTGAAGTTTAATGATACCATTTTTTCCTTTGGATTTAAGGAAAACATTATTGATTGATGTATATATCTAAAGGTTAGTGGGAGTAAGGTTATATTTTAATTTTGTATGTTGATATCTTGTTTGCAACTAATGATCTTGGCCTTCTTCAGGGGGACTAAGAAGTTTCTCTCTAGTAATTTTGAAATTAAGGATATGGGTGAGACAAATCATGTGATAGGAATAGAAATATTGCTTTAGGTTCCTTGCATTTTGCTTTAGGTTATATGTTTTATAATTGCTCAAGGTCTTTCGTAACCAGAAGAAGTTCAAATTTTAAGTGATCTTTTTGCAATTGCAACCATAAGCTGAAACACTACTAGTCTTGTAGAAACACACAAGTAGGGAAATTATTAGCTCTCAGATAATGTAATTCATTGAATCTTTAAAGCAAACTTCTAATGTGTGTTACTTTAGAATACACAACATTATATTGCTTATGATATTCATCAATAGATGCTTATTTAGTAAAAAGTGTATGGACTAGGTATCATACCTTGTCTTGAGTGATCGAAACATTATGATCTATTTGTAGCCTTGGTTGATGTGTTTGGAAATGCACTTAAGGTGTGAGTCAAGCGTACCTAAAGGACTAGTGTGTGTGAGTACCAGTTTCTAGAAATTCTTATGTAGTTTATGCAAACCAATTTAGTTTTGAAAAAAAGTTGTGTAATGAAGAAAATAAATGTGGATAAAGAAAGTAATTTGGAATTTAAATTTGAATTAAGGATTGTGGTTTCATTTATACTTTTCTCCCTCAATCCTAATTTCATGCGACTTTTTGAATCTATCCGTTGTTATTATTGATTTTACCTCTCAATTTCTATCACAGGTCTTAGTCTAAACCTTAAAAACGTAAACTCAAATTCAAGTAAGCATTAAAATATAGATGTTGATTAATAATTAACTAAATTAGAAATCTAAAAAAAGGTTAGTGATGCAATTTCTCTATATAATTGTTTTATAGGTTCACCAACTCATTATGGTAGCCACTAATGAGTTAATTTAAATATGCGAAGGGTTATCATTACTTTACAATTATATTGAAATAATGAAACAATTTAATCAAAAGAGAGAAAGAAAAATAGAAAATTGCATTCAAAAGTAAGATTGAGGGTTCAAACCACAAATTACACCATAACTATTAAAAGGGGATTTAGTTATCCATACACATGGTAAAAGTAAAAAAGAATAAAGTAAGTATAAAAGAGTAAGGAAAGGAAAACTCGTAAATGGTCAAAAGCTTGTTCCTCTGCTCTGCAATATGCCTTGAGCCTTGCTAAATGCCTCGATGTGCTATTAGAGAGTTTCAAAACTAAGGAGAAATATAGGAGGAGAGGGAGAGTATGAGAGAATAAAGCTGTGAAATTCTAGGATAATTTTGTTCTCTGACTATTCCCTTTTATATTGTGAAAAGTGAGTCTCCTTGATGGGTTTGCTCGGACATGCTAGAAGGGAGCACAACTGTTTTGCTCTCTTAGTGCCTATGCACGAACGTGTTGAATGAAACACGACCATGATGAATGTCTTTTGTACTTGTGTACGGGTGAGCTAGGTTGAGTACGGTCGTGTTGAACATCTTTGGAATGAGCACGGGCATGTAGAGTGGAATACAATCGTGCTGATTGATTTGTGGAGTAGGTACCAACGAGCTGAGTGATGCATGACCATGCTAGTCTTTTGTGGGATTTCATCTTTTGGAAAAAACCAATTATTGCTATGTTTTTTTTCTTTTTTTATAAGCTTATATTATATTAAACTCAAAGGAAAAAAAATTAATTATGCATAGTAAACATTAAAACAGTGAATTTTGTAAACATTAAAACAATGAAATTGATATATCAATATAAAAAAGATTACAGATTGTATCTCTCACTTCAAGTAATATTGGAAAATAGAAAGAAAACGCCACCAATTCTTCAAGGGACCTGCAATAAAAAAATACATTTCCACGTTTTTTACCATACCAGCTCTGAACACAGGAAGTGGAATTTTTATATCCTTCTCTAAGTTAATTTTGAATTTCTGGTGAAGAATGAATTACTTTAGTACATTATCATGCCATTGCAATTTGTGTAGGCAGATTTTGCTATAGAGAAACAAACCATCACTCTTCCTATAACATGGAGAGATGGGATTCTAGCCTTTTCATATCACAATACCCAAAGTGCAAGTACAGAAACCATTCAATTGCTCTTATAGACATTGATACCCCTCTTCTTATAGCAAAGATGATAACACATTTTTTGTTTTTAACATTCAAAATCTAAAAACTCTGGCAATTACAGTGATAATCCCCAACGATCTAACACCAACTCACTACCTAACAACAACTTAGTAGGTTCAATCCTTATAAAAAGGTAACACTTTGTCTAAGGTCAATGGCAATAACATCTGTATCAATAAAGCACATGAGATTTATGGTCCCAATAATAAGGCATTAAAAATTTAATAAAGAATACACAGTTTGAAATAATTGAATGTGGAGGCAGAATCAAAATGTCCCAAATTAGAATGTTTCTGAGAGAACAAGAAATAAATCATATTGTTGGTCCTGTCTAATATGTGGGGTTCATTAGCAGTTACACGGTGCATTGAGATTAGAGGAAGAGGATGTTGACCCCTCGCATCTAAAAATTTACATTGATGGAATTCTTGTTCACAATGGGTGCTTCCCATTATTTCAAACATGTGGATCAGCAACCGAAAAGATAAGAGGAAGAAGATGCTACACATAAGATGGAGGGAACATGAGTTTATTTATTTTACATGCTGCCATTTGTTTTATTTTTATTTTATTATCTATACATTTTTTATTAATTGTGTCTAAAAGTGAGGTGTTGGATATGTTCCCCCACAAGAATTTCTCAATTCGTAAATTAACCTTCAAATAAATATAATGTCTCCTTGCTCCCCTTATACTTAACAATATTTTTTAAAATAAATATTAATTATTTAAAATATATATGTAAAATAATTTTTAATGGAAATCATGGTTCATGCATATTTGACGAAATAAGATTCGTACCAAATATCATTTTTCTACTTATAATGTCTCCTTTTCCTTATACGAGAAAGATTCAGACGAATTTCTAGAGTTAATCCTTGAATTCATCACTGGTATTTAATATGATATAGAGATTTTTGCTTCATTATTGAAATAATAAATGTAACGATTCAATTAATAATAGATAATGTATTAAGTAAAATAAATATTTATAATAAAAGTAAGACGATTAAATCTGAATCATAAAGTTAGAATTTAAAATTATTAAATATTTACATGATTATCTTAAAAAAAATTATATGAACTTTTTGTATCTTGATATATAGCTTCATCCTTTTTGTTACACAGGAAACCTTTTCATTACATTAATTTTTTGATAAATTCATGACGAATAATTAATTTTTTACAATTATATAGTTTAATCAAAGCTAGAGTTGACTACTGAGAATTGAAGTTTAAAAATGTTAAATTAACCGTGTGTATCAATGATGATATGATCGCATAGTTAATCCACATATTAGCTACCTCATTAAAATGTTTGCTGTCACCAAATTAAACAAAAGCTAAATGTAAAGAAAAAGCCGAAAAAGGTTAGAATATTAATATTTGGATAAATATACAGTGCTGCAACAATACTTCTCAAATATCCAAATCAGTTGCAAATACCGAGTGGTAATAATAATATGATAAACAAGGCACGACAAATATTAACCATAGAAAGAGTTAAATATGCACATACACATGGCACATTGTGAAAATTACTTTCATTTCTCAAAGGTAGTTGGTCTCTCGTCGACACAGAGTAAGCCACTTAATACAAGCACATGTGCACATGAATTGTGATTCTTTGTCGTTTCTAAATTAGTCTCCACCCATTTATGGTAACCTTAATATTCTCACCTTTTGCCCTATGCGGCAAAGTTCAGATTTCACTTTAGACCGAGGAATTATAGTGGTTTGGTTTACAACAACTCCTTCGGTCCGTACTCATGCGAGATGACATTAAAGCCCTTCTTTCTATATAATATTACTGAAATGCCCTTAACGCGATCAGAATCGTTCTAAAATATATGTGGAGCTTTTTCTTTATTAATATATATAACTTTTTTATTTTATAAAACAAATAACACTGATTTCTTTTTCTAATATACATAAAATTTGAGTTTTAATAGGCTTAGGGTTGTCCTTACTCCTTTGTGTTGATTTTCCGGTTCATGTACACAAAGGATCTGCATGGACATTGGTCACAGCTATATCACCAGCACAAAATGACATTTCTACCCTTGCTCCATGTCTACATTTTCATGGCAATACAGAAATGCATAGTGGTAATTTCGGATTTTCAATAGGCTTTCACAAATAGCCTTTGTATTTCGTGGTATATATTAATAGCAAGCTAGTATGATATTTCTCAAGCTCTAATTCTACAAGGAAAGAAAGTTTCCCGAGGTATCAAGTTGTTGAATTCAACACATCTTCTCCCCTTCTCTTCCACTCTACCCTCTCTCTCTCTCTCTCTCACCTTCTTATGAACATTTTCTTTAATGGCGTCTCCTTTTAAACCCTTTACTTTACAAGCTAAGCCCTAATCAAGAAACTTCTGCGTTTTTCAATTATATATATAAATATATATTCTCCAAAACCAATCTGTGCAGTGTCTAATTACTTACTTGTAGTTATTAGTAAGTAACAGCTATAGAAATTAAGTTACCATATTTTTTTAAAAATTTTTGCAGCTTGTTTTCTGGTTGAAATATGGAAGCTTAAAGCACTGGAAATGTTTATATATTACATGTATATATAATTTTGGCTTTTTAATTAGTTTCTTTATGTGGTAATATATATAGGGATTGGAGGGAGAAATTAAGGGTAGAAAGAAATTTGAGGTAGGGTTTGTGAGATCATGGGACGTGGAAAGATTGAGATAAAGAGGATCGAAAACACGACCACAAGGCAAGTGACCTTCTCCAAAAGAAGAGGTGGCCTTTTGAAGAAGACAAAGGAGCTTTCTGTGCTTTGTGATGCACAGATCGGGCTTATCATCTTCTCCAGCACAGGGAAGATGTGGGATTGGTGCACCGAACCCTTCAGGTGCCTACATCTTCATTTCATTTCTCAGATCCCTTAATTGCTTCTAAACTTTCATTCAATTCCTCAAATCAAATAAGGTTTCTCCAAAACTTCAAGATCTGATTAAATAAACTAACTAAAATTACTTTATACTAGTTTGTGAAAAAATTAATATAAGATAATTTTTACAAATTAATTTATATATAATTTAATTTTTTTTATCTTATGATAGAAGTAATAAAATTATAGAAGTCAATCTATTATAATTATTTGCAACAACTGATACTCAAATTTTATTTTATTTTTTTATGGAAAAATTAATTCAATTGCATGCATTCTTCCTAAAGGGCTTCAATTTCCGTGTTAGTTTTTAGCAGTTTGATTGATTGATTTCTCTTCTCAAATGTGTACTGATTCTGTGGTGTGTTTCTTCCTTGCTAGCTGCTAGAGGTTGCTTATGTTGTGTGCGTGTGTCATATGAGTGGGAGGTTTTAGGTCCATATCATCTTAATTTCGTTCTCAAACGTAAGGTTGACCCACTTGAGTGCCTTGGACTTGGAGGGCAGTTTCATGTTCAATTCTGACATAGTGATTATAGATCTGATCAGTTCAAGCCATAATTTGTTTTCTTCAGTATGGCATGTGGTGGGTTATAGATTTCGTTTTCAACCACAATATGTTTGTGACAAATTGAAGTGCTTTAAACTCTCTCGAAGCTCTAACTTTTCATGTCTGAACCATGCATTTTAATTTTCTGGGCAGGGCTAAATTAATGTTTATGAAATCAAATTCATCTCTTTGCCTGCATCTATTCTGTGTTAATTATTAACCTACAATTAACTAGTACTTCTATACATTCACGCATAAGATATTAATTATTGCTTAATAATTAACTTCTAAAGTAGCACATTCAACCTGTCAGACCAAACATGAAAGGTACTTTTTATGTTTTTGTATATTTTCACCCGGTAATTAATTACTCAGGAGAACCAAAATGTTAATTATACTGGTGGACACGATTTAATTTTATTAATTTTCTAAAATATGAAGTTAATTACAGATATAATATAAGCTTTTGCATATATGGTGTATTAAATAATTAACATGAAAACTTTCTCGTATCAGGATGGAGCAGATCATAGAAAAGTACCAGAGATCAACAGGAGCTCGCATACCGGAACGTGATCACCCCCGAGTATGAGGCTCACGTGCTAAATTTTCGTTAATATTGTCATAAATTAATTGAGTGTAGATCACTAGCTTAACTTTTTTTTTTTTTTTTTTACAATAACAACAATAATATTCAAACTTAAAATTTCATGCAAGCTATTCAAGCTTCACTAGTGAATAATTAACTAAGTTGAAGGAGTTATAAGTTATATCTGTACACATGTTAGTTCCTAATTAATTATGATGTTCCTTATAAAATATTTTATAGGAAGAATTATTCCATGACATGGCAATGCTGAGGCAGGAAACTCTTCGTCTTGAATTGGGAATTCAACGTTATCTTGGAGAGGACATGGGGTGCTTACAATATGAGGACATGACTAAACTTGAACAAGAATTGGAGAACTCTTTGGCAAAAGTTCGAAACCGTCAGGTATATATGTGCTCATTCTATATCTATTATCTTAATTCCTTATTCTAATTAATCGATTTTATCTTCTTTTCTCTGCTATGATTGGTTTTCTTTAACTTCCTTTTATGTATCATTTTTCAGAGTTTATCAACACTTGAGCGGAGTAATATATATACGTAAAAAATTAAAGTAACGAGACATCTTATAAAAATGTTTAGTGAAAATTAACAATATGTGATGAGTGTCAAATTAAACAATATATATTAATAATTTCATTAAAATATTAAATTGGACTTTGTTTTGGTCCTAGCCTTCCTGGTAATGTTAACTATATTGTCACCGAATATAGTTTCTATTCACTACGTGTTCCCCTGTTGTTACAAATCCAATGCATATATATACCATGTTTATTAAACTCAATGCACGACATTCACTGATTTAATAAGCTTATATCTGTAAAGTATTTTGGGTATTAAATGGATTGAAATCTTCTATTCTTATTTTTCTGTTCACTACTCTCTCATTTCTCCAATCAAAAGAAAATACATCATTTAAAAGAATAGCATTTTACTCTTTTTTTTTTTACCAAAATAATTTTTCTCTCTTTTTTTATTAGTTTTTCTTAACTTAATGAAGTCTTATATTTAACTAGAGGAATAGAAAAGGAGGACATGGAATTTGAGTTCAATAATAAATACCTCCTTTCATGTTGCCGACATAAATATTTATTTATAATGCATGATTTCCCTAAATTTAAATTTAAGTTAGAATGAAAAACGTTAAATTATGTGTGTGTGTTTCATTGTCACGTTTGATGTAATCCCTGTGTAGTAAAAGGTGGTCATTACCATGTGGATTAGTGTCCTATGTTTTCTGTGTAAGTTCCTAGACGTTGATTAATTGGCCTTGTACTTCTTTCATCAGTACTTCTGATGCTATTTTTTTTAGTAGTTTCATTTTTTTTCTAAAAAAACGGCATAAATTGTCTATTAATAAAGAAGGGTTGTCAAACTGAATTTCAGTTGAACCTATAGTCAAATACCCGTGTTATCGTATGGGTTGCGATAGTATATTCGCATGCCTTCAATCTCACTATTTTTGTTGTAATTTGTTGTAATGAGAATAAATTTTGATTATTTTAATAAAATATTTATAGCAATTAATTCATCCAATTATTGATGGTAAATATTTTTATAATAAAAATATATATATTTATAAATATATATTTGAGTACCCACCGTACTCTCCAATCATTGGAGTTATATAAAAGTCATTTGCACCCTAACAAAACAATATAATGAAAACAGCCCTATATTATTATTTATTATTCTCAGGGAGATTTGGCACTTATTAGATATATATCTTAGTGAAACAAAGAGAAAATTATGATAAAGGAATATTGTATCATAAAAATAAAAAATCAAGCAAAATTGACAACAAAAAATAATTACAGTTTTAATTGATGGATAATAATCCTAGCTAGGAAATGAGACCCAAATTAGTGTGATTCAAACACATTGAGTCTTTCTATTTTATAAGAGGGACCTAAACTTAGATGTACACACACATATTGGATCGAACAATTTTAATAAACAAGGATTGTTGAGTTTCAGTTTTACTTATGGAATGTTAAAACTTGGAAAAGTTAATATATTTTCATCAAACCCAACTTATTTATTACAAAATACACTTCAATTATAAGAGTTAAAGCAATTGAAAGATAAAGGATTGTTCTCAATTATACTTTCACGATTCCATGTTTTATCGGCAAGACTCAAAACATGTTTTTGAGAATTCGAATGTATATTTTTAAATTTCAGAATGCAAAATAAAAAAAATGGTTTTAGAAGTAAAAGTAATTTTAAATTCTCCAATTAATATTCAAACATGCACTAATTGTTTGACATGACTTCCCATGCAGAATGATCTCTTGCAACAACAGATGGAGAATCTGCGAAGGAAGGTCACCTATACAATAACTCTTTCACAATCATACACACACAAACTCCACCGATTAATTTTCAAAATAGACATCAAAGATCATCCATAATTATTCTATCTTCTTGTAATTCAGGAAAGGATCTTGGAAGAGGAAAATAGTAGTTTATCCAATTGGGTAAGAACACGTGCAAAATGCAAAACTATGATATATATATATATATAAGTTAGGATTTATATTGGTATATATATTGAACTAAGCATGCATATTGGAGCTTAATTAATATATATAAATATTTAGTGTTTGTGAATTAACACTTGTGAAGATTCAGGAGCAGCGAGCAGTGTTGGAGTTTCAGAAGGCAACCGTGGAAGCAAGCAAACCAATGCATGTGATGGATCACTTCCCATTCTTTGAAGAGCAACCTGCTGGTAGCATCCTTCAACTTGCTTCCCCTG